>JAJKFL010000004.1:9515000-10047500 GCA_021186555.1 Reticulitermes speratus
TAATAATTTGCTGTTTATGTTCACAAATAATAGTAATGTCGAATTATGGAATTGCCGATCCCAGTGGCCGTGCGGTCTAAGGCCTGGGTCTGCGGCCGCTTGCTTACTGGTATTGCGGGTTCGAATCCCGCCGGGGGCATGGATGTCTGTCTGTTGTGAGTGTTGTGTGCTGTCAGGTAGAGGTCTCTGCGACGGGCTGGTCACTCGTCCAGAGGAGTCCTACCGAGTGTGGTGTGTCTAAAAAGTGTGTGATCATGAAGATCCGATAATGAGGACGCCCTGGTCCACTAGGGGCTGTTGCGCCACGAAATAAAAAGATAGGCATTTGTCTTTAAGTGGGTTAAAACTTCCAAGTACATTATTAATTTTTCTCGTGTTTTTAACAAAGCGCGGATTATATGAATTACTTTTTGGGGTGGCGCTCCAAAATATCTTCCATTTCTGGGTCGCGAGAAAAATAATGGTTTAAAAGTACTGCTGAAGATGGTTCATAGCAGTCACTGTGTCTTGGTCTAGTGTGTTGGCAGAAAATATTAGGATCACTGCGTCCAGATGGCTGTACCATTCACCGACGTTTCCTTCACAACAAAAGCGTTTCTGTACATGAGGTCAGATTGATTGCGGCTAAATTGATGCAAATACTATTCCTGCTGTAACACTCACCTCCATGTCCTTGACAACATCAGGGTTGGTGTAGTTGAGGTCAGGTTGTTTGGGGTCAAACTGGTGCAAGTAGAATTCTTGTCGATCTTCGTGCCATTTCCAGGCGGGGCCCCCAAACACACTTTGCTGTCAGACACATAAAGTTTTTAAACATGTGTAAATGTGTGAAGTCACTTTCTGCCATCGGCCATCTTGCATCCCATTTCTTCCTTACACCATGCCTAACCTACCTCCTCCGTATCACCTGCAGCTACCTCAGGCAGTCAGCCCTTGTTCAACACTTCGTCTGGTAACTTGTTTCTAAATTTTGTGTCGGACTTGCAAATATAAATTACGGTTTGGCTTCATTAGGCTTACCTACTGGAGTTCTGTGCGGTATTTAGTTCATTTTGTATTTGTGTCTTTTGTTTCTCCAGTTTCCGGCAGCACAACACAAGTACTTTATTTCATTCTTGTGAAGAGTGTATCATTTTTGGTACAGTTCTGAATATTAAGATGATGTCAAATGACGCATTTTCATTTTTGTGTTTGTGTTACATATGTGTTTGTGCTACATATGCGTTTGTGCTACATATGCGTTTGTGTTACATATGCGTTTGTGTTACATATGCGTTTGTGTTACATATGCGTTTGTGTTACATATGCGTTTGTGTTACATATGCGTTTGTGTTACATACGCGTTTGTGTTACATACGCGTTTGTGTTACATACGTGTTTGTGTTACACACGTGTTTGTGTTACATAAGTGTTTGTGTTACATAAGTGTTTGGTGTTACATACGTGTTTGTGTTACATACGTGTTTGTGTTACATACGTGTTTGTGTTACATACGTGTTTGTGTTACATAATTGTTTGTGTTACATATGGTTTGTGTTACATGATGTGTTTGTGTTACATGTGTGTTTGTGTTACATACGTGTTTGTGTTACATACGTGTTTGTGTTACATGTGTGTTTGTGTTACATACGTGTTTGTGTTACATACGTGTTTGTGTTACATATATGTTTGTGTTACATATGTGTTTGTGTTACATATGTGTTTGTGCTACATATGTTCGTGTTACATGTGTTCGTGTTACATGTGTGTTTGTGTTACATGTGTGTTTGTGTTTGTGTTTATGTTACATGTGTGTTTGTGTTACATATGTGTTTGTGTTACATACGTGTTTGTGTTACATGTGTGTTTGTGTTACATGTGTGTTTGTGTTACATATGTTTTTGTGTTACATATGCGTTTGTGTTACATGTGTTTTTGTGTTACATGTGTGTTTGTGCTACATATGTGTTTGTGTTACATATGTGTTTGTGTTACATATGTGTTTGTGTTACATATGTGTTTGTGCTACATATGTTCGTGTTACATGTGTTTGTGTTACATAGTGTTTGTGTTACATACGTGTTTGTGTTACAATAGTGTTTGTGTTACATATGTGTTTGTGTTACATATGTGTTTGTGCTACATATGTTCGTGTTACATGTGTTTGTGTTACATGTGTGTTTGTGTTACATATGTGTTCGTGTTACATATGTGTTTTCCGACAAACTGTATTTCATTCTTCTTAATTCTAATTTATTTCATAATAAGTTTTTATTATTCATTTAATTCTTTCCTTTCATCTGACGTTTCTATGACAGTTACTTCCCCACCAGTACTTCCAAGTGTTCCCTGTTTATGTTAGTTGAGTTTTTTGTTGCAAATTGCATAATTTTGACAGGCAGAGAGGTAGAGGCATGTAAGTTAAAAATTCTTTAGTGGAGGACACTCAACACTGCAAAAATCATGTAATGTGCACAGGACATACCCAGTTGTTTGGAGGAACATGGGCGGTCCCGTTCAACGTCCCTTTATGCCACACGTAATAGTCAGTGTAAGGGTCTTCCTTATTTACAGACTTCACAAAACCACTCGTGTTCATCACTGGAGTGGTTAGGCACAAAATCCAAAATTACTTTTAGGCCTGCAAATATTAGAAATTAATTAGTACTGACTTTCTCAACACAGTATAATTTTGTCTGCTTCAAGATCAGGAACAGAGAGAATTTGGTGGAAATTCCTACTGCAATTGTTCTGCTAATTCCTTCTTCTTTGTTAATGTAAATTTCACTTGGTGTTGTCGTTTCGAAATATTTGAATTTTGCCGCAACTTCTAAGGAGACATTTAGCTAACTTTTTATTAGGATAATCTCGTGAATTCTGGTCACAAAAATGGAATACTCAATTATCAAGGTGATCCTTTCTAGAATAATCTGTTTACAAACATCTAACACCGATATTAAAACATATTATTTTTAGAGTTTCTTCGTAAGGTTGTTCAGTTATGCTTCAGGCAATATTCCTTGTATTAATCTGACCATTACTTGTAACATTGTACTCAAAAACTTGTACATATTTTGAATATTTTTATAAAATTCGGGCGAGAGTCACCTTGTTATAAGAACGTGATGTCCAAATTTCATTTACAGTTTCATAAATTGTTGAAAGTAAATATAGCTTCGACATAGCCTGACAAAACTTGCTATTTTTTTAAGAAACTTTGCTTACGTAAAGAAATTATCGCCTGGAAGTTTGTAGTACAGATTGTGCTTACTATACCGAATTTACTGAAACTCCATTTTGAACTTGGCGAGTTTTGTGATAATATTAACCATTTCTGTAACAGTTTACTTAAGGGCGTGTAACACTTTAAAGCAGAGACATTCTTTTGTATGACCCGGAAGAGAATTTCATAATTTCACGAGTTTCACACTGCAAGACTCTTAATATGTCACTTACCCAACTTTTTGCTTTTTCCACTAGTTTATCGAAGTCTTCCATCGTTCCGAACAAAGGATCGATGTCTGTGAAATTTGAAATATCATACCCAAAGTCTGCCATCGGTGATGTGAAAATGGGTGACAGCCACACTCCAGCAGCTCCAATGTCTTTCACATGGTCAAGTTTTTCTGTAATACCTAAATAAAAGAATAGCCTATTTCAGTGTGTCATCTGATTCGTTTATCATATAACCAACGACGAAGATACCACATGTGAAAACAAGAAAAGTTGAGGAAATTGTTTGAAGAAACGCTCACTGAGTCAAGCCGACGAAAATCACACCACGTTTGCAATACGGATTTATATTTCACAGGTTCATTTAAATATTTACAAAGTTCTTCTAAAATGTCTTAATATTGTAACGTAAGAGCCTTTTCACTACCAAAAAATTTAACATTTACATAATATTAAAATGTTCTTTAAGGTACTGTAGACTTTAATACATAAAAAAGATTCTATTTTAAAGTCTACTTAAATGTACGTCGGTGTAGGCAGCTAATTACTCGATTAATAAAGGACAGTTTGAATAAGTGATTTAAAAGCATAAAAAAGAGGAATGTTCAATTGTTATTTTAACACTTAATTAGGAACTAGTATCACAAATTTTTAAATTTTTAAGCTTTAAATAATACACCACAGAGTTTGTGTTAAATAACACACCATCAAGAATTACAAGTCGATTGTAATTTATATAATTTGCGAGATCTCGCAAAAATTTACATTTTTACCTTGAATTTTAAGTTTTTGTATAAACAAACACCTAATGATGATCGGCTTGGTCGAAACATGTAATGTTTGAAAAAATAATAACAAGTAAAGTTGTGTCAGACGGAATACGAAATATTATTTATGTAATTTATCGTCTGTTTCAATTCTATTCACAAATATGATGTTTCTTCGACGCTAAAAATGAAAGCAGTAAGTCCCCCTAATCGTTGATACCCATCTGTCACTCTACACGGCGCATATCCTAGAAGACAGGTAACAATGACATTCTAATCTACGTTTTATATTTTCATTGTCAAGCCATAAATTTGTGGCTGTATTTTTCCAATTCTTTACATTCGATAACACCCTGTATCACTGTGTAATATTTTCAACCCTTATGCTGGTTTCTTATGTCCCTGATATATTTAAACTTTCTTACTTTATTTTCTACAATACTGGAATTAATTCCGACTTCTCTTATTTCAAAGTATAGTCCCTTTCACAGTATTACCACCGTGCATTTTGTTAAATCAATAATAAGACCGACAAATGCACTATATTGACCAATTTTATTCTGGCCTATATCCCCTTACCCTACACGTGTTTCGGAACTTTAAAGTTCCATCTTCAGGGGCTTGTCTTATGCTACCTATTATTTACATATTAAAAAACAGATTTCACAATATGTACAATAGTCTGCTGACAGTCATAAAACCAATTATAAAAATATTCGGAACACTTTAAAATAGTACGATGTGTACAGTTATCAGTTAGAAATGTAAAAGCTCACGTAGAAGTGTAAAAAACTGTTTGTTATAGGGACGTTGTAATCTGTCCGTGGCGTTGGCTGTTTGTTATTATTTTACGTAACTACTGGCATAGTTTCTTTAACTCCATGTTCATTTCTTGTGTGTTGTGTTGCGTCTGTCCTGTCCTTTCAGGGTCAAGCGTATATTGATATCGTATCAATATACGCTTGACCCTGAAAGGACAGGACAGACGCAACACAACACACAAGAAATGAACATGGAGTTAAAGAAACTATGCCAGTAGTTACGTAAAATAATAACAAACAGCCAATGCCACGGATTACAACGTCCCTATAACAAACAGTTTTTTACACTTCTACGTGAGCTTTTACATTTCTAACTGATAACTGTACACATCGTACTATTTTAAAGTGTTCCGAATATTTTTATAATTGGTTTTATGACTGTCAGCAGACTATCGTACATATTGTGAATCTGTTTTTTAATATGTAAATAATAGGTAGCATAAGACAAGCCCCTGAAGATGGAACTTTAAAGTTCCGAAACACGTGTAGGGTAAGGGGATATAGGCCAGAATAAAATTGGTCAATATAGTGCATTTGTCGGTCTTATTATTGATATAGTCCCTTTGTTCGAGATGTGACAGTTATTACATTCACTTCAAGATCAGTTCTGTAACCATTTATTGTCAGTAAAGACAAACCAGCGGAAATATGTTTATTCTGGTCATATGTGAAAAAACCTTCCAAATCTCTGTCCGAGACAAAAATCGTGATCTAAAAACTTCGCGCAGTTTTTTCAATAAATCAAATGAGCCCAGGGCAGCGTAATCCTATGACCTTTCCAAAATATTATTCACCAATCACCCAAACATTCAGCACTATATAGTGTGTGCTAGTGACATCTGACAGCATCGTTAAATAAGTAAATAAACGAAGAAAGAAAGAAATAATGGCAGCGAATTCGTTCTTAAATTTGGTTCGTTTCCTGAAATGTCTTGCCTGGAAATTTTATTGTTTGCAGACTGATAGATCGTACAATTGTATTTGGTAGTAGTAGTAGTAGTAGTAGTAGTAGTAATAGTAGTAGTGGTGGTGGTGGTGGTATTTCCACTAATAAAATATTATTATTATTGTTATTATATTATTATTCGTTATCACATTTATACAGGATATTTGCAACATGTTTCAAGGATATATGTTGTTGCAGCTACTCTGTAGTTACAATTTATGGTACTTGCCATGTTATTTTCTTATTATGATTATTCATATTATAATTAATAATTCTATATTAAAAATTTAATTGATGAATTGTGCCACAACCTATGGTTATTGTATACTTAAAGTGCTCAAATGTTCCTGTTTAAAAATCTTTATATTCATTTAAATTTTTTCTTTAATAATTTTCGAGATATGTAGGTTTCCATTATCATTAAAGTTTCGCAATATATATCCTGCTTCCATTTATACGGTAGATAAGCGAGTAACTACACAATGTATGACGTCACACACTAGAAGACTATATCTTCTGCACCGCCCTTAAAACACAGTTCTGAAAATACTAACGTTCATTATTTCAGTTGAATTAAATTACTGTTCTTCAAAGAGTCCACACTGACGATGGGGTCTATCGAGCCCCATACAAACTGGGTAAAGGGAAATCTTTCCCCAGGAGTAGAACATTATGGTTGTGAATCGGACCCCTCTGTTTTAATTACTGCCATGGTTAAAAACGCGTAAATCTCTACCTCCACTTCCCCGTACGCCTTAAGGTCATGGTGCTTAAATAACACGGGGACAGCTTTACCTTTTATGGTGTAAATATTGTAAATGTTTGTTCGCGTAAATCAAAAGATAAAGTGTTATGTAAATAAAATATTATTAAAATGTTTCGGATAAATCTCAAAATGAGGCAGTTTTTACAAATTCACGGTTCTGGTACTATTACTTTTCGGTGTATAATGAATGTGAGATTTGCGTTTAAAGATTTAAGGATCATAAAAAAATGATCAGATAAATACCATTCAGATCACCGATACCATCTCCATCGCTGTCATTGAAAGATCGTGGATAGATCTGGTAGATCACCGCATTCTGCCACCAGTCCAAATCTGCATCTGCCCTTGGCTGAGCAACAAAGGCATTGGCCACGACCACAGTTACGAGGGCAAGCAGACCGCACAGAGCCTTCATGATGTCTGTCTTAACTATCTCTCCTATCAACAGTTTATATAAGTTCCTGCTATCAAAATGTGAGCATTTATTGATTAATAGTCAATAAATGCTCCACACAAACAGGTGGCGTAATCCTATTGTATTCTGCCACTTATCGAAGCAGATATCAGTAACACATCACTAAAAACACAAGCTTCACTGCGACAAACATACGTCAGATAAAAAAAATAAGATAGCGGTTGAATGACAGGCGTGTCAGAGGAAAAAATAGGCCTATGTTGCGCGATCTATATTAGATCAGTGTCTTAGGTTTACTAATGTGGCATATCGGAGCTCTGACGTGAAATAAATACTTGTAGTTCTTTAATCCTTTTAACTAACTAACTAACTAACTCCATGGAGCACTTCTTGAGAAGCTAACAGGTCGTCAGCTAGTCAAGAAATTCCCCGCGTTTTATGGAACCCGAAGGTTCATTACCGCACTCACAACAGCTCGCCACCTGTCCCTATCCTGAGCCATATCAATCCAGTCCATGCCCCCCATCCCACTTCTTGAAGATCCATTTTAATATTATCCTCCCATCTACGCCTCGGTCTTCCAAGTGGTCTCCTTCCCTCAGGTCTCCCTACCAAAACCCTGTATCCTTTTACCTGTACGAAGTTACTCTTTATTGAAGGTTTCCTGCGTACGTGATTTCTAATTATCCTGCCTCGCAAACTTTATTTATCTATTTATTTCTGATTTCAGTCTTACGCCGCCGTGTAAATGAGATCTTCGCTCGTCTAGGATGTTACGCAGCGTAGAGTGGTAGTTAGTCACCGACGTTTCGGAAAAACCTATTAATCCCATTACATCTTCAAGGGTCAAGCAGTCTTCTTGGACTGCCTGACCCTTGAAGATGGGAAAGATAAATTGTCCCGAAACGTCGGTAACTATCGATCTACGCTATTCCAGAAGGGCGAAGATCTCATATTTATTTATTTTTTTAATCAAATAATTAAACCAACAAATGCACTAACTTGACCACTTTTATTGTAGCCTATGTCCCATCAACCCTACACGTGTTTCGGAACTTTATAGTTCCATCTTCGGGGTTACAATATACTACTACATTAAGCATATATTAAGACAAATGTATAATATGTACGTATCACTATGTGCTTAATTTAGTAGTATATTGTGACCCCTAAAGATGGAACTATAAAGTTCCGAAACACGTGTAGGGTTGAAGGGACATAGGCTACAATAAAAGTGGTCAAAATAGTGCATTTGTTGGTCTAATTATTTGATTAAAAAATGCACGGTGATAATAGTGTGAAATTTATTTATTTTTGTTTGTTTGTTTGTTTGTTTGTAATATATTCAGCGACGTACTCGCATCTCAGAAGCCCTACCTGTGGATTGATTACTGAAATGTGATTCAGAAATAATGTGGCAGAAAGCGGTAGTTCCAAATATCCTTTCCTGCCCCGACATTTGCCTGGGAAAACTGAGTAAAATCATTAAAATCCACATCGAAGGCTGACTCTGGGACTAGGAAACTCTTAAATATCAAGGACTCCTAGTACTACACTACGGCTCTCCTTAGCAACAAACTTTTTTTGCCTTAAACAGTGTCTTACCACATCAACAACCGCGTATGTCACAGAACACACAAAATAATTAATTCCTTCTTAAACTCCCTTTTATTCTTAAAAACTTTACTTGCAGCATACGGCCGCATACAGAACATACATATAAAAGCACTAGTCTTTATTCCTCTCCGTCCGCCTTAACCTCAACTTCAACATACACAAATTAAAACGTATAAGATATACATAAATCCTGCTACATTTGAATATGTGTACATTGAAGTTTATACTGAGATTAACGGAAATGAATAAACACTACTTACGCCATGAAGACAAATACAGGGAGGAGAGGTATAGCTCCACCCATTCATAATTTCGTTACTAGATGCATTTGAGCGATGAGCTTCACGCTCCAGTCACTTTACCTCCGCAGTAAGGTTCCACGTGAACACATTGACTAGGAAGCAGGGTGGGTATCAGACTCGGTCTGGACGTTTAGAAGAATAGGCAACTCTTCTGTCTTTACCGGGAATCGAACCCTGGACAGCCAGACCACAGACTGATAATTTATTTTTAAAACTGATAGTGGGTTTTCATTACTTTACACAAAAGAAAAGAGCGTGTATCTAGATGTTAAATAAATTAATTATTCTAAAAACAATCCGGTTAAACACAACTATATTTATTATAAAAACAACAGTTATTACAAGTATTAGCTACATGTTTCGACCAATAAGGCCATTATACGACGATGCTGTTACAGAAATACAGTCGAACCTGGTTAAAACGACATCGGTTTAAGCGACACCTCGTCTATAACGTCAGATACTCTGTGGTACCAATTAATTCCTCACTGTTAACCATAACATTATACTCTTCTGTTGTAACAACACTCGTTTATAACGACACAAAATATTCAGTCCCTTTCATGACGTTATAACCGAGTTCGACTGTATATATATAATATATAAGATGGCAGTAACAGCTTGGGCTGATGACCTTATTGATCGAAACCTGTAAATAATTCTTGTAAATATGAATGTTTTTATAATAAACTAGTTTTGTTTGACTGGATTGTTGTTGAAGTGATTAAGCTGCAGTAACACAATGCGATGTCATCACTGAAGAATTACAGTCGTTTGGTTGAACTGAATTGACAGTCAACAAAAATACAGGAGAAGTCTTTACCTTTATGTGTATCTATCATTATTGTCATCTGTTTATGAAGCACGCCATCACACAAAGTAACGCTCGTAACGGCACCATATACCATAAATTAAGACTTTATATGATGATGGTAAGGATTCCGAAGAAACTTCTTTGCATATTTTAAGTGACTCTTCAAAAGAACTGAAAATCCGTGCGAGTTGTTAGACTTTCGCAGCGACGCAGTTGAATTCTTCATTCTTATACAGGGTCGAAAGTCGAATGAAAGCAAACATTCGATGGGAACAGTAAGTTCTCCCGAAACGTCGGTGACCAAACACCCACTGGCGTTGATTTCAGTCTTACGCCGCGATGTTGATGAAATCTGTGATCTTCTGGGTAATTACACGGCATCGTGTGGTAATTATTTACCGACGTTTCGGGACAACGCATCCTTTCCTCTTGGAATCTTGACCCGTGAAGATGGGACCGATACGTTGTCCCGAAACGTCGGTAAATAATTACCACACGACGCCGTGTAATTACCCAGAAGACCACAGATGTCACCCACTGGCGTGGCGCTATATTCCAGAAGTAGGGGGAATGTACAGTAACCCAGAAGAGAATCAAAATAGACGCCTCGAAATACAAGTTTCGGAAAATACTGACTATTTCACTTTTGTCTTGTAGGTGAAGTATCGTCGTATTTAGGTGTCTGAAGCGTCTTAACACAAAGACCATCCCATCCGCTCTCCGTAACAAAATGTCAAGTGTTATTTACCAGCAGACATAGGACAGGTGTAGAGTGACAGCTTGACAGATAACTGCTCGTAACCTTGAAACATTGTAACCTGTTTCGCCACTTATTTGCAATCTATATAAACTGAAATTACTGCATCGAGAGCAAAGACAGACACCATGGGAGTGCTGGGCCCTCTAGTAGCCCTGGCAAATATTGTCGTGCTCAATCCTTTTCCTGCCCAGCCTAAGGAAGATTTGGACTGATGGGAGGCTGCAATATTCTACCAGATACATCCACGATCTTTAGCGGACAGCGATGGATGTTGCAAAACGTAAGAGTAAGATCCTGCTTAAGTGTTTATCATACTTACTTAAAACACGCAAAACTGCATGTTTAGAGGTAAACTAGAAATTTCTCCTATTAACAAATTTTAATCTTCTTCATTATATACCTCACTTCATCCCACGTACAGGGTTATTCAAAATGATTGTCGGGGTTTTAACAACCTGTCATACACAATAAACTTCAGATAGCAGTATATGTATTTTTTTATTTAATAGAACAACACTGTTTTTCAAGCCGAACTCTATGCCTTCCAACAAGCGGTTAAATGGTGTATAGATAACAGAAAAAATTCTCATATACACTCTGATTCTCAAGCAGCTTTACTCTCAATCAATGATAAATTCAATCTCAATCCAATAGCTGCAGGAATAAGGACTGAACTTTCAGGTTATAATAACCATATTTGCCTTTCATGGGTAAAAGGACATGATGGTATTATTGGAAATGAAAGAGCAGATGAAATGGCGAAAGCAGCAGCCTACAGCAAGGAAGATTTCGCATATGAAAAATGTCCGCTATCTCGTGCAAAAAACCGAATATAAAGCTTATATAATGAACACGTGGAACTCACAGTGGACAAACGGCAATAATGGCTCAACCACAAAAGATCTTTTCTTCCTGATGTACACAGCCGTCTAAAGTGTACACAATTCATGCCTGATTTTATAACAACACAATTTACATCCGGCCACGGTAAATTTCGTTCGTACTTCAGAAGATTTAATATCAAAGTAGAGAATGGATATGAATGTACTTGTGGGGGTGAAAAACAATAGAACATCTACTATTTGATTGCCCCATATTCGGACACAGGAGATTTTGCCTTGAAATGCACTTAAACAAATGTAATATTAGTTACAATAAGCCACTGTACAATATATTTAGTAGAAACTGTTGTCAAAAACATTTCATTAATTTTATACAACATATTAATAGAAAATTGTAAGTAACAATATTGTTATTATATGTACTTGGTTAAACTTTAACCCTAATATACACATGTAAAATAGGGTTTGTTTTTGGAAAAATAAAAAAAAATAGAACAACACTCCAAGTTTTTGTGACGTACCTTACAGGTGCTCTATATGTGCACCGTTTGTGATTCTACAAACATTAACAAGATAATCGAGTTCGTTCCAAACTTTTTCTAGCATTCAATATAGTTTTCTCGGGCGCACAGCCGCGTCAATTCGTTTGAATTCAACGTTTCGGGGACTAGCTCCGTCCCCATCCTCAGGCAAAACTGACTGGTTTGTATAACAGAGACGGAGTGTGTTTACTGGGCGGTACGGACTGGGTCTTTATATATAATTCAGGCTATCTTAAGACTTTAAACGTCTAAGAAAATCATTCTAGTGAAAATATCGCTGAATAAATCTATTTTGATCTGCACCAAAAATAATAATCTTTGAAGTTTTTAAATGTGGTGCTGGAGAAGATCAGTTGGACCGATCGTGTGAGAAATGAAGAAGTGTTACACAGAGTCAAGGAGGAGAGGAATATCGTACATACAATAAAAGGAAGAAAGGCTAACTGGATTGGTCACATCTTGCGTAGAAACTGCCTTCTGAAACATGTGATTGAAGGAAAGTTAGAGGGAAGGACAGAAATGACGGGAAGATGAGGGAGAAGACGTAAGCAGCTACTGGATGACCTTAAGGAAAAGAGAAGATACTGGAAATTGAAAGCGGAAGCACTAGATCACACCCTGTGGAGAACTCGCTTTGGAAGAGGCTACGGACCTGTCGTAAGACAAGACTACAAAATGAATGAACGGGATATGTGACTCCAGACAAAATTATCAAACAAGACTCAACTCGCATAAGTAGTGGATATGTCAATAAATTCGCGGATTACTAATAACTCAGTAACGAAACTTCAAGTACTGTAACAGGAGAGTCATTCCTGGACTAGCTCAGCCATTATTACCTTCTCAAGGACTGCTTCGTTCCAGGGATTTACTTTAAATATCCGCGTCTTCACACAGCAGTACGTGGCTTTTGTTTAAAAGAGTTCGTTCCTATGTTTAATGCAATACGTGAGAGATCATTTATTACGTCTGCAAAGTGCAGTGCGTGTGCTGTTGACTGTTGCTTTCAACACTGGATTTGTGACAGCAAGTATCGTTACGTGATGAAGAGTAAACAGCGTTCGCTTCAAAGTTCAAATTCCCAACATCCTCAACTGCCAACAATGCGCCCGACATTTATCACGTTCTCGTCTAAAACACTTGACAATAAGACGCCCACTTCCCTTTCAAACTCAAGTTTCCATCACGTTTTTACGTCAGCGACTCTTAGTATCATATTTATGGTGATGATAATATGAATACTAAGAAAAAGTCCGTGAATTGTGACTCTCAGTGTAATTACGAAGTACAAAATAAATGTTTTCTGTACTACAACGATATGGCAAATACCTGCACCAAACCTCTCGACCTTTATAACAAGTCCGTGTTCTGAATGTTGGTCAATCATATGCCTACATCGAGGATCTGTGAACCGTGTATTAACGACTTAGTATTGCTTATACCGTGCATGTTTAATATAATGTTACAAATTTACCAACACATGCACTTTTTTCTATTAAAAATTAATAGTTCGTTAAAATGCCCTACATATGTTTCGGTCGGTTAACCGACCATCATCAGGGGCGACTAGAGTTACTTAGTATATACACATCTAGAGGTGTAGATTAAAATAGTCCAGTGAGAGTATTATAAAAACAGCATAATAAAATATAAAGTTCTAGATTCACTGCTTATTGAAGTTCACTTTTCACCAGTTTAACGTCGTGTTGTAAATTGTATGTTACGCACGATATGTTGGAAGCCTTTCGTTAGTTACTCCGCACATCAGGATGCGTACACGATGTTGTAAACCAGAAGTATGTCTAGCTGAACAGGACAGCTAGACAGCTAGACATACTTCTGGTTTACAACATCGTGTACGCATCCTGATGTGCGGAGTAACTAACGAAAGGCTTCCAACATATCGTGCGTAACATACAATTTACAACACGACGTAAAACACTGGTGAAAAGTGAACTTCAATACGCAGTGAATCTAGAACTGTATATTTTATTATGCTGTTTTTATAATACTCTCACTGGACTATTTTAATCTACACCTCTAGATGTGTATATACTAAGTAACTCTAGTCGCCCCTGATGATGGTCGGTTAACCGACCGAAACATATGTAGGGTATTTTAACGAACTATTAATTTTTAATAGAAAAAAGTGCATGTGTTGGTAAATTTATAACGTGTATTAACGAGTTACGTAAACTCTGATCAGCGTTAAGAAATGTCAGAGATGCATTATCTAAAACAAATATATGAACGATTACATATCCTACAGGAAAAAGTGTTGTTACTGAGCACGCCGTGAAGGCATACAGGGGGAGTAGATTATAGTTCCACTTCTTAACGTCGGCGCTAGGTGCAAGTGAACGGTCGATATAAACGCTCCGGCCTCTTTAGCCGCGGGAAGTAACCCCGGTCATGTTTAAGGCGTGAACGTACAGAAAAACGGTACTTTGAAAGTACCGTTTTTATAGTCGATATACAGGTAGCAGCAAGAGTAAAACAAACAATACGTAATATTTTAGAAGATTCCAATATAAAACGTCTTTATAGGGAATTGAGAACTAATTGTCTTCTGGACTTTGTCCATCGTCCGGATAAAATATAAAAATATAAAATCACGACGTTTCGGAAGCTGGTTCTTCTTCCGTCTTCAGGTGAAGAGAGGGGGGAGACACCTACTCAGATGAGTCCCTTAGCACGTCCAGTGATTGAGATTAGCTCGGTCTAAGGGACTCATCTGAGTAGGTGTCTCCCCCCTCTCTTCACCTGAAGACGGAAGAAGAACCAGCTTTCGAAACGTCGTGATCTTATATTTTAATATTTTATCCGGACGATGGGCAAAGTCCAGAAGACAATTAGTTCTCAATAGTATATACCATCGTCAGGACCTTTTAGAATTTATTTATAGGGAATATTAACTAATGCACGTTAAATTTTTGTAAGCTTTGTTGCATCTCCCTGTGATAAAAGCGTAACTCTTGTTGAGGTAACTCGCCCTGTAGAGGCGCTGCAGGCATACGGCGGAAGTGCATTTTGTAACAGAGAGAGACTAGCCTGACGTCTAACCTAAGCCCTTCTAGTAAGGAGGGATGGAAACATGCATGACAGAGAGACTAGCCTGACGTCTAACCTAAGCCCTTCTAGTAAGGAGGGAGGAAAACACACATGACAGAGAGACTAGCCTGACGTCTAACCTAAGCCCTTCTAGTAAGGAGGGATGGAAACATGCATGACAGAGAGACTAGCCTGACGTCTAACCTAAGCCCTTCTAGTAAGGAGGGATGGAAACATGCATGACAGAGAGACTAGCCTGACGTCTAACCTAAGCCCTTCTAGTAAGGAGGGAGGAAAACACACATGACAGAGAGACTAGCCTGACGTCTAACCTAAGCCCTTCTAGTAAGGAGGGAGGAAAACACACATGACAGAGAGACTAGCCTGACGTCTAACCTAAGCCCTTCTAGTAAGGAGGGAAGAAAACACACATGACAGAGAGACTAGCCTGACGTCTAACCTAAGCCCTTCTAGTAAGGAGGGAGGAAAACACACATGACAGAGAGACTAGCCTGACGTCTAACCTAAGCCCTTCTAGTAAGGAGGGAGGGAAACACACATGACAGAGAGACTAGCCTGACGTCTAACCTAAGCCCTTCTAGTAAGGAGGGAGGAAAACACACATGACAGAGAGACTAGCCTGGCGTCTAACCTAAGCCCTTCTAGTAAGGAGGGAGGAAAACACACATGACAGAGAGACTAGCCTGACGTCTAACCTAAGCCCTTATAGTAAGGAGGGAGGGAAACATGCATGACAGAGAGACTAGCCTGACGTCTAACCTAAGCCCTTCTAGTAAGGAGGGAGGAAAACACACATGACAGAGAGACTAGCCTGACGTCTAACCTAAGCCCTTCTAGTAAGGAGGGATGGAAACATGCATGACAGAGAGACTAGCCTGACGTCTAACCTAAGCCCTTCTAGTAAGGAGGGATGGAAACATGCACGACAGAGAGACTAGCCTGACGTCTAACCTAAGCCCTTCTAGTAAGGAGGGAGGAAAACACACATGACAGAGAGACTAGCCTGACGTCTAACCTAAGCCCTTCTAGTAAGGAGGGAGGTAAACATGCATGACAGAGAGACTAGCCTGACGTCTAACCTAAGCTCTTCTAGTAAGGAGGGAGGGAAACACACATGACAGAGAGACTAGCCTGACGTCTAACCTAAGCCCTTCTAGTAAGGAGGGATGGAAACATGCATGACAGAGAGACTAGCCTGACGTCTAACCTAAGCCCTTCTAGTAAGGAGGGAGAAAAACACACATGACAGAAAGACTAGCCTGACGTCTAACCTAAGCCCTTCTAGTAAGGAGGGAGGAAAATACACATGACAGAGAGACTAGCCTGACGTCTAACCTAAGCCCTTCTAGTAAGGAGGGATGGAAACATGCATGACAGAGAGACTAGCCTGACGTCTAACCTAAGCCCTTCTAGTAAGGAGGGAGGGAAATATGCATGACAGAGAGACTAGCCTGACGTCTAACCTAAGCCCTTCTAGTAAGGAGGGAGGAAAATACACATGACAGAGAGACTAGCCTGACGTCTAACCTAAGCCCTTCTAGTAAGGAGGGATGGAAACATGCATGACAGAGAGACTAGCCTGACGTCTAACCTAAGCCCTTCTAGTAAGGAGGGAGGGAAATATGCATGACAGAGAGACTAGCCTGACGTCTAACCTAAGCCCTTCTAGTAAGGAGGGAGGAAAACACACATGACAGAGAGACTAGCCTGACGTCTAACCTAAGCCCTTCTAGTAAGGAGGGAGGAAAACACACATGACAGAGAGACTAGCCTGACGTCTAACCTAAGCCCTTCTAGTAAGGAGGGAGGAAAACACACATGACAGAGAGACTAGCCTGACGTCTAACCTAAGCCCTTCTAGTAAGGAGGGAGGAAAACACACATGACAGAGGGAATAGCCTGACGTCTAACCTAAGCCCTTCTAGTAAGGAGGGATGGAAACATGCATGACAGAGAGACTAGCCTGACGTCTGACCTAAGCCCTTCTAGTAAGGAGGGAGGAAAACACACATGACAGAGAGACTAGTCTGACGTCTAACCTAAGCCCTTCTAGTAAGGAGGGAGAGAAACACACATGACAGAGAGACTAGCCTGACGTCTAACCTAAGCCCTTCTAGTAAGGAGGGAGGGAAACATGCATGACAGAGAGACTAGCCTGACGTCTAACCTAAGCCCTTCTAGTAAGGAGGGAGGAAAACACACATGACAGAGAGACTAGCCTGACGTCTAACGTAAGCCCTTCTAGTAAGGAGGGAGGTAAACATGCATGACAGAGAGACTAGCCTGACGTCTAACCTAAGCCCTTCTAGTAAGGAGGGAGGGAAACACACATGACAGAGAGACTAGCCTGACGTCTAACCTAAGCCCTTCTAGTAAGGAGGGAGGAAAATACACATGACAGAGAGACTAGCCTGACGTCTAACCTAAGCCCTTCTAGTAAGGAGGGATGGAACCATGCATGACAGAGAGACTAGCCTGACGTCTAACCTAAGCCCTTCTAGTAAGGAGGGATGGAAACATGCATGACAGAGAGACTAGCCTGACGTCTAATATAAGCCCTTCTAGTAAGGAGGGAGAGAAACACATATGACAGAGAGACTAGCCTGACGTCTAACCTAAGCCTTCTAGTAAGGAGGGAGAGAAAAACACATGACAGAGAGACTAGCCTGACGTCTAACCTAAGCCTTCTAGTAAGGAGGGAGGAAAACACGCATGACAGAGAGACTAGTCTGACGTCTAACCTAAGCCCTTCTAGTAAGGAGGGAGGGAAACATGCATGACAGAGAGAGACAAACTAAACTCAGTGGTGCGTTTAGAAATGTCCGCTTTGTTACTTCTAGGAAAACTTCTATATTCTATATTCTATATTTCTGGTGATTGTCCACCAGTACTTAAACGTCGGAATAATAACAAATAGAAGTGCTATTAACACACACATATGAGCATCTGAATGATCATTGTTTACAGTATTGTACCAGTCTAGTTTCTAGAAGACCCTGGGTTCGATTCCAACTGAAGCCAATAACTTCATGCGATAAATCGGTCAGTATGATAAAAACCGATCACTTGAAGGCCTGCGTTAAACTAAGTACAGGCAAAGTCCAAAACAGTATTCATGTAACTGATTATGAGCAGATCAAGGACAAGAAGCTTATCGTGTAGATATAAACACACAAAACCTTGTGTTTGCACTCACAATCACAAAATCACAAATAGTCCTAAATCAGTTTCATTAGCTCTGACTAATGCAATAGTGGCTTAAAACTTCGTCCCACATATAATTATTTTAAAGCCATAAAAACACTATTAGTTTTAAAACCTTCAAAATTAAAAATGATGAATTTTTATCAAGATCCTTTACGTTGATTCTAGGTTAAATTCAATATTTATGAGGTAAATAAATTTAATAATATGTGTCTAAATTCAATTTGCATGTGGAAATAGATTATCTGAAGGCAGTGCTGCTTGGTAGTTGGTAACCACTGGTTGGCAGTTGGTAACACTTACCAACCACCACAGCGCAAGATCCCAGAAGAGCAAAGTCCTCACCTACACCGCGGTGGAAGCCTGAAATATCGTAAGCTAATTCCACTTTTAAGACGGCATGTTAAATTTGACTTTATTTTGTAAGTTACGTTTCAAAATGTGATGTTAAAATATGTGTTTTCTTGTAGTTGTCTTTCTCTGGAAAACCATACTTCTCGATATACGAGTTTGAATACATAAATAGCCAAACATATCTACGAAAAATATGTTGTGTTATACTGAAACATCAAGTTGCTCCGAACCTTAATATAGGAGAAACTTTAACCTTTGTTGTACTGGAGCGGGTATTTAAATTTTAGGAACCTTAAACTGTGTCGGACTGGAGAGGGTATTTAAATTTTAGGAACTTTAACCTCTGTCGGACTGGAGCGGGTATTTAAATTTTAGAAACTTTAACTTTTGTCGTACTGGAGCGGGTATTTAAATTTTAGGAACTTTAACTTTTGTCGTACTGGAGCGGGTATTTAAATTTTAGGAACTTTAACTTTTGTCGTACTGGAGCGGGTATTTAAATTTTAGGAACTCTAACTTTTGTCGTACTGGAGCGGGTATTTAAATTTTAGGAACTTTAACTTTTGTCTTACTGGAGCGGGTATTTAAATTTTAGGAACTTTAACTTTTGTCGTACTGGAGCGGGTATTTAAATTTTAGGAACTTTAACTTTTGTCGTACTGGAGCGGGTATTTAAATTTAGGAACTTTAACTTTTGTCGTACTGGAGCGGGTATTTAAATTTTAGGAACTCTAACTTTTGTCGTACTGGAGCGGGTATTTAAATTTTAGGAACTTTAACTTTTGTCGTACTTGAGCGGGTATTTAAATTTTAGGAACTCTAACTTTTGTCGTACTGGAGCGGGTATTTAAATTTTAGGAACTCTAACTTTTGTCGTACTGGAGCGGGTATTTAAATTTTAGGAACTTTAACTTTTGTCGTACTGGAGCGGGTATTTAAATTTTAGGAACTGTAACTTTTGTCGTACTGGAGCGGGTATTTAAATTTTAGGAACTCTAACTTTTGTCGTACTGGAGCGGGTATTTAAATTTTTGGAACTTTAACTTTTGTCGTACTGGAGCGGGTATTTAAATTTTAGGAACTTTAACTTTTGTCGTACTGGAGCGGGTATTTAAATTTTAGGAACTCTAACTTTTGTCGTACTGGAGCGGGTATTTAAATTTTAGGAACTTTAACTTTTGTCGTACTGGAGCGGGTATTTAAATTTTAGGAACTCTAACTTTTGTCGTACTGGAGCGGGTATTTAAATTTTAGGAACTCTAACTTTTGTCGTACTGGAGCGGGTATTTAAATTTTAGGAACTTTAACTTTTGTCGTACTGGAGCGGGTATTTAAATTTTAGGAACTCTAACTTTTGTCGTACTGGAGCGGGTATATAAATTTTAGGAACTTTAACTTTTGTCGTACTGGAGCGGGTATTTAAATTTTAGGAACGTTAATTTTTGTCGTACTGGAGCGGGTATTTAAATTCTAGGAACTTTAACTTTTGTCGTACTGGAGCGGGTATTTAAATTTTAGGAACTTTAACTTTTGCCGTACTGGAGCGGGTATTTAAATTTTAGGAACGTTAACTTTTGTCGTACTGGAGCGGGTATTTAAATTTTAGGAACTTTAACTTTTGTCGGACTGGAGCGGGTATTTAAATTTTAGAAACTTTAACCTTTGTCGTACTGGAGCGGGTATTTAAATTTTAGAAACTTTAACCTTTGTCGTACTGGAGCGGGTATTTAAATATTAGAAACTTTAACTTTTGTTGTACTGGAGCGGGTATTTAAATTTTAGAAACTTTAATCTTTGTCCTACTGGAGCGGGTATTTAAATTTTAGAAACTTTAATCTTTGTCGTACTGGAGCGGGTATTTAAATTTTAGAAACTTTAATCTTTGTCTTACTGGAGCGGGTATTTAAATTTTAGAAACTTTAATCTTTGTCGTACTGGAGCGGGTATTTAAATTTTAGAAACTTTAATCTTTGTCGTACTGGAGCGGGTATTTAAATTTTAGAAACTTTAATCTTTGTCTTACTGGAGCGGGTATTTAAATTTTAGAAACTTTAATCTTTGTCGTACTGGAGCGGGTATTTAAATTTTAGAAACTTTAATCTTTGTCGTACTGGAGCGGGTATTTAAATTTTAGAAACTTTAATCTTTGTCGTACTGGAGCGGGTATTTAAATTTTAGAAACTTTAATCTTTGTCGTACTGGAGCGGGTATTTAAATTTTAGAAACTTTAATCTTTGTCGTACTGGAGCGGGTATTTAAATTTTAGAAACTTTAATCTTTGTCGTACTGGAGCGGGTATTTAAATTTTAGAAACTTTAATCTTTGTCGTACTGGAGCGGGTATTTAAATTTTAGAAACTTTAATCTTTGTCGTACTGGAGCGGGTATTTAAATTTTAGAAACTTTAATCTTTGTCGTACTGGAGCGGGTATTTAAATTTTAGAAACTTTAATCTTTGTCGTACTGGAGCGGGTATTTAAATTTTAGAAACTTTAATCTTTGTCGTACTGGAGCGGGTATTTAAATTTTAGAAACTTTAATCTTTGTCGTACTGGAGCGGGTATTTAAATTTTAGAAACTTTAATCTTTGTCTTACTGGAGCGGGTATTTAAATTTTAGAAACTTTAATCTTTGTCGTACTGGAGCGGGTATTTAAATTTTAGAAACTTTAATCTTTGTCGTACTGGAGCGGGTATTTAAATTTTAGAGCACGGTTTATGAAAAACGTGAGTGTTGTTTAAAATTAAAAAGAGAGATTTATGAAATGAAAGGCATTTTGTGGAAAACGAAACAGAGATTATGCAGCATGTCTTAAAAATTCAGTAAATTTCCTTGTTGCCTAAATACATAAAATGAATTTCTAGAGGAGTTTTACTACCTGCTTTCGCGTTTGACAACGCAGGTACTTCAAAGAGCAAACTCCCCTGCCAGCCGATATCTCATCCTGTGCCGTATCTGACAGTAGTGTCAATCGATCTCCGTTTTTGACCTACACAATTTAAGATTGTACATGACGAAACTTTTCTAATTATTAGGCTATATGCAGGATCGGGACCAATGGAGGCCAATAGTAGAGGAGGTCGAAGTCCTTCATGGACTGTACCACCAATATAAGAGGGATAAAAAGGTAAAGGTAAAGTTCACCCTATAACACGCCATGAAAACACAAAGGGCGAGTAGAGGTATAGCTTTACTCTTTCTTTAACCTCGGCTGTAGATGGCGGTTGGAGGTCTACGTCACGCCCCGGCCGCTTTAAACCAGAGAAAGAGACCTGCTACCCATTGTACAGGAGGCTGGGTGGGCCCTAGAGCCGGTCTGGAGGGGTGCGGAAAATTTCACACCCACCGGGATTAGAGCCCGGACAGTCCAGCCCGTAGCGAGTTGCTATACCGACTGAGCTATCCCGGCCCACATAATAATAATAATAATAATAATAATAATAACTCCATGGAGCAGAGTCCTTCTTGAGAAGCTAACAGGCCGTCAGTTAGTCAAGAAATTCCCCGCGTTTTATGGAACCCGAAGGTTCATTACCGCACTCACAAAAGCCCGCCACCTATTCCTATCCTGAGCCATATCAATCCAGTCCATGCCTCCCCATCCCACTTCTTGAAGATCCATTTTAATATTATCCTCCCATCTACGACTGGTTCTTCTAAGTGGTCTCCTTCCCAGAGGTCTCCCCACCAAAATCCTGTACGCACCTCCCCCCTCACCCATACGTGCTACATGCCCCTTCCATCTCATTCTTCTTGATTTGATCACCCGAATAATATTTGGTGATGAGTACAGATCATTAAGTTCCTCTTTATGTAGTCTTCTCCACTCCCCTGTTACCCCGTCCCTCTTAGGCCCAAATATCCTCCTCAGCACCCTATTCTCGAACAACCTCAGCAATAACAACAACACGCTGTATAAATGAGTTCCAATCCCAGAGTAAACAAAGTGTACTGCTTTAGAAGCACCGGCTTTTAACGCTATTTGGGTAACTAACAGCTATTTATTCAGAGAATTGCACGAAATGTACAAGTAGAGAGCGGGAAAAAGACAGTGCAGTTCTTCTTAGAGCTGAAACATATGCTGGCAGTAGTAACCACTGTTCATAGTGCTCCAGAGTATAAATACAAGCAAAGTATTTAATTGAACATTGTTGTCCTCTGGGATGTAATGCCGTATAATTTGATAACTTCCCCCCCCCCCCTATGGCTCAACAGCCCTGATGGGGCCTAGGCCTCCTCGTTGTTCGAGGCTTCACGATCACACTCAGACACACCACAGTCGGTAGGACTCCTCTGGGCGAGGGACCAGCCCGTCGCAGAGACCTCTACCTGACAACACACAACACTTACAACAGACAGACATCCATGCCCCCGGTGGGATTTTTGTTTTTTTTTTTGCCTCTCCGGGGATTTTCCCCTTTGATCCATTTTTGTACTGTTTAAATCCTTTCATCCTTCATGTCACTTTACGTTTCATGCTACCGTCCATACATCTAACACAACACAAACATCCATGCCCCCGGTGGGATTCAAACCCACGATGCCAGTAAGCGAGCGGCCGTAGACCCACGCCTTAGACCGCACGGCCACTGGGATCGGCATAATTTGATAACTATTTACCAAATTCTAAAAGGAATTTATTGCCTCCTTCTTCGAGGTAAACTTAAAAGTCACTGCTGACAGAACCTCAATTCTCACACAAATTAATTGTTTGTAATACTGCTATATATATATCTACATTTATTACTTAATATTTCAGTGACGTATTTCCACATAATAACCAGAACGTCAACACGATGATTTTAGAAAATTCACGTTAAATGATTAAACACTTGCCTTCAATGCACCAGCAATTCTACTCGCGATAAGAGGTTGTAACAGTCAATGACAAGTCCGTACACCATTTACTTAAAACAGTTCGATTGACCAGATGACCTTACAGCCTGTTAGCTTATGCAGATCTGTCACGGTCACTGCCTCAACACGCGATCAAGAGGGCTGAATCTGCAAACTGGTATGTCCGTACATTAATCAGTGCAGTGACTGTGAGATCTGCATTAGAACAATGTTACTTGAAAATGATGAATGTCACCTTCAACAGTTAACTCTCTCCATGACAGGTAAAGCTGTCCTTGTCCACGCCACGCAGGCATATAGGGGGATTAGAGGTATAGCTCCACTCATTGCTAACCTCGGCACTATATGGATGTGAGTGGTTCATGCCCCGGCCGCTTTACCCCCGAGAAAAAAAAAACTTAGACATTTATTGGACATGAGATTGTGTGGGCCCCAGAGCAGGTCTGAACGTTTCGGAGAAGGTAAATATATCTTACCACTACCGGAATTGAAACCCGGATCGTCAAATCAATAGCCTAGTCTTTGAACCGATTACGCTATAAATGTTATCCTAGGATTAGTAACTTTCTACAGACTGTCTGATCAACTGATTAAATCACAGATTATTAACCGAAACGTGTAATGCTCCATGAATTATTGTTGGAATTGAATGACGCGAGTGGAAGAAAAAATACCGAAAAATTGAAAGTTCATGAAAGAATCGGTCATGATGTTTCTCTTCTCCCCCATGCGTGCCACACGCCCTGCCCATCTCATCTTCCTTAATTTAATCGCCCTAACAATATTTGTTACTGACTACAAAACATGAAGATCCTCATTATGCAATCTCCTCCAGTCCCCTGTTTAAATCCTCCGTCTTATGCCCAAATATCAGAGGATAAATCCTCTTTGTCCAAGCTGTCTCGAGCACAGGACTCTCTCCGTACACAAGCCGTTACCCTAAATTACCATGGTCCTAAGAAACATCCTTACTTATTGATAAACTTTCAATAATTATTTCTTACAAGTATCCCACGCAGATCTACACAAGAACATAATTCATAGCCACAACAGTAAACTAACACTTCTCTACAGGAAACGTGCCTGCGTCGTATTTCACGATATTAGGTGAGAGTTACAAATGAAGATATAAGGCCGCCATTGCTCTTGTTGGACCATAATGTTTCTGTTTCCCGTCTTAAGGGTGACGAAGACAGTGCCAGACTCATCTGTCAGCATGATAAACCATCCACCCTAAGGGGGCGATAAAGGCAAATAAATATCTTCAAAAGCACCCTCACTCGAAAGCTCTTCTCTCTGGCTCAAGGGCTGAGCAAAGTAAAGGAAGCTTGTATTCAGTATGAAACATGACTTCCAACTGGGGTTTGGCTATCCTTTTCACTGTAAGGTAAATTTCTCCCTAGAACAAGCCATGAAGACCCAGAGGAGGAGTAGAGGTATAGCTCTACTCTATCTTTAACCTCGACGCTAGATGGGGTGGGTGGTCAACTCAACGCCCCGGCCGCTTTACCCCAGGGAAAGAGACCCGGTACCCATTGTGTAGGAGTCTGGGTGGGCCGGTGTGAACGGGTGTTGAAAATCTCACCCCCACCGGGATTCTATCCCCGGACCGTCCAGCTCGTAGCGAGTAGCTATACCGACTGAGCTATCCCGGCCCTTTTCACTTTATTTATCAATACATAAATTGCGGCTTATATTTTGAACGCAAGACAGAGATTGCGACATAACGAGTCCATAACACAATATCTTCCCTGAGAATGCTTCACGTAACACAAATTCTTGAAACAAATAAGCAAAGTCGACAAGAAAGCATGACACATATCAAACATTTCAAAATATACGATGACTGTAGCAAGAAATGTAGATTAATCTGACACAATCTTTAAGGCAGCGGTGCACCAGTGACGCAGAGTCGCCCGAGCGACTGAATTTTAAATTATGGCGCCTAATATTTGTGGGTCCTCAGACTGGAAATCGCTGTCAACCATCTGGCGCCCAGAATTTTGAGGTGGCTCCTAATTTTTGGAAAATTTTTACATTTAAGGCTATGTATGTACACGCATTTGAACCTAATCCATCCTGATAACGCGGACAACTCTCGCAAATGGTCTACATTAACCCCACAGGACACAATATTTCTTTACACGCTAGTAGTACCTCAGCTGGGCAACATATTTCATGTATATTATGGAAACGGAATGTTCATTACCGTGTACACAACAGCCTGCTGCTGATGCCTACTCAAGACAGATATATTTCACAAGATTTCAACCTATTTAACATCCAATTTAATATTATCCCACTACATAAACTCAAGACTTCTACGTGTTGTCCTCAGGTACTCCTACCAAATCCGTGTAAGACGTTACTCCCTGTCTTTATCCCCACAATAATATTTGATGGACAGTAAAAGATATGAAGCTCGTAATTACGTAATTTTCTCTGCCCTCCTGCTACTTGCTCCGTCCGAAGTACAGTTTCCTCAGAACTAGATGTGCCTTTATTCTGTGTCCTTACCTCCATATGACGGGTCAAGTTTCATACCCATATAAAACGGAAAAATCTTGATCTTTACGTTTAGGGATAGGAAACTGGAACAGAAGAATTTATATACAATGATAGTAATGATAACAGTCAAAAGAAGGTACGGAATGTCACTGAATATACATAAAATTTCCATGGAAATACATGGTTTTCCGGTACTCACATTCCTGGCCAGTGGCTAGCTAAGAATTTTTGCGCCCGGGGGGGGGGGTAAACACAATGGCCACCGCTAACAGAAATTATGAACTTTAAAACAGTCGCAATCATTTTTTTAATTTCCTTTTATTTTGCTTAGTAATATAACATTTGGTGCGGTCTAAGGCGTGGGTCTACGGCCGCTCGCTTACTAGGATCGTGGGTTCGAATCCCGCCTAGGGCATAGATGTCTGTCTGTTGTGAGTGTTGTGTGTTGTCAGGTAGAGGTCTCTGCGACGAGCTGATCACTCGTCCAGAGGAGTCCTACCGACTGTGGTGTGTCTGAGTGTGATCGTGAGACCTCGACGAAACGAGGAGGCCCAGGCCCGTATAGGGCTGTCGAGCCATAGGGAGAAATATAACATTTGTGAAGACAGAAAATAGATTTTTTTCATTTCAAGTTATTCATTTTGCCGCCTACTTTGCCGCCCCTTAAACTGTGCTGCCTGGGGCGGCAGCAACATTCACCCCCAGCTACGCCTCTGTTAAAAACTTTATGTTACGCATCCCCTTGTGTTTTATAAGATTACTTTCTTGTTTAGTCTGACCTCATCTACCTACTCACTGTAGGTGTAGAGGGTTGTTGTTGTACCTGATCACACTCAGACACACCACACTCAGTAGGACTCCTCTGGACGACTGATCAGCCCGAAGCAGAGACCTCTACCTGTACAACACACAACACTCACAAGATACAGACATCCATGCCCCCGGCGGGATTCGAACCCGCAATCCCAGTAAGCTAACGACCGCAGACCCACGCCTTAGACCGCGCGGCCACTGAGATCGGCTGTATAGAATTATAAAAGAAAAAAATACCGTCAACACAATTAATATGCATTATTAATAATTTAAACCAACATGTTTCAACCAGCTTTGGTCATCTTCAGGTTAGGTCAATCCAAGACCTTTTTCTATTTTTAAAATTTTAACAATTTTAATTATACTAATGTTACAATTTTAACGACTACCAAACAGTTGTACTGACGAAGCAACATGTATTTTATAAAACATAACACTAAAATCTCAATTATTAACACCAAGCTATAGAATTAATACATCAACCAACTTATGCACTTAATAAAACACATTCAGAAGCAAGTGTAAAACTCCTACATGTTTCGGCACCGGGGTGCCATCATCAGGGAGTTATTCAGATCAAAGTAGTACAAGGCCACCAGCTGTTGTTCTTGTACTTCTTTGTTCCGAATAACTCCCTGAGGATGGCACCCCCACTGCCGAAACATGTAGGAGTTTTATACTTGCTTCTGAATGTGTTTTATTCAGAGCATAAGTTGGCTGATGTAATTGTAAGAATATGCATGGTGTGAATAACATACAATTCACCAAGTTATGTAGTTCCGTACTGTACGTTTTATGATTTTGGTGCCCTGAAGATGACCAAATTTGGTCGAAACATGTTGCCTTAAAATAAATTAATAATACATAGTAGTTGTGCTGACGGTATTTAATCTTCCATACGTCACTGTTAGTGACAGCTCTGTGCTCGAAAATGTGCCATCTAAATTACAAGGTTTTAACTTGATTCAATGTTTTAATTTAGCGAAGATAAGATATAGAAAATAGTGATGACAGATAAGAAACGAGAGATTTAAAAGGGATAAGATATGAAGACAAACAAAAATATTCTTCGTGGAATTCAACGGGCCTCGTCCACCAGTAACACAGATAACCCCATTATCCCACACAGCGTAGCTACAACTGACATGTAGCCTTTACTGGGATCCCATATTTTTGTAACTCAACAGCCTAACAGCAAACACGTGTCCCATATGCCTATTCCTTGTGGCTAGACCTCAGGTTACGTTCACTGTCCACGCGCAAATTTCACAGTGAACTTAATTAAATTCAATTTACTGCGTAACAGTATTGCACAATTGCAGTCACATTTTGGGCTGCGTTAAAATAACACACACTCACACACACACAGTAGTCCCTCAGTCATCCGAACTATATGCAGGTAGGGGTGGTCCGGATTACCGGGGAGCCCGGATTACGGGGGAGTCCGGATAACCGAGGGGAAATTTAGCAACATACAAATATATTACTCAATACTACAGCAAAACTCCATAAAGCAGAAACACTGTATCTGACGTTATATAATAATAATAATAATATTCAATATGCAAAGCACTAAGCATCAAAACGACAGACAAATGGTAAACACACACGCACACCCAACCCCAAGAAGGGTTAAAGAAGAATTTGTAAGCCATAGCAGTAAAACATTCAATATATTCACTACAAAAGACAGCTGTACTTGTAACGTCACACATAATACGGGAAGTACTGCAGTCTGAAACTTGAAGTATGAGTGGTGGGGATCGCCGTTGGTTCAGAAGTACCGGGGAGGAGAGTCTTGTGACAAGAGAAAATATTCAATTCAATTCAATTCTAGTTTATTAATGTGCCGAATCAACAGCCAAATGGTCAATATAATAATAATATAATAATAATGTACTATAATAATAATTTCAATGGGAAATACTGGGCTATATTTGGCCCAAAATTTTCCTGATTAACGGGTTCCAGAACACCGGGTTCCGGATTACTTTGCTTTGCTTGCCAGATAAATAAGGCAAGAACAGAGACACACACACATATTTAATACTTATTGCTTCATAAGTGATTAATTCAGTCTGATCTTGCAATATGTTTTATGACAACACAAACACTGAGAAACTATGCAACGACTTGTCTGTCATCACGATCTGTTTAGCCAAATTGTACGTCTAAAGAACGCCATGAGCAAACGAACATTCTTTTGTTTCTATGCTGCCTTTATATGTAACGTGTGAATAGAGAGAAAATTATTTGGAATACAATTTCTTTCCACAACTCATACGTATAATTTGAATTGTTGCCGGTGAAATAAATTTACCATAAAAGCATTGTTTTGCAAACACTCAATATTTTATACATTTGACAGACATATATAAGTCAACAGCACACAGAAAGCGTTGCTGTTTTTCCACTGCAATATCATTACACGTTAAACGCCCCACAATATTAAGTTATACTTAAATTGCTTATCTTATTTTTAAAGTTTAAGGCGTAGCCTGAATATTCAGCGAAAGTCTTGTAATTGCAGGTGTTCCTGTATTGTAGTATATGATATTAGATCACTAGAATACTTATTTGAGAAAGCGTATTTACAGATGGAAATTTTCTTGATTCGTCTTCAATCCATCAATTGATATTCCACTAGTAAATCAAAATTGGCGCTAGCAATATCTCACATATCTTGACTGACATTTCTTTGTTGTGCCCTATGAATGATTAAAACATAGGAGATACCATTTTATAAAATCATCTTCCTTATCATCGCCTCGGACTTTCCTAATATAGTCCCTCAAATCCAAAAGAGATTGCAGGCAATCTTCTGCTCTCAGTGACCATTAGTTCTAGTCGGCAATGTCAGGTAGGGATTTCCGCCATAAAGCATCTCTACTGAAACCGCTGACGATGGGAGAACCCGATACATATCTGTGTTGAAAATGAACGCCGGGTATTTGAGTGAGTAATTACCTACGCGCAACATAACACGCATTCACTACACACTGCGGTTTTCAAAGTACAGGATCGTGCAATGCCTGGCGGTGTAAACCTGGTGACACGCATTCAGAACATTCTCGACTCAACTTCTACCATCAAACCCGTTACATTCCTCTAAATTCTCATGGAATTCTAAATATCAGCATAATGATGAACTAAAAAGCATATGAAATGAAACACAGGTAAAGAATTTTTATTGATTATATTAGCGTAATGTATTTTTTTTTCAATGGCATAACAGCCCCCAGTGGGCCAGGGCCCCATCATTATCGAGGCTTCACGATCACTCAGATACACCACACTCGGTAGGAGTCCTCTGGACGAGTGATCAGCCCGACGCAGAGACCTCTACCTGACAACACATAACACGACTGAGCTATCCCGGTCCACCTAATACCTATTATTATTATTATATTATTATTATTTACTTATTTTTTTATGTCTTTTTGTCTTCCATTTTCTTTTTTACTCGTCTCTTTCTTATTTTCTCTTTCGTGTTTATTTCGTGCTTTCACCTCCCTTTCCTTTCCTATTATTCTTTCTCCTAATCTTCACACCATCACTATTTTAACTTCACACCGTGACAGACGTTTCTTCACTGTTTTGACGTAACTTCCTTGCTGCTCCCCTGCTACTCACACAACCCGCCACGTTTCCTCTCTGTACCCTGTCTATACCAATGTGTACTTAAAAGCTTCTGCTTAACTCTTCAAAATCTGATATTTCACGCCGACATGTTATCATTTGTAAGCCCTTCACATTAATCCTCTCAGAACAGACAAACGTAAGACCTTTCTCTTAGTAAGGTACAGTGTATTTAGTGCTTGTTTTTGTTAGCAAAGCAGATAAGTGGCGCATGCTAAGTTATATAAAAATACCCTCACGCTTCCGGTCGATACAATACAAATATTCTTTTAAGTTCTGGGTATTAAGAAGTTACAAATAAAGTCTTACTAAAGCTTGTGGTTCATGTTTTTATTACAAACATAATTAAATTATTAGTTTTAAAATTATTTTATTAATATTTCAAAGTCAATTTTTATCAGATCAAAAACAATTCATTCACTGATAGCACTCAGTAAAAATTAAATTTATTATTTTCTAGCTTGTTCAGTGCGTCACTATACAAATAAATAAATAAATAAAATAAAATTTAAACAAATATTCGAGGAACATTACATTAAACTCAAGTCATTGATGAGAATCGACAGTTTAAGTTTGATCTTTGTAACTTTACTACCTGCAAAAATTTTGGATGTAAAATTGCATTAAGGACAGAGCGGCCTATAGTGTCTAACACGAAGATGAGAAGTTGGAAAGATATTTCGGATCGATATTTTAGGCACAGCAAGAGAAACTAACGCAAGGCACTTTACGGGAGAGAAAAAGATTCATTTTTTCGAAATGTTTGTTTGAAAATCGCAAAAAATTGGAAATCATCCGAAACAACTTTTATTGTAAATTTCTTTAGAGTTCGATATCAGATGGGCATCGAACATAAACGTTTAAACTTTTCCTCTGATCCTATGAATAAACACCAACTGTTTTCTGAAGTCCTTAAACCACTTTTACAACAAAGATTCTGCGTTTAGGCAATTTCGCAAAGTTGTGATAAGCGCTATTTGCTTCGTAATGTCTGTCTGTCCGTCCGCATGGAACAACTCGGCTCCCACTGGACAGATGTTCATAAAATCTGGTATTTGATTTTTTTCGGAAGTCTGTCGAGAAAATCCAAGTTGCTTTAAAATCTGACAATAACGGTAATTTACATGAAGACCTATGTACATTTATGATAATATCTCGCTGAATTCTTTTTAAAATGAGAAATGTTTCAGACAAAAGTTGTAAAGAAAATCAAAACACATTATATGTTCAATAACTTTTTTCCGAAAATCATGCCGTTTATGAGATAATGTGAAAAAAAAATGGTAGAGCCAGACAGGCCACAGATGGCAATATAATACGGCGCATGCGCTTTGCATGCTGGATAACTAAGGCTACAGACAGAAAATACAATACTTATTGCTTTTCCACGGCAAAAATTGTTACGCGAACGCGCTTCAAAGTTACGTTATACGTACATTGCCTGTCTTGTTTTCTGTTGCAATGGCAAAGAGTTTTTACTATTGAGATTAACTTCGTGCTGAGAAATCTTATCAGCAATCTACGTCCTAATGTACTACGAAAGAAAGAAATGACTCCTTAGAATTATAAACAATGGCATGAGGCAACAATAGTTTTAGTGTAGTTTTCTTGCTGATAGTCCAGAATCAGGAGAACTAAAAAACCTTTTAAGGTAATTGTTTTGTGTTTTTATTATAACGTGCGTTTCTTTAAATCCAGTTACATGAGGGTCAATACGTAAGCAAAAACTTCAACTCCATTTCAGTGAAAGCACAAACGATTTCTTCGGCTGGGCGGGGTGGTGGAAAGAGGGGAGGGGCGTGATTTGCCTTTTCAACTATTGTTTTTGCAAGTCAATTACTAAAGTCGCCGCAAGAGACTGATCCGTAAAGTAGCTCGGCAATATTCCTGCAGTCTCCGTCTTATATCTTCCTAGTTACCGTTCTGAACAAAACGTAGCCTACATTACACCACGGGCTACGTCTGACAGTTAAGGTTGACTGTAAATGACTGCCTTATCCTAGCTCTCAGGATAGGAAAATAGATTTCGTATGTAATTTATGTTTCAATTCAATTCTATACACCAAAAAACATGATGCAAGGTGTACACGTGAAATTAAATCCAGAATTGCCATGACAAAAGCAGCATTCAACAACAAGAAGACTCTTTTTCACCAGCAAACTGGACTTAAATTTAAGGAAGAAACTAGTAAAGTGCTACATTTGGAGCATAGCTTTGTGTGGTGCTGAAACGTGGACACTTGGGAAAGTAGATCAGAAGTATCTGGAAAGTTTTGAAAAGTGGTGCTGGAGAAGAATGGAGAAGATCATTTGGACCGATCGTGTGAGAAATGAAGAAGTATTACACAGAGTCAAGGAGGAGAGGAATATCCTACATACAATAAAAAGAAGAAAGGCTAACTGGATTGGTCACATCTTGCGTAGAAACTGCCTTCTGAAACATGTGATTGAAGGAAAGTTAGAAGGAAGGATAGAAATGACAGGAAGACGAGGGAGAAGATGTAAGCAGCTACTGGATAACCTTAAGGAACAGAGAAGATACTGGAAATTGAAAGAGGAAGCACTAGATCGCACTCAATGGAGAACTCGCTTTGGAAGAGGCTACGGACCTGACGTAAGACAAGACTACAGAATGAATGAATGACACGAAAATGTAAACCAGCATGGCAAGTCGTATTGTCACATGTCTGAGTACTAATTAGCATAGACCGTACATGAAACTGTTTTACTTTATTAGCACTATTCATGATTATCCAAGTTTATTTCTCTCTGTACATGGACCGGGATAGCTCAGTCGGTATAGCGACTCGCTACTGCCTGGACAGTCCGAGGATCGAATTCCTGTTGGGGTGAAATTTTCCGCAGCCGTCCAGACCGGCTCTGGGCCCCACACAGCCTCATGTACAATGGGTACCTGGTCTCTTTCCCTGGGGTAAAGCGGCCGGGGCGTGGTGCTGACCACCCACCCCCATCTAAGGCAGACGTTAAAGAAAGAGTAGAGTTATACCTCTACTCCCCCTCTGGGCCTTCAAGGCCTGTTATAGGGTGTAATCCACCTTCTCTCTTTAAGGGAAGAACAGCGACGTAAGGGGTTCGAGAACAAATCGTTTAAAACATTTGGATCAAAGAGAACGGAATTAATACAGGAATGGAGAAAATGTCAAAATGAGCTTTATGTTTCAAAAACCTCGACACGTACCAAGATAAAATCAAGGAGAAGAGTTTTGGTGGGGAATGTGGAACACATGGGGGAGAGACGTGACAAGCATGTAAGGATTTGGTGGTGCCTTGCAGATACAGGGGTTAAGAAGTCCTTGACCCTTGAAGATTGGACGGATAGGTTTTCCCGAAACGTCGGTACAGAACTACCACTCAACGCTGCGTAATATCCCAGAAGAGCACAGATCTCAAGAAGGGGTTTTAAGTGTGAACAACTTGTTTTTTACGGAAGAAGCATGGTGGCATTTGAGTGGATATATTAATGGTCAAAAAGTACCATATGCAGTCCTGACAGCCCATACATTGTGATGTATAAATGGTAATACCAAATGGATTAGTGAATGTTGAAATGAATGTGACCTTGAACCCCTGATGATGGCTCTATTGCAGCCGAAACATATATAGGGTTAATGTGCATGCTAAAGAAATAAAGTGCATTTGTTGATTTAATTGTTGAATGTTATCAAAATGCACGGTGAGCACAACGTAAAAAAAAACACATTCACGGCATGAAAATCCTCTGCATTCGTCAAAGATTATTTTTCTGTGCGCAGTGTCTCGAAAAACGAATTGTGGGACCATTGTCCTTTGAAGTGACTGGGCGGGGCACATTTTCAACATCTGCTGCCATTACACGTTATGACATTCTTTGTATTTTTGAAAAAAATAAAAAAAAATTATTTACAGCAACTGGTTGCGTTTTATACGGTACACCCTATACTCACAGTCCTGCCTGTACGTGACGTACTTCTTAAAACGTGATTTCGTATTTAAGTCCAGCAGCCGATTTCTTGTTGTTCCAGGCATCCATTCCTCAGGAATACCAAACTCTATCGACACATGAAACACCCGGTATGTTTTGGTGTTAAATCTTCTGTACCCAAAGTGCCGGTACACCGACTTAAATTGTAACAAAATAACTGAACTGGCACGCAACTTTCCTCGTTTCACGATGAGCCAGAGGGACAAAGAAGGGGGAGGGGCCTGAAAAAAACAAAACAGAAAACACACTACAGTTTACTTAAAATAGTATTAACAAAGAATAAAAAGACATAAAAATAGCTACTGTAACAATATAATCGAACCCGGTTATAACAACATCGGTTCATGCAACACCTCGTCTATAACGTCAGATATTCTGTGGTACCAAATAATTCGTCACTGTTAACAATAACAGCACTCGTTTATAACGACACAAAATATTCAGCCCCTTTCATGACCGAGTTCCGATTGTATTTAGAAGAAAAGTCAATCCATAAAGAATAAAAAATGTAAATTACGACATCTTATAATTCTAGTGCGTGTTTATAACAAAACATGCACTTTTTACCTTTTTTCGTACCGTTTTTGTACGAAACCTGATGATCCATATATAGGGTCGAAACATGTAGCTTGACAATTGAAATAAAGTGAGAGTTGTGTTTAGAATGAACCTGTATTTGCATCAAAAAACAAACTGTTTTACCTGCAACAGAAAACACGATTAGTAAATGGGCTGAGGACAAGTGTACATTCATACACAAGACAGGGCTGAGGACAAGTGTATGTTCATACACAAGACAGGGCTGAGGACAAGTGTATGTTCATACACAAGACAGGGCTGAGGACAAGTGTACGTTCATACACAAGACAGTGCTGAGGACAAGTGTACGTTCATACACAAGACAGGGCTGAGGACAAGTGTACGTTCATACACAAGACAGGGCTGAGGACAAGTGTACGTTCATACACAAGACAGGGCTGAGGACAAGTGTACGTTCATACACAAGACAGGGCTGAGGACAAGTGTATGTTCATACACAAGACAGTGCTGAGGACAAGTTATGTTCATACACAAGACAGTGCTGAGGACAAGTGTATGTTCATACACAAGACAGTGCTGAGGACAAGTGTATGTTCATACACAAGACAGTGCTGAGGACAAGTGCATGTTCATACACAAGACAGTGCTGAGGACAAGTGTATGTTCATACACAAGACAGTGCTGAGGACAAGTTTATGTTCATACACAAGACAGTGCTGAGGACAAGTTTATGTTCATAACACAAAACAGGGATGAGGACAAGTGTATGTTCATACACAAGACAGTGCTGAGGACAAGTTATGTTCATACACAAGACAGGGCTGAGGACAAGTTTATGTTTATACACAAGACAGTGCTGAGGACAAGTGTATGTTCATACACAAGACAGGGCTGAGGACAAGTGTATGTTCATACACAAGACAGGGCTGAGGACAGGAGTATGTTCATACACAAGACAGTGCTGAGGACAAGTGTATGTTCATACACAAGACAGGGCTGAGGACAAATGTATGTTCATACACAAGACAGGGCTGAGGACAAGTGTGTTCATACACAAGACAGGGCTGAGGACAAGTCTATGTTCATACACAAGACAGGGCTGAGGACAAGTGTATGTTCATACACAAGACAGGGCTGAGGACAAGTGTACGTTCATACACAAGACAGGGCTGAGGACAAGTGTATGTGCATACACAAGACAATAATCCTTCAGGACCGTCTTTAATCTAGAATCCTCACTTTATAGCACAAACTGCAGCTGGTCCACAACTTCCTAACAAATGTTCCGGTACCCTCCAGCCGTGCCCTTGTCACAGTACTATAAATTTTTAACGCGAGAAGTTAGAGGCATTGGAAGAGTTTCAGGTTGTTGATGTCCAAAACATTTTGAAATAATTAATTGAACATAGTTTGTATTTAGTACAAGCTAAAACCGACTAATGTACAAGATTATTAACAGAGTAATATGTATTTATACCCCTACATACGTTTCGGCAATCAAATTGCCATCCTCAGGGGGCATTCATCAGTGTGTCACAAGCGTCTATGGCATCCAAATACACAACAGTTTGCTTTACAATAGAAACACTCACGCAGCTCATAATATTAAAATATATAGATCCATAAAATTATAAAACCAAAAATTAAGAGCAATAATACATTGTGACTGAATCTGTGATTATAAGCAAATATGCCATATAACACGGAGTATAATTTATATACAAATAGTTTTTCATGATTCATGCTTGACATTTAAACATATAATAGTTTTATTCTAAAGAATATTAAGATGATTATTGGCCACGTATACAAACATGTGGTTGATCTACGTCGATCTCGTCCTGTGGTGTCGTATATTACGTGTCCGGTGGAGTGTATAGTGTAGGGGTATAAATACATCTTACTCTGTTAATAATCTTCTGCATTAGTTGGTTTTAACTTAAACTAATGATAAAATGCAAGGTACATATAACATAGAGTATGTATTATTTGTTCCTCTCCCGGTGTTTCACATTGCCTCCAGGGAGCACTGCTGATGAAGACACGAAACAACTCAATCAAAACTCATTATAATAGCTGAAAAATAGGATAAAATTAGTGAGAACTGAGGACTTGTATAATCATTTCTCGAGAGTTTCAGATAGTCATAATTCAGGCTGCAGTTTATCCACACTTTCCTACCACCCAGGAGTCTTATAAATTTGTAAAAGCTAGAATTAAAATTTAATGGAAGAGCTGCAGTTTGTAGAAACCAAACATTTTTTTTTTTAAATCGACGCTTAGAATGCAAAATTTGTTCGTCTTCCAGCCATGACTTTGCTTTCCACTGAACGCATATGACGCAGATCTTAAACAATTCAATCAAAACTCATTACAACACATGAAAATAAAAGTTTAATTAGCTAAAATTGAGGACTTGTGTAATAATCATTTCGGGAGATATTCAGAAAATCCTACCCTTCTAATACAGGCTGCAGCTGATCCACAATTTCCTAACAAATGTCCTCGTACCCCCCATTGAAAAGTCCTATAAATTTTTAAAACTGAGAATTAAGAATTGAAGAAAGATTTGCAGCTTGTCGAGGTCAAACAATATTTGTTTTCAAACTCATCAGTAGCATTGCGACATTTGTTGCTCTTCCAGCCATGTTCTTACAGCCACTGAATGCTGGCGAAGAATATCTGTAACAATTCAATCAAAACTCATTATAATAGCTGAAAAAGAAAATCAAATTAATTAATACTGAGGACTTTTGTAATCATTTTTTCGAGATATTCGGAAAGTCCTCACATTCTAATACAGGCTGCAGCTGATCCTAAACATCCTAACAAGTAGCCTAATTACCCCCCTCTCCCTACAGAAATGGATTTCTACAAAGCACAATATACATTACAAATGTAAAGGAAGAGATGCAGCCTGTCAGTCCAAATGTATAACCATCAAACACTAAATATTTCATTGACAATGTCCGAAATCAATTAATTTCTGAGTAATAATAAATATTTTAAATTTCCGGGCATGGCTTTCTACAGAAACCAATGCCTATTGGCAATGTTGGCTCACGTAGCTTCCTGCAACATTTGGAGCAATTTCTGATCACGTTCAGGCGACGAACTGGTCCCCCACCCACCCCCTCCCGAACGCAAACCTAACATGAACGAAAACAGAAATGGCTCCAAAATGTTCGGTGCACTCCGCTCGCCTCCTCCGGCTGCCAATGGAAACCGGTCGAGTTCCACAGCCAGTGTGATCGGTGTCTCAGTGTTGCTGACTACGGGAGGAAATGTTTTCTTCTAACTATGAATTAATACATGTGTGAAAATGAAGTACAGGCTGCTTCACTCTAGGAGCTAAGGGAAGAATTGAGTGCATACACCATTTATGGTTGTAGATGCCCTTCCATATGGTACACAATAAATATATTTCAATGCGAGACAATTCAAGGATATAAACTTTTAAATACACTAAAATATCCATCATATAACAAAGGTGATTTTGCAGAACTTTGTCTTAGAGAGGCATCTACCTTAAAATACGTGTAAGTAGATAGGATTTAGTGTTACACCATTTTATCGCTTGAAGAAAAAGCGACAAATTTCAGCGCATGAACTAATCCCTGGTGTTTGCGAATCAATTCTGTGCGGAAGAGGCCACAACTTACACATCAGGCTAGCCTCCAAAATGCAGAGGCTCATAATAGCGTAAACAAAATCGCGATAAAACGGAATTTACGTTTTCAGCATCGTTATTAATTTCAATGGAAATTTCACTTACACAAAACATTAGAAAATTATTTATAAGACACATTGACAAATTTCTCACAGTTTGTAAATGACACTCAAATTCTGACCGAAAAAGAGTATCATTTTAATGAGGTTGCCTGTATATCGGCAACTTTTCTATCCACGAACGGCGTTTCATTTGACGGCCAATTTGATGTGTCTCTCAGCGACCTCTCCAAAATGCTGCTTCCGTTCGCCACTGGCTGAACCACGGTGTCAAGTTGCCTGCAGCCTGCCTGAGCACTACGCTACCAGAGCAGCCCAGCACACTGGCACGGCACTATATCTACAACAACCACCTGCCTAACCTCACAGAAACCTAGCAACGAGACCTATCACCGACTTTGAGGGCGGGGGGAGAAGTGTACACAACAACATTGCAAGTAATAAGCATTCTTAAATATGTAGTGACTCGTCTGGAATACAGGCTGCCAACTTGACGCTTACAAACTACAAAAACCTACGACTCTATGTCACTCAAATCACCGCCTTAACACAATGCGGTTTGTGCACATCTAAATGATTCAGCCAGCGACCCTTAGACTGGAAAGCAACGGGGGACAACAAAATTCCACCTACTTTAACCGCGACGCCTTGCAGTTGGTGTTGATGCTGCAGTTACAGCTGCTGGTGTTGAAGCTTGTAATTCTGTTTCTTTATATTCAAAATTGGCACTGATTTTCGAAACACTAACGGATTTATGAAAATTATTTATAGCACTTCCTTCACTGAAATATTCACTTACTCCGCTGAAATAAATTTGTGTTCTGTATATTCCTACACACGCACTTTCACATTGTATTCTGTATATTCCTACACACGCACTTTCACATTGTATTCTGTATATTCCTACACACGCACTTTCACATTGTATTCTGTATATTCGTACACACGCACTTTCACATTGTATTCTGTATATTCCTACGCACGCACTTTCACATTGTATTCTGTATATTCGTACACACGCACTTTCACATTATATTCTGTATATTCCTACACACGCACTTTCACATTGTATTCTGTATATTCGTACACACGCACTTTCACATTGTATTCTGTATATTCCTACACACGCATTTTCACATTGGTTCTTCCAGTAGCTCTCATATTTGCAGTCACTGCGCCGTTCAACGGTTCGCTCTTTCCCGGTAAGCTGTTGCTAACCAGCCCATGACCTACCCCTATACTGGCTCCATACAGACGTAGAACCACCACCGATAGTTTGCACACACCAACCAATCCTAGATAGTGGGCGTTTTTGTGACCAATGCTAGGCTTGTAAGGCTAGCACTAGCTTGCCCTAGGAAAAGATGGATGTACAAACAACCTTTGGCGTAGCTTTGCATGAGTTACCTTATTTGACGTCTTAGTTCATGGGAGTTTTTGTGACCAATACTAGGCTTGCAAGGCTAGCAATAGCTTGCCCTATGAAAAGACATCCTTCACTCCCACTTCTGCTCTTTACTGAGGGACATAAAACTTGCAAATTTTCGAAACCAGATACTAAGCAAAAGTATTTATATAAACTTGAATCTATTTGCAATAAGCTGCTATATTCGGTACGCCACACTTTACAAAGAGCACTGAAACCCAGGATATAGTTTGGAATTTCATTATTGTAAATCATGCTTTAGCCTTATTAAGCGATTTCATTCGACTTTTCGTAATCTTCATGTAAGAACACGTTACTTTCCCTCAAGTAACGTAACTATTTGTCGCACGTATTCATGCAGAAACAAAACAAACTTCAAGTATTTCAGACCCAATTACAAGCGTCATCACCGTACCTACTGCACTGACACTGCTGTCCCCACACACACACTGACTACACGCCGACTACCACCAGCTTAGGACTCGAACCCTTCCTTCTGTCACGTGATATCCTATCGGAAATTTTCTGTACTACTATTTTTTATAACTTAAGACTTCCGTATATATAAGCATTACATCTTGTCATTTGTCACTGCAAATTTTCTAATGTAATTTTATTAAATTAGAAATTTATTTTACATATTTTAAGTACCAATATTTACTCTTTTCACTGAATCCCTATTTTCGTTTGCGTAGGAACTAATTGCGTGATAAGTCTTACAGGGTGTACAAAAAAGTATTACTCCATACGGTCCTGGTTCCTTCTAGCACACTTAATTAATATGTTTTATTTAATTATTATTTATTTTATTTATGTATTCCTTCACTCATTCCTTCCTTTATAAGTCGGTGCGTTTGTACATATATTTACACTTCATTTTGTTTACATATTTATTATTAATTTATTCGTTTAATGTACACGTTCTTGGTTTGTTCAGCGACACTTTAAACGTTGCAGCCTTAATGATCTGTACTGTATAAGGTGGGCGAGGAATGTAGCACGTATGGGTGAGGGGAGAGGTGCATACAGGATTTTGGTGGGGAGACCTGAGGGAAGGAGACCACTTGGAAGACCTAGGCGTAGATGGGAGGATAATATTAAAATGGATCTTCAAGAAGTGGGATGGGGGGGCATGGACTGGATTGATATGGCTCAGGATAGGGACAGGTGGCGGGCTCTTGTGAGTGCGGTAATGAACCTTCGGGTTCCATAAAACGCGGGGAATTTCTTGACTAGCTGACGACCTGTTAGCTTCTCAAGAAGGACTGTGCTACATGGAGTTAGTTAGATAGTTAGTTAGTTCGTTAGTTAGTTAGTTAGTTTGTTTGTTAGTTAGTTAGTTAGTTAGTTAGGTAGTTAGTTAGTTAGTTAGTTAGTTAGTTAGTTGGCCTACAGGACAATGTCGCGAGACTGGGCAAACTTCTGAACCGATGTAATGGAAACTGTGAAGATAATGAATTTACAAGTATTTTACGTGAGATGAGAGACGACAAGATGGCGGCCTCTGTCGTGACACTGTGTCGAGAGACGGCTCAATATTCGGAAATAAAGTAACCGACAGAGTACAGAAATGCATAACACATACAACAGCCCTGTACCTACACACCTGTACATGTTTCAACGACTTTCGGCCATCTTCAGACGGAACATCGTGTACATCTAGGGAGATACTAAAGACGATGACACCAAACACGTTTATGATATAATGTGGAAAAATATGGTACAGCCAAACAGGTTCACAGATGACAATACAATACGGCGCATGCGCATTGCATGCTGGATAACTAAGGCTACAGACACACACTCAGAATATGTAATACTTATTGCTTTTCCACGGCAACAATGGTTACGCGAACGCGCCTGAATGTTATGTTATACGTACATTGTCTGTCTTGTTACAACCGAGATGGACACTGCTCACTTCGCAGTATAAAAATGGGTCCTCGAATAAAACAGATTATGTCTCGTCCTTAGAGGGTTAATGACTGCATCAGTGACACAGTGTCACATGCCAGAAGGACAGATACGTCATACAGCACTGTAGAAACGTAAGAATTTGAAAGAGTGCTACTCGCTGGACGCAGGTGGTTAGTGGTTTGTTCACACGGTCACTGACAATAACTGTATGTAAAAAGATCTGACTGAGTAACGAAATAACTAACTAACTAACTAACTAACTACATGGAGCAGAGTCCTTCTTGAGCAGCTAACAGGTCGTCAGCTAGTCAAGACATTCCCCACATTTTATGGGACCCCGAAGGTTCATTACCGCACTCACAAGAGCCCGCCACCTGTCCCTATCCTGAGTCCCAGCCTTCCACAACTAACTAACTAACTCCATGTAGCACAGTCCTTCTTGAGAAGCTAACAGGTCGTCAGCTAGTCAAGACATTCCCCACATTTTATGGGACCCCGAAGGTTCATTATCGCATTCACAAGAGCCCGCCACCTGTCCCTATCCTGAGCCAGATCAATCCAGTCCATGCCCTCTCCATCCCACTTCTAAGTGTTTGATTTCTATTTCCTGATTCATAAACATGTGAAAAGGTCTAACAATTTTAAATCGTGCTCCAAGAATATCCTAATTAAGTGTATACGCTGTACAGTCAACACACATTAAATTCTACAATCTGTAACAGTATTTTGTTCAAACTCTTAAATAAGGTAAAGCAATCCCATTACAGACCTGGACAGGCCCTTAGGGCTCCAGGAGGTTGAGGCTCCCAGATTTGTAGACAATCGGCACATGAAGGTGGTAAGGTTGTCAGCCGTACGCACCGGCCGCCTTTACCCACCAGGAAATATTCCTGGGAAATATTCTGTTAGAGGCTGAGTCGACCCGAGGGCCATAATGCGGCCGGAAGGATTATGTCAATGAAAAATTCCAATGACACCATCGGGAATCGAACTCGCGACCTTCCGGTTTGTAGCGTAGTGCCTCAACCAACTGCGCCACCGCGTACCCCTGTTCAAACTCTTAAAAAAAATGTCATACTCACATATACAACAGAGTTACAGATAATAAACTGCATGTAACTGTTTTAGACGAGCGAGCAGAATTTCCTTTGAAGTAAACATGGAAAAATACATCAACGTATTTATTAAACTCATCACAATTACATTCCATTTTTCAAACTACGCCAAGAAATGTATTATGAACTCGCATTTTACATTTTACGTTTTACATTGACCTCATAATCTCTCCAAAGGTATGGAAAACCACTTAAGAAACATGAACTACATAAAGTTTAATGTTCAGACTGCAATACAAAATAGTTACTATGTGAGGTTATGTTTGAATCTATGTGACAATTCTGCAAGTCTATGATTTCTTTTCTATTATGACTATTTTAATTGCTGATGGATATAATTCTGCTGCTGAAAGTGACTACTAGAATTCCTTTCTGAAAATACAATTCTTCTGTAATAACTTTAAAGTTACTTTCAAACTAGTAAACTGAAGGAATACAAACCTGAAGCTGCCGAGCAACATGCAATTTCTTTACAGCCCAGTGACGTCATGTTAGGCGTCTGAGTTCTCGTCTTTAAATTAACATTTCAAGCAATAATATTATTTGCAAAGAACGAACAATATATATAACACACAAGAATGCATTGGCGCACCCAAAACGTGGGGTGGGGGGGCTGCCGGATGCACCCCCCCCCCCCCAAAGCGAAATTTAAAAACACAGATTTTGTGGACACGATGATATCAAAGGTTTTACGAGATTTACAGCTCAGCCTAAAACAGCCACTGAAATCGGCTGACTATTATATTGGAATATTGAAAAATATAATAAAAACTTACGAATATATAGACTTTTTTTTTCCTTTTTCAGTTAGTATTAGTTTTCCCTGTGACCCAACTAGATGCGGGATCGGAGATTTTGACATGATTTTCATAACATAGTTTTTAAAATCAAACATAATTTACATATAACCTCAGGGTCAGCACCCCCCCCCCCCCCACTCCCCGGCCCCCAAAGAAAAATTCTGGGTGCGCCTATGCAAGAAAGCATTCAAACCCTGAATACAGCAAACAACAAAGTAACTTATTTAAATAACTCTTATTTCTTCTTAATTTTAAGCCAACTTACCAATATTTATTCATACACAATTGTGCCAGACAACTCAATATTCACAAAGTAAGGTGTCTTTTTTATATTTTCGTGCCAAATATCAAACATTTATTATTCATATTTTTGTAACAATATAATTGTTTATGTATGTATATATCATGCTAGTAACTTGCACACAAGCACTTAGTGCCTTCTAGTATAAACTTAGAGCAGTACCTAGTGACTTCCCATAGGAGTTCCTACACGCTTTGTTGTGTTCTCCAAATGTTAAAGTACAAGACAGTTTAATATTGTATTCACCGTGCATCTTGTATAAATTAAAATTGAAATTAAAACCAACTTGATGCACACTCACTATTAAAAATTTTAATAGTAGATTAATTAACTCTTTAATTAACCCGACATGTTTCGGTCAGGTACCTTACCATCTTCAGGGGTTTACTACATTTAGTTGCGTAGTTCATTTGTGGGATCATGTCTTGTGTATGTTTTACATATGGACTACACAACTAAATTTCACACTGTTGACACCGTGCATCTTCGTCATATTAAATTAAGTTATAAACCAACCGATGCACACTAAAACCACTTTTTAAGTAGCTTTATTATAAAATTGTTAAAATTGTACCCCTACACGTGTTTCGATCCTAGGATCATCGTCAGGGAATCCTTTTACAATATTTTAACTTATGTTTCAAAGTGCAGATAGAATATTTTAAATCATGTGTTGAAGTGACTGTAGCTTTTAGCAATAAACCCCCCTGACGATGATCCTAGGATCGAAACACGTGTAGGGGTACAATTTTAACAATTTTATAATAAAGCTACTTAAAAAGTGGTTTTAGTGTGCATCGGTTGGTTTATAACTTAATTTAATACGCAACTAAATGTAGTAAACCCCTGAAGATGGTCAGGTACCTTACCGAAACATGTCGGGTTAATTAAGAGTTAATTAATCTACTATTAAAATTTTTAATAGTGAAGGTGCATCCAGTTGGTTTTAATTTCAATTTTAATTTACACAAGACAGTTGTTTTCAGATGGCACAGTGCTTGTGTCTGCATGTCATTCTTCAAGTGATTGGCTGGCTCCTGCAGCATTACCCTGATTGCGTCTGTACTTCCTGCATGTAGCCTGATGACGTTCCATGTAACGAAGCTCAAAAAACGCCTTGTTGCACACGGGGCATCGCCACTGCCACTGATGATGGTTGTAGGTTCGCTGGTGAGAACGCATATTGGATCTGGCAAACAGAAATGTCAGTAAGCCCTAAACCAAAACTTGAAGGGGAATTTATAAACTTATTTTGCGGATATTTCACATTATATTCTCCGTGCATTCTGATATCAAATCACAAATTTAAAAAACCGACAAATGCGATGTATTTCCACAAGAATAGTCAAATGCCCCTACATATGTTTCAGCTTTACCAAGCCATCATCAGGGGGTCCAAGCTGAAAGCTGAAACATATGTGGGGGCATTTGACTATACTTGTGGAAATACTGTGCATTTGTTGGTTTTTAAATTTGTGATTTGATATCAGAAAGCACGGGAAATATAATGTGAAATTAAGTAACGCCCAACAGGCAAAATCTGCTTATAATGAACCTTGGACCCACTGATGATGGCTTGGTAAAGCTGAAACATATGTAGGGGCATTTGACTATATTTGTGAAAATACAGTGCATTTGTTGGTTTTTTTAATTTGTGATTTATTTTACGGATATATTAGTAGAATATACAAAAACATATTAGCTATAAGGCTAAAATGAGCAACACAGTGTGAATGGTTCGAATTTTATATGATTTTGTGTCATGAAGTGATTGACTTTTGTGAACTGACAGGAAGAGACTGGTGCAAGATGATATGATCTGTTTTATTGTAAGGTTTTGGAAGTTTTGAGGAAAACAGTACAAAACCTACTGTATATAAAACACCAACAAAATGCACTTCACTTTACCACTTTATTATATTTCAATAGACCCCCACATATGTTTCAGTTTGTGCAAAAACCATCATCAGGGGGTTCAAAACTACATATATTTACATCCAATGGTATTTCTGTCCTTATTGAACACTAAGATATTGCACAACAATAAGGACAGAAATACCATTGGATGTAAATATATGTAGTTTTGAACCCCCTGATGATGGTTTTTGCATAAACCGAAACATATGTAGGGGTTTATTGAAATATAATAAAGTGGTAAAGTGAAGTGCATTTTGTTGGTGTTTTATAAACAGTAGGTTTTGTACTGTTTTCCTCAAAACTTCCAAAACCGTACAATAAAACAGATCATATCATCTTGCACCAGTCTCTTCCTGTCAGTTCACAAAAGTTAATCACTTCATGACACAAAATCGTATAAAATTCGAACCATTCACACTGTGTTGCTCATTTTAGCCTTATAGCTAATGTGTTTTTGTATATTCTACAAATATATCCGTAAAATAAATCACAAATTTAAAAAAACAACAAACGCACTGTATTTCCACAAGTACAGTCTAAAGTCCCTACATATGTTTCAGCTTTACCAAGCCGTCATCGGGGGGTCCAAGGTTCATTATAAGCAGATTTTGCCTGTTGGGCGTTACTAAATTTCACATTATATTCTCAGTGCGTTCTGATATCAAATCACAAATTAAAAAACCAACAAATGCGATTATTATGGCTGTAATATATGTATATGTACGAGTTACTTGACAATGTTTGGTCTAATTGTGCATGTAGCATAACTGGTGGTAATTCTTCATGCAGTGAACTGTTACACAGTAATATAAGAGAAGCATGTACATGATAGGAATTATGTACAATTAGACCTAAACATTATTCTTTTATGCAACGACTGATGTGCTCCCTGATGGTGGACCAGAAAGGTCCGAAACATGTAGGAGTGTAGTGTGTTTTTTGAATACGTAATTGTAAATTTGTGACAATTTAAGTGCGTTTGTTGGTTGATATCAAGAAAATCGAACTATGTCAACGGAATGGAAACTATATTTTAAATGGGAATTTTTTGATCTTCTGATTATCTGTTTTGCAAGAAAGACCCTGCCCTATGTGGTCAGTCATACCTATCTGCAAACGCCTTCTGGCACACTGGACATGCATAGGGTCTCTCTCCGGTATGCAGGCGCACATGACCCTTGAGGACCCATGCTCGATGGAACGTCTTCCCGCAGTGTGGACAGGCTTGCAGTGCGGGTTGTCTTCCAACACCATCTAGCGGCCGACATGCGAGATCGGGAGTGCTGAATACCGGTGCCGTGCTATCACGTCCATTGTCTGACAAAACTCCACGTCTCGACGTTGCAGAATTCCCTTCACAATCAGTATTTGCAGTTGGCATATTTCCCAAATCTGACAGCACATTTTGTGCATATCGTTGAACATTTGAAGAAGCTTGCCCAACATTTTCTGCCGTTTGGATGTCACTAACAAACTTGCTGTAACCGCCATTTTCAGTCCGTGCTAATGTCGCCTGTTGCTCCCGTTGTAATACACATTCAGTGATTGTTTTTGTGCGTGGTGTGGTAACACTGGTGTCTACTATCTCGTTCATAACGGATTTCAGCCCTTTATTTAATACGTATTTAAGTGTTAACGTATCCTGCTCCGTAATAGCCCTTGGAATCCTGATGATAAAGCAACGTTCTTGTGAGTTCTCTGAGTGGAGTTCCACTGATATGACGTCTTTCTTACTGTAGAAACTCGCATAAGACGTGAGATCTTCCCCAAGATCGTCTTCTTCGTTTCCCTCAGACAGGTCTTCAACGTGAGTTTGGTTCGTTTGAAACTGAGAGTGATTTAGCAATCTGGACGCAGTTTTAAAATTGTGCTTGCTACAGGAAGATCGCTTAACAGCCACCGAACCCCTTGCTTCTGACTCAGTGCTTGCTGTACCTGCACTGACTGTACTGTCACGTGTCATGTCATTTGTCACGTGCAACAGCGGTCTACTTTCCCCATCATTATGGCTGTCCTCAGATTCAAAACTCGCTGGTGAACAATCTGAATCATCAGCGGTTTTCTGTTGTTCGTCGTCCGTACTGGATACATAACCACGATTTAAATTAAATCTTGTGACAATTGGCAAATATGACATGTTGCTGTGATCACTAAGTTCTTTGCTAGAGTGGTGGTGACATATTTCTTTCCTGAGTGCACTGCGATTGTAGCCGGTTCGTACGTTGTGGAAGGCACTTTCAGCTGTAATAAAATATGCGACCTCTATTCAGATATACACGCGTGCCTTAAAATGGAAATTATCATATAAAAATTAATTCTGCAGTTACTGGCGACCCCCCCCCCCCCCTGCTAAATTTCTTGATCTGCAATTTTGCAGTCACAGCTGTTCACTGTCATCACATCGTATTTGTTTTTTCTTGCGAAAATCAGAACAAACAGCAAAGATTTACCTAAACAACATCCTCCGTAAGATCTGAGATTTCAAAGAAGTTAAAACCCTCACCCTTCCATTGCGAACTGAGACTTGGTGAATTATGAGAACGTATAAGGGAGTACAAAATTAAACTGCGAAGAAAGTATATCCAGTATCAGATTTGTCCAGTGATGTAGATAACCAGTCGCCCCCCCCCTCCCCCCATAATTATTAGCGAAGTTACTCCCATGTTTCTCTTGTGAGAGACCGTCACTTCCTATCTTCATTTTAGTTATACCATAAATTCCACGAACTAACACAACTGTGCTTATTACAAGCCTTAGTTAGGAATAGTTTTTACAATACAATTACAGTATAACCTCGATTATCCGAAATAAAGGGGGGCGTACCCGATTTCGGATAAGCAATATTTCGGATAATTCGGAAATTCGGCTTGACGTGATAAGGTGCAATAAAAATAACATTTACTCAGAAACAAGTCTTATGTTAATAAAATTTATGGCACGAGAATGTGTATGATATTTAGATACAATACAACACTACAAATTTCTACAAACAAAATTTGATATTTTAGTTTGGACGTTTTTTCACAACTTTTTTTGGCTGCAATGTCCTTCTCGGAACTAACTTACTGCTGTAAACCGCCATTTGTGTTTCAATAACAATACGTACAGTTCTCAACAATTTAATTTGGGTAACATCATCTAGCGTACAAAAAAAGGCGTTTCGGTTAACCCGAGTTTCGGTTAAGCGAAGTTCGGAAAACCAAGGTTCTACTGTACTTCAATTTCCATATTGTATTAATACTGACGTCTAATTACGTCATCATCATCATCAGCCACAGGGTATCGGCCATCCAGGCTTGTTCAGTATTCACGGGTGTTGGTCAGAGCCGCTGAGAGCGGGTTCGGGCCCCTGTGAAAAAAGTTTTTCGCCCCCCCTACCCCCAGCAAAGGCGGGCGGGCTAAAAATCTTTACACAAAATCGGAAACACTGACTCTGAATTGCAGAGTGACTTGGGTTTTTCTGAAAGGGTTAATTTGTACAATCGACGACACTACCGAGAAACACAAAAATATATGCAAAATAATCGGGCCCCTGTAATTTGTACCGGCTTCCTCCACCCTCTCGACGGCACTGGTGTTGGTCCCTCCATCTTTTCCGTGGTCGTCCTATATTTCTTCTGGCACTTACTTGGGAATGCTTGTATCGGCACATCGATGGCAGGCTACAGGAAGAAAATTTTTATCGCCACGACTAGGCCAGTACTACGCTCTGATACAACTGTAATCTCCACCTCAGTTGGTCCAGTATAGGAATAACTAATGACCTGTTATTAACAAGAATATCACTTACACCAACGAAATGCACTTGTTTATTAAAAAGAACACTAAATAGTTCCTAAAATGTTAGTTAAAACCCCTACATATGTTTCGACCTATCGATAGGTCATCTTCAGGGGGGTATGTCACAACTGCTTGTATTAAAAACACTCACACATATTGTTCATCCATATAAAAGTATAGTCATAGTCATATTTCATTAAGCTTATCACCATTATTATTACGTGGACAAATGCGTTCTTAGAAGCACTTCGTAGTATTTGTACACTTTTAAAGTATATTGTCTACACCCTCACTATTGTAGTGATATTTCTAGCAGTTTTTTATGTTAGAATGTATATATATATATATATATATATATATTAATATAGTTACGGTTTTCACTTTTGCTATTATGTCTCCTTTGTCTGTTTAAATTAGCAGTTATAATGTAGAGATGTGGACATCGTGTTGTTTTCTTTGGAGGGTGTGATTGCAATTTTGAATGCCAGTATGCTGGAAGAGTCTGGTACTAACAAGTTCATTGGGTTGAACACCAACAAAGGTACGTTTTGTTACCGATAATTTTATCTGAATTGCCAGAGCAATATCCCGACATGCAGCCATTCACTCCTTCCATCCATGGTTTGTCTAAACTAGAGGTTAAAAACAAGGTTATGTGAATTTGAAAGAACATATCAAATTCTCGTTAAGAAATAATATAACCCGAATACCACGTGTGTGAATGAGTAAAGCAGTGCTACATCCATGAAGTGTGCTGTTAATTTAGTCACTCTAACAGAGTAGAGACGCAAGGAATGTGTTTAGCTAATGTCATTACTTAGTTTAAAAAAAAAACATTCGTTTAGTCTTACCTGAACCACGTTGAGGCCTATTAACAGACGAACTTCGAACAGATTTCATGAAACAGCGTGGCATAACGACTACTTGCAAAGCCTGCTCTCGCTTCCTACAATGAATTGCACTGCACTCAAAACAAATCACGGAATACGGAAATTGAACGTACTTTGTTGATTATAAGATAATCCAGCGTTGCCAGTTTGAACTTTCACATAGACTCGTTCATATGTTCAACGCGATTTTGATATTTTCATATATTTGTGTGGCTTTCTGTGGTACATTTTATGAAAAATAATTACGTTTCATAGCCAAGATAATAAAACACCGCGACAGTTACAGTTTTGCTCAGAAATACTGAGTCACTTAAATACAGAATTGGGTTTATAAATGTATTATTGCAGATCGCCTGGCCGCATGTAATGACAAACCGAAGGCCAACTGTTTGTTCGTGTTAACAGTGATCTTAAATTGGTACACCATTCACAGTGCACTTGTATATGTAATTCTTCAATAAAGACTAATATAATACATAATATGTTACGCAGAACAAACGTTTAATTCCATGTAAATATAGACTTACATACAAGACAGTCTTGGGTATGATTTATTTTCCAGATTCCCATAACCACGTCCGCCAAATACCGTATACCTTAACAAGAGACACAAAAACACACACCACATGTGACTAAAAGCCTTCTTTATTCCCTTCAACAATGTTCTTCCAAGAAACGCCGATCAGTGATTAATATCTAACGTAAGTAAAGTATAGCTGGTTGAACAGCAGACCGCGACGTTTCCAGGAACAATTGTTGGATATGACCTACGGCACACAATTTCGTAGGGAACAAACAACATATAGTATATTTTACCATTTTAGCATTTCACGGATTGTTATTTTAACACAGCACAATCAACAACCACTGTACACAGTGCGAGTTCTGTGGTTTTTCGCAGCGGTGTAGCTGTGGGTTTTATTGTTGGGCGACGTGATACTGCGTCACTGGGTAGTCTGTTTCGAGATAATGTATTCTTAAAACGTTGGGAACTAATTATCCAGTGACACAGACGTATCCCAGACGAATGGATACCATCAGCCTTTCTAACTTATGACCATTCACCGGCCATACCTGTTGAAAACGTAAAGTTCACCCTATAACCTGCCATAAAGGCCCAGAGAGGGGGAGTAGGGGTATAGCTGTACGCTTTCTTTTAACATCAGTGCTAGATGGGGTGGGTGGTCAACGCCACGCTCCAGCCGCTTTACCCCCGGGAAAGAGACCCGGTACCCATTGTACAGGAGGCTGGGTGGGCCCAAGGGTCCGCTCTGGACGAGTGTGGAAAATCTCGCCTCTAGCGGGATTCGATCCCCGGACCGTTCAGCCAGTAGCGAGTCGCTATACCAACTACGCCATATGTGTTTCGACGCTTAATTATCGTGAACATAAGTGACTACGTTAATATATTTCAAATCTGCTTTGGAATAATGTATTTACATTAACCTTTTAACAACCTACAATTGCATACATAAACGCACCTAGAAATTAATTTCATATATTTAGGCAACAAGCGAATTTACTGAGTTTTTACGAGATACTGCATAATCTCTGTTTTATTTTCCACAAAATGACGTTATTTTATCTTTCCCTGTTCAAATAATATTCAAATTTTCCACAAACCATGCGCTAAAATTTAAATGCCCCCTCCACCCGGTACGATACAGCTGAACAGTTTTACCCCTTTTTGGGATTGTTATTTCGCTGTTTCTCAGTCATGTTTTGTTTTAGTAAAATGTCCACTGCTTGACAAACCTGAATAGTTCACTAATTAGATAATAGATGTAGCTAGCATACGTACAGAAATGTGAAAAATTTGAAGCACATATATTAAATATTATAAATAATACATATACATTAAGTCAAATTAAATAAATAGACCAACTAATGCACTATTTAACCACTTTAATGTAGTGTCTTTCTTATACACCCTACACGTGTAGGGTGTATAAGAAAGTGGTTAAATAGTGCATTAGTTGGTCTATTTATTTAATTTGATTCATAGAAATGCACGGTGATAACAGTGTGAAATACCTTAAGTATTACAAATTACATAAATATTTTAATCTAATTTTATACAGATTTGTTCTGTAGGTCTACACAGCATCAAGTAGCACTGGCCACCACCACTTCCTTACCCTTCACAGGTCACAATCATTTACCCTGTACGGTCTGAATCAAAACACTGTAACTACAAAGAAAACACGAATATGATGCAGTATTGTTGATCATCGAATTGTATTTTGTTATATCGTTATTACAAATTACGCTGTCTTATTCGTTTCAATAAAGCGTGAGTTTATTCCTCCAACGTATAACACACACATACCATTTTATCGGGCATAATTTATGGCAGAATACCCTCAATGCTCCTCCTCCGTAACATATCCCACATTACATCACTCTATCTATCTCTCAGGCATTCAGTTTTACATTATGTGAGGCGCGTTACACATAAATGTGACAGACGGGTGCATCTGGTACTTCCAAGTCTTCATAACCACCAATATAAGATACAGTAGAACCCGCATAAGAAGTTTTCCCCTGTAAGGAATCTGATTTTTAAAGTCCCGAAATCCTACTGCTTTTAATAAGCTTTCCCTCTTAATAAGTCTTCCCGCTTAAGAAGTCCCTAATCCTCTGGTCCCTTGAAAGACTTCTTAACAGGGTTCTACTGTATTTAAAAACTGGGATAGCTCAGTCAGTATAGTGATTAGGCTGTCGGCTGGACAACCAAACAGGCGGTGTCTAATTCCTGGTAGAAGGAAGAGATGCTCGTCTTCTCCATATCCAGACTTGCTCTGGGACCGACCGTGTCTCCTGTTCATCAACTAACAGGGGTAACGTGGCCAGGGTGCGAAGCTGAACACTCACCTGAGGTTAAGAATGCTTACAGCTATACCTCTACTCCCCCATACTCCTTCACAGTGAGACTTCCCTCACACGCCAAGTATTTTAATGAGTGCAGTAAGGTGAGAAAGGGAGGTCTGTCGAACTTGCATATTCAAAATTTGGTTCTTTGGTCTGTACTGTTTGTCGAACCTATTTATTACGATATTTGTTTCTGATCTCCACTTCATACGCTTACGCACATCGTCTGCTGCGCAACAGGCAACAGGCATAATAAACATACACATTATACGCACAATGGACCAGCCATAAGTGGTGTACATTTAGCCTAAAATTTATCAAAATCCACGTTTCTAAGTTAGAGATTTTAAATACATCAGCACTTTCAACTCTGTCGACCGTTAATACACAGATTAGAAATGTTTCCAAGTCGCTGCCATATGCCTGCGTTCTTGCCCTATGCCTTTCATTTTTAAAAATCTGTAACCAGCTTTATTAAATTCATCCCACGGTTAAAAATCAATGCACACATTTTCCTAAACCTTATAATGTGCCTGGTTAGAAATATGTCAGTAAATAAGGAAGTCTTTGCTACCAAATACTTCTGAAATGTTAACTGCTGTTCATAGTGATCAGTAAATGACAGATTAAATTGTTGACATCTTGTAAAAGAAATTAATAGTAAGTTCACTTGCTGTGTGGAAAGGCATACCATCACATGTGACAAAACCATACAAGTAAACAGCATAAATAAGCTGAGCGATGCACATGCTACAGAACACATTTTCCAAATCTGTTCTTTGTTATTTCACTTACCTCATTTGGCAATGATATTTATATATAATAATAATAATAATATAATAATAATAACCATGGCTCGACAGCCCTATATGGGCTTGGGCCTCCTCTTTCCGAGGTCTTTGTGCGTGAGGGACCGGACCACTGATGTCACATCAGAGCCATCTGGCAGTCAGTCAGGAGACTTGGGTGAGAAATGGCCTCTTAATTTTGCTTACTACTAGTTTAGTTAGACGGCTTTACTTCCCCTCCAAAGGAAGTGGTGTTCCGGAATTTTATCACCCTTAAAAATCCATCGACCTCGGTCGGGATCGAACCCGCGAACATTGGGTCCAGTGGCGAGCACGCTAACCACTAGTCCACCGAGGTCGACGATATTTATGTATGGCAAATACAAATCTATAGCAGGAAAGGCACTGTACTGGGTGCTGTATTTTTTTTCTCATATTGAATTAAATACTCGCCATGTCAAAAAGTCTGTGTTGATTTTAACAGGATCTACATTTAACGCTAGTTTCTACTGACCGTGCGTTGCGTAGCTACAACAGCACGTGTACAGTCCGCATGACTCAGTAATGCCGTTCGCAATGCTAATACCATTACGGCCACCAGCCCTGCAGAAGCTGGATATGTTTAAATTTCCCCTATTTCTGGAAAACAAACTATTATGTGAGTCAAAACAAATGTAAAACCTGCAGTACTGAGACAGTTAAAATCTCTGTTCCAGGATAAGATTCAAATTTTTATGTTTCTTTTTGAAAAATCGGGAGGTTTATTTAAGCTTCTTGTGAATTGTGCATTGTATTGGACAGATGAAAAGAAGAGTAAAGACTGCTTGACATCTGTAGGCTCCTCAGTACCAAATACAGAAATTCATTTTGTACTTCGAAGGTCAGACAGGCAGACACGCTCGCAACTATGCCGTCATTTTGTACACTTCATGCCGAGAACACGCATAATGTTGGCGTAAAAGTGAGACGTTTCTACCCTGAATTAATGTTTACAATTATACTTGGCCAGTTTTACTGCAGACTTACTTTTAAACAGGAAGGTGGGGGGTCACATTTTGCTCAATGTGGTCACTGTTGTCCTGCTTCTCAGCCAAATTTACTCTGCTTGCTTTGCAGCAACAATACGTCAAGTTGACGGAAACTAAGAACCACAAAAGCTGCTGGACTTGCTAGGCAGTTTAGAATCCAACAACGCAGCATTAGCTGCTCACTCCTACCACAGCATTATTTGCAATATATGATATGAACATGGAGGAGTACATTCACAATTAATTTTGAATTTTGTCATATTCTAGGTTGTGAATTTTGTTACCTCTGTACGCCCGCGCAAGAATCTTGCAAGCCTTCTCAGAACACAAAATTTCCCAGCCATTGCTATTCATGGAGACATGACACAAAAGAAGAGGTCATCCATCTGTCAGCAGTTCAGGGGTTTTCGGAAGGTAAACAGACCTATCTCACATTATTACAACTCTTTTGGTAAATGTAGACCATTTTTACATGCTACCACTTTTATTTAGCAGATACTTTGTGGTAATTTTTGAAAAGTTAATTGTTAAACACAAACAATACTGAAAAGCCAGTGACTGCCTACAGGTTGGACAGCTGGCGATCAATCCCCAACAGTCACAGCGTTTTTTCTCTTTTCCACTATGTCCAGATCTTGCTGCGATACCCATTCAGCCTCCATGTGCGCGTTTTGGGTAAGGCAAAGCCTATCACTCCGCACCAATGCAGAGGATATCAATGTGTGTGGAGCTTTACACCTTCACTACACGTCTCTGTGGCAGAGTGCTTATGCATGAGGTTTTGTCAAAAATTCTTATTATCACGTAAACTTGAATATCCAGTAATTACACAAGAAAAGAGCAAGCATATTAGATTCTATTTAGCCTTCTTTGTGAACAAATACAGTCTGAAGCTCAACACATAATATCACTGCAAGTAACAAACAGTACATCTGTTGTATTCCTCAGATATATTACTTTAATTTAATTAATTCTGCTTAATATGTGGAACAAAATCTGGACTCTGGATTTTATTTTGTTGCAGCCAATTTTGGTAGTGACAAGTTTTACTGATCATAGTATAACTAACTAACTAACTAACTCCATGAAGCAGAGCCCTTACTAAGAAGCTAACAGTTCCTCAGCTAGTAACAAAATTCCCCACATTTCACGGAAGCTGAAGGTTCGTTACCGTGTTCACAGAAGCCCCCACCCGTCCCAATCCTGAGCCAGATCAGCCAGTCCATGCCCCCATCCTAATACTTGAATATCCATTTTAATATTATCCTCCCATCTACGCCTAGGTCTTCCAAGTGGTCTCCTTCCATCAGGTTTCCCCGCCAAAAACCTGTAAGCACCTCTCCTCTCCCCCATAGTGCTACATGCCCCACCCATCGCATTCTTGTATTGATCATGGGATGGATACTGAAAGTTGAATTTTAATTTTGACATGCCAAAGGATTCACATAAGTTCTTTCATACAGTAACAGGAAAGTCATACAAACGTTTGTATTTACTGTTCTTTGTACCTACTGGTCTTTACCGTTTCTCCTTACGATATTCAGTTACCCATTGTTTTAATCAAATAACAGCATCTCCTTCCAATTCTGACAGCACACACTTCATACACACACTTAGATGCCACTGCATGTAAGTGGTTGCAGCTCGAATACAGTGAAGGTAACTGCACCAAAAGCACTTACCACATGCTATAACTCAAAAGCATGTCACTATTTACATACACCAACTGGATGCAACTTTATTTAAAAAACTGTATAGTTTTTTAAAACATATTTAAAAACTTTTAAAACCCGACATATGTTTCGGCTCTTATAGAGCCATCTTCAGGGTTTATTGTCGCTAAAACTGCATATATTAAAACGCTTTTTCATTGGTTCACTTTTAGGCAAGGTTTTTCACTTTTCCACTCCTTGGTATGCACAGAAAAAGAAATGAATGAAAAAGACTTTTAATATATGCAGTTTTAACGACAATAAACCCCTGAAGATGGCTCTATAAGAGCCGAAACATATGTCGGGTTTTAAAAAGTTTTTAAATATGTTTTAAAAAACTATACAGTTTTTTAAATAAAGTTACATCCATTGGTGTATGTAAATAGTGACTGTGAAAAGATGCATGGTGATTACAGAATAAAGTCAAAAGCATGTGTTCTGAAGCCTGTGCCAGTAACTGCTTCAGTCCACAATATTAATGTGACTGCGTTTTGATTACGACATTTTGTTTTTCTGACAGTACCCCAAACACTGTCAATTTTGCTACCTTTTGTACCTGCCATACAATTAGCTGAGTGCATGTCAGTGAAATAATGGACAGCTCTAGTGACGAGAGTACCATGATACATGACTCCAAACTGCTATATCAAACTCATTTGACATACAGATGTGAAGATAATATTAAAATGTATCCTAAAGAAACATGATGGGAAGGAATGAACTAGACTGATCTGGTTCAGGATAGGGACAGGAGGCGGGCCCTTGTGAATGCAGTAATGAACCTTCAGGTTCCATACAATGCTGCAAATTTCTTGACTAGCTGAGGAAATATAAGCTGCTCAAGGAGGACTCTGCTCCACGGAGTTATTCAGTCAGTCACGATGCCAGTATAAGAATGTGTCCAAACAATACATCCAATTCAAACAATAAAAACAGCAAGTACCCTGAACATATGAACTCACATTTGGTGGAAGTTTTTGTGTTCACAAAAAGCACCTCACATCACATTACTTTGACTTCAAAGTTATACAGCTGAATAAATACATAACTTCAATGAAAACCTTTTGTGTCTTTGAAGTATTTTCATATGACTGTAATAATATGGACCCTCCAGTCTACTCCAGTTTTCTCAGTAAATACTTTCTCCCTCCTCTACCCTTTGTGTCACAGACATAAGACAGCGCTTGTTGGTGAAGACGAAGGTTACAAAAGAACCGCGTCTTGTATTCACATAAATGCGGTAGCCAGAGGTGCGCTATGTGAGATACTGGGTTGTCACAACAGCATTGCCAAGGACTGAGATCTTCAGGGATGTTATGCTGTTTTGTTCAGAGTAGTCTGCATAAGTAAAGTCTGTTTTTTCATTCCTCAACACTCTTCCAATATTTTTTCCCCCTTCCTTCCTTCATCCCCCCCCCCCCCCCCACCCCGGCCCATTTTATATCTTTGTGGCTGGAGCCGGGATACCGGCATTATCATGATTACGTTACGGACAAGCCAGGGCTCTATTCCTGGCAGTATCAGTGAATTTTTCTCTTCTCCAAAATGACCAAACCAGCTCTGGGGCCCGTCCAACCTCCTGTTTAATGGGTACCAGTGGTTCTTTCCCCAAGGGTAAAGTGACCAGAGTGTTAAACTTGACCACTCACCTCCCCCTAGTGCCAACGTTAAAACTGAGTGGAATCATACTTCTAAACCCACTGTATGCTGTTATTATTTAAATACAGACAGCTTTATTTTCATTTCTTCAAAACCATTAAGTTTGATGGAAACTTTTGACAAGCAGTCACTGTATGTTACGTTACACAAAAAGTTACATATGCTTCGAGGCCACAACATCCCACAGTAACAGTTACAAAGAACCAGAAAGTACATCAGTGTCTGCGGTCTGACAAATAAACAGTCTCAAACTCTTGTTAGAATTCACTGTGTTCAGTTGTTGCAGTTAGCGCTTCTTTGTCAAAACAGTGGTTAATAAACTGTGAAAATGGGTACTGATCATGATATTTTAAGTGAATTATGAGCAGAATACTGCTGATACTTACACATTATTACAGTAAATTTATGGAAATAGAACACAGTTTTTTACAGGATAATATGACGTAATTGAAGACGCTAACACAAGATGAAAGATATAGCCAACAGACGACATTAAAGTAGGCTGAAACATTGAAAATGAGAAATGATCATCTTTAGAATCTAACACGAATAGAGTCAGACACTGACTTGAGAAAATATCTGATCATGTTTGCCAAAATGACACTACAAATCTGTTACAACCAGGACAGACCATTTTCAGCCTACACATCAAAACTGAAAGAAGCCAACTTTTTTCAATACGCAGTGTGACTTCTTACACAGGAAAACCTCTTATCCAGGAAACTCTCTGATAGTTTGTATGCACCAACGTTCATGTCAATAAAAATCACATGATGTAAAATACCTGCCTTTTAAGCAGTTCACAATGTATTTTCCCAAGATCCTAATACACATTTTTAATAACTTTCATTTGAATAAATAACTCTTTTTTCAGGTGACCCAGGATAATATATATCATGAATATCTCAAAACACAGCCTCACCCATTTTTAGGCACGTTTGCATAGTCACAAAAAGCACCTTTTCAATTCTGTTTCCACTATACCAACAATTCTCTCGTCTCTTTTTACATTCTGCAGTATTCTTTCTATCATTTTCTTAGTTGCAATCAAAATTTGGAGACACAATTTTTTCTAAATTAGATGGGACACAAACATGTGCCTGAAATGTGCATATCAGAATTATTAGGCTAAGGCACACAGCAATATATGAGAAGGCAATATCTGACAGCTGACAAACTGGAAGGACAGAACAAGCACATCACTTCAGGGAACTTGGAAATAGCACGACGACATCACCAATTCGTCCCGCAAGTTCATGAAGTTTTTGTAAAACAGCTGCTTTCTTAATTTTGTACAAACTCTTTACCTCTTGAAGCTGCTCCTCTGAATCTGTCAGCAACAGGCTCATTTCTGTATCTTTGCCCTTTTCTTGTAACATGCACCGTGGCAGCCCTCGCATGATCTGGAGGGATGAGTCATGTAATGGGGCTGTGATTTTGCCATCACTGTCTTCATCTGTTATGTTGTTACATTTCCTTACCCTCTGACACTGAAGCATACGGGCCTTTGCTGTGTGCGCAGTGTATCCAAAACATGAAACAAAGTTCTCTTTTCTTGGACACTGATAAGATTGTGTTGAGAGCCAGATTCTTTCTCAGCAAGAACAGTTGCCTGTAATAAACAACTACACATTACAAAAAAAAAGAAGTACTCATGTATCAGTTGCACATTCCAACATCAATTTTACACAAAATGAATAAGCATTAATTTTCTTCCATTACTTTCTGTTCTGGTGTAAATCATTCTTCATTCCCAATTTAAAAGACACGCGTTAAGTAGTTCATGTGGTGTGCAAACCACCTTAAACCAAAATCAGGTTTGCCTCCAATTACAAATTATTTTATACTTTGACTTCTTATTATTTATCATCAACATCATCATTCTCCAGCTGCAATTTTAGTTTCTCCAGACTTTTCTTATCCTAAAATTATATTTTCAATTACAGTTTCTTAAAAACATAAAACAGCAAAAAAAAAAAAAAAATGGTTTGTCACAAACTTATTTTGTGTACTGAATTAGAGCCTTTAATTAATTAAAATTTGTAAAAAGCACACAGTGACAATGCAACAATATAAGACTGTTTAATGTTACTGTACACATTTCTGTATAAGGACATCCTGAAAACTAAATTCCCTTTGAGAACCATGCATAAAGCTATGTACTACCATGTTCTCACCATCCATTCCCAGAAAACATGGCACTTCCTACGCCACAGCATGTGCGTCTCCATAAGCACGCTGCTCTCATTAACACTGTCCAAGTATTCTGGTAGCAGCTCAGGGTAACGAACAAGTTTTGTTTCACTGACAGACAGATGAGGTAAACCACAAGAATTAATAGTACCTTTATGAATCTGTAAGAAAAACTGATTCATACTAAAACAATAATTAACAAATTCTAGCTAATAACTGAGTCATAATTTAACAATACTGTATCAGCAACTGCTGATATTGCATAGTGCTCAATAAAAGATGTTAAAAATGTTTTAAGCATAGTAAGTCATCAAGCATAGATACATACAGTAAATATTTAACCACCTAGACATCAGAAATATATGTCCATATCACCACATATTTATTTTGAACTGTTAGGATATTCATTCAGTAGCATGATTGGCTACAAGCAGGATGACCAGAATTCAACCCTAAGCAAATGCAGGAATTTTTCTCTCTGTCACAGCAACCAGACAACTCTCAGGTTGGTCCACCCAGCCTCCTATTCAATAAGTATCAATGGCTCCTTCACTAGCATAAAGCAGCTGGAGCATGAAGCTACCACTCACAGGGACAACTTTAACTTCCTTATGTTTACGGTTGTTTGAATTTGGAGCACAATGTGACCACGTCAAAGACTGTCTGATAGAAAATGTTTTTATAAACCTACCTTAAAATAATAAAATATGCTGGAGATATTTTCTTTTGATATGCAATGAAACATCTCTCGACTTTTCTAGCAGGAAGACCTAAAAACGCTACAATAGTTACAATCCTGGCAGTCACTTTAAGTGACTAAAACGATATGAAATTCTTCGACAAGACAGGCAGTGCAACGAAAATTTAAATTTGGTGCCTCCTAAACATAAAGCATAATGGTGGAGTTCATTGTGTTAATCCCATAAATACACTCTGTGACGATATAATCGCAGTGACCAGGCTACTGGCTGGACGATCCAGTATTCAATTACCAGCAGAAGCAAAAGATTTTCGTCTTCTCCAAAATGTCCAGACCAGTGCTGGGGTCCAGCCAGCCTGCTATTCGATGAGTACAGGGTCAGGCGGGGGGATTTCCCCAGGTGTAAAGCAGTCAGAGTGTGGGATGACCACTCACCCCCGTCTAGTGCATGGGTCTCCAAACTTTTTATGGCAAAGGGCCACATATGTTATTATGGGCTGGTTCAAGGGTCAAACATAGAAAAATCACAGTAAGTGGTGTACCTAACCGCATGAATTATACAAAATTTACAAATGTGGCCGCAGGCCACATAATACAGCCTGACCACGGGCTGAAGATTTAGTGCCAAGGTTAAGAATGAGTAGAACTAAACCTCTACAACCCCCCCCCCCCCCATTGCCTTCATGGTGTGCACAGGGCAAACTACCAAGGAGACACGAGATGCCAGAATTCCATCATGCAAGACTTATTCACACATAACCTCTTTTGTAATTCTATGCATGCTCTAGAAGCCTCATCATTGTCATGTTCAAGTTGGTTAACCTTTCTTCTCTACAACCACCTATTTATTCATTTGCTGAACACTCAGCTTTATACACATGCCTCTGCTTTGTTATTATTTGGTCTGGTACATCAACTGACATTGCTTACAAATTTAATTCCTGCTGCCTGAATGTCTCTTTACAAATTTAATATTATTCATTCCGTGCATTGACGCTGTAGTCATCTATATACACCAACATATGCACATAATAAAATTCAAGTTATATACAAGCTTGGACACTCCTACATGTTTCAGCTATAAGTCGCCATCATCGGGGATATGTAAATACAAAGGAATACATAACATTAACACATCCATGCCTTAATATTACCTATTCCTTTGTATTTACATATCCCGATGATGGCGACTTATAGCTGAAACATGTATGAGCGTCCAAGTTTATATATAACATGTAACTTTATTACATGCATATGTTGCTGTATATAAAATTCTTTATAAAATTCCAGCTTCGTCTCTTTCCTTACTTGCTATTATAATGTTCATGTTATTGTCACACCGATCCCTTCACAATGTCGCATTTTATTATTTACATCACAGTCAACATCACAACAAATGTCACACCTAACATGTGGAGACAAGTGCAGATGTTTCAAAACACGGCCATGAAGTCAGCTCAGAAGTAAAGCACAAACCATGAAGTCAGCTCCGAAGTAAAGCACAAACCATGAAGACAATCTATTTGTAGCTATCACATTTATTTATTGTATCTCATGTAGTGTTAGAGACATATTCACTTTAAGTGAAAATATAAATACCATTTTTAACTACATCTTCCTCTTTTTATAATTATTCTCTGTTATCACAGATAACTCAAAAAATTTGGTCTACGAGAAGATATCACAGATCAAACACAGAATGACAAAGAAGTGTGAAATACAAACGCCGCATAATTACCTTAGTTGCAAATGTGACTCTTGTTTGACGAGCTTCAGAAATAGCATTCACATTGTGCCTTATTTTCCCAGCAATCCAGAGAATGGAATTTAAACTACTTTCCAGCGATCCCGCCTTGAACGCAGGCTGTGCAAGCACACCTCCAACACACTATATAATACAAAAAAACATCATGCTACCATTGAAACACCTATACTAACACCAAAAAAAGAAACCCATGAATGATACACGAGGCTCCCACTCTCCGCCTGCTCTTGTATTCCCCTCCAGGTGCCTTTTGAATATGTCAATCAGCCCAAAGCACTTGTCAATAACAAAGGTTATCAACTGAAACTGACAGAGGATCATTACATTTCATTATCAAGTGGCAACTTTCAGCATTGATTACGAAAGCTCCATCATTATTGACATCCCATTGGTTCTTTAAAGATTACATATATACAACATATTATATAAGTATGATAAAATGGGAACAGAATGCATGGTGGGGGAAAGTGGTACAGGATGTCAAAATACAAATTAAATGGTCAGGACTGTCCATGAGGTTGCTAGGCACACCAAGATATACGTTGGGTAAAACATTATAATACGTGGAAAATTATGACATCCGGCAAAACTTTGGTCCCAGAGGTGCCGTACATCGTAACTCTTACTGTATTACTCCTAGTACTGTAACACTCATTTATAATTTGAAACAGACATTCCATGGAATTTACTTCACTGTTTCAACTAGCCAATATTTTCCCATAGCACACTTAAATGTAAAAAACAACAACGGAAGACATAACACTGAGGTACATTTCACTGAATGTACATTTACTATACCTGATTAACATTCACATCAAACTCCATATTCATTGGTGATTCCCTTAATTTCCTACTCATAGATATTTCTAAGACATTTGATGTAAGAAGCAGCCAGCCCATTGCTAACAGAAGCTCCCTGCTTCCAAATGACATATCTGGTGGCAAGCAATAAAATTCTAAGCTGTTGTACTCTATCACAGCAAAACTCAACTTTACAGAACTCACAACATCATCTGAAACAGAATTATAACACCCATTAGAATTATTACACTAAAATTGTTATCTGGTTTTCTCATCTTTAACATTTTGCACTCTCACTGGTCTGGACCAAGATCTAGCCCCTCTATCCTTTTGATTTTGACTGGACAGATTCCTTGCAACCTACCTGTACAGTTGAGACACTTCCTTCACCACATACCTTCAACACCTAATTGGGTGTAATACTGTCACCCTGCAAATGCAAACGGCAGATACCTCTTTCAACATCACTGTCAAACCACAATTCTATGTGGTATCAACACCCAGAAGGCAATCATCTGACTACAGCCTTCTTCCACATGTATACTGCTTATCAACCAAATGGTCTTAGTCATGTTTTACACATGACCTCATCAGCCGAAAAATGAAGACAACCTTTTTAATTACCAGTGAAGCTGATACCATCTAATACGTAATGACTAAACAAACAATGTTGTGTAGAGGTTAGAATTCTTACTTATTTAGATATTCCAACATTTTCAGATTAACAGGTTAAAAAAACAAAACAAGCATAGAGAAATCAAGTTTGCACAAATGTCTCTCCTGGCTAACAATTCGTTTTGAGACATAAAATACTTAAAGTGTATTATGTAAATCAGATACTCATTTTTATGTGCCTCCTACAGCCCATTCATTATATAAATTAGCTTCCCTTACACAAGTAAACAGGATAAAAAATAAAATTAATCACATCCTTTAACTCACGAGGAGAAAAATAATAAAATACACTACTGTCCTTGGCCTTTATCTAAAACAACAGTATTCTTACATCTCATTCAAATGCAATCAATTTCATTTTGGAACACCTTTACAACAGAGTAACCACATGCACCTGTCACTGAAATGAGGTTTCATTCCGACTTTATAGAACACAATAAAACAGCAACCTGTCACACTTTTCTAAAAGTATGCTTAAATGTTTTTGACATTATACTCGTATACTTTACTTCGTATACTTAATTGCATCTATATTACAACACTATACAACTGGTACTGGATATTATACCGTCTTGAAGATCAGGACACACTTCATTACACATCTTATAAAGTATTTCCCACATCTGAGAGACCTGCAATTAAAGCAAACAAATTAATAACCAATATGAAACCGGATAGCCTGGAGTATAAATCTGTATCAGACGAAGGCTGGAATGTTTATGAAGTCTTGGATGAGGTGGTTTCAAGAACAATTTTCGCAGAACGTGATTTTCAAACAACCCACAGAAATAAGCATCTAAACTTACACAGTTTTCTTCAGTCTTGTTGAATTTCGACAGTCTGAAGTGTTCTGGTTTCACCTGTAGATTAAACGAAAGCTTGAGATGCTTGCAGAGCAAAGCTATTACGGATTTAATATCCGACATCCTCCTGACACTGTAAATAATACCAACTCTGCTTCATGTGCCACCTGTACGTTTCGATCACACGATTAAAACTTTGTAATTCACAGCAGACATAATCTATTTACTCCCAATTTCCAATATTACCAACGTTACTATATGTGTCAACCATTGTGGCCTCACATGTCGATAATCGATTCATGTTTCCCGCCATACAGAGACGTCAATAAATATCGAAGATTACAGAGAGACTATACTGAACGTACATTAAAATATAAAAATTCATTACCACTTCCAATACCAATACAACAGTACTACAGCAAATACTCCTGTGGGCTCACATCAAAATACACCTCCTATATGGCTGAATACGGCGCTGTCCAGCTGTCATCCCGATGCAAGTGGAACACAACGACTGAGCCACCGCAACCGACCGAGGGACATGCGACCTCAATTACCTAACAGGTGGCACCACATATTCCTCAAATTCTTTAAAACACTTCTGTCCGCATACTCGGACGGCTTACATAATCCAACCCAAAGTACATTTATCAAAACCGTATTTATTTTCAATTTTAATGTGGTTATCTTCTGCCAAACACCCACTTCGCTGTGTCAAAACACTAATATATTCACATCACACATTTCCCCCATTTTATGTTTATTTAATTCGTGTTTTCAAAATTAGCACTTAAATATCAATTTATTAACTTCGCAGATAGGTACAAAGGATTTGGAATGTATCAGGCTGCGAGGATTCAACATTAACAACAATTCTATTTATTGTTAAAAAAAAGGGGCACCGTCACTCACTCTTCACGTTTGGTCTCCTAAACCACTCCTCCTCACTCCTCAAATATCTGTCTCCTTTCAGGTTCCCCGTTTTCATTTATTGCCTTCATTCCGCAACTGCCTTTTATGCCGCACCTTCTTGAGCTCCTTTGAACCTGCAACAAACTCTTACCACCACATCCATCACACTGAACTCCACACTGACCTGGGATCGAACACGGGCCGCCGGCGTAGGAGACCAGAACGCTACTAAGTGAGCTACCAAGTGTCCCAACAAACAGAACAGTGTTTGTGATTTATGTAGTAGTCTTGTCCTCTTTTATGGTGTAAAACATAACACAAATGATAACCCTAATTACAAATATTTTCACATACAATTTATTAGGACTTAATTATAGTGGTGTTGTTACTACAACAATGTAATTATTGCCTATTCTGCCTGAAAGAGTGCAGCCATAATTAACATGCCCAGGAGAAAAATCTGTTCAGTCTCGAAAGTGAGCAACAAAAATTACGTTTCAACCCAACGGTAAGCGGTATAAAAACGTTGGGATGAAAATTAAGTTGCTTTCGGTCCTTCCAACTATTTAAGAAAATTTGTGAATATGAATACTTCCACACTTTGTCCAGGTACCTTGTAGAATTTTATCATGCTGCCTCTGTGAAAAGTAGCACTCTTGCGGCAGATTCTGTTGTTATTATCGTGGTCATTACGAATATCTATGAATCACCTATCACTTCACATGAATGATACAAAGATAGAATACAAGTGGAGACCAGTGGATGTGGTTACATTCCTTCCTACATATTTTATTTTCACCGACATCATTAGCATGACCTAACCTAATATTCACAGCAAAAAAAAAATTCGTAATTACATTATGTTAAAAAAAAATACAACCTAACCTTGATGGGACGTGAAATTTAAATGAGAAAGTTCATTAAACTGTTCAAGTAGTTACATAACCTCGATTGAATCAACAAATTACTTCATTATTGGTGACAAGTTACACTGTATCAAGCATTGCAGTCTTGTTCTGCCTTCCTAGGAGGTGTAAAACATAAAGTTTTTCCCGTCCATGCCATGAAGGCACATATGAGGAGTAGATGTACAGCTCCATTCATTCTTAACCTTGGCACTAGACTGAGATGATGATTAACTTCACGCCCCAGCCACTTTACACCCAAGAAAGAACCACAGTACCCATTAAATAGGAGGCTCTGTGGGCCCAAGAGCCGATATAGACGTTTTGGAGACGTCAAAAATCTCCGTCCAGCCCATAGCCTAGTCGCTGTACCGGCTCCCCTCCTAGGAGGTAGTGATTATTACAGGCACTATTCATTCATTCATTCATTCATTTTATTTGTTCCGTAGATCCTTACAAGGTTCTATCACCCATATGGATATGGACACAGTCAATACTACTATGTATATAAAATTTTGCTTAATAAAAAATATTGCTTAAACCAAGCATTGTCATAATAAACAAACACAATTCGTATAAATATTACATTACTGAACATGAAACCTTGTACAATATTCATAAAACCAAACATAGCGTATATTTCTTATAAAGAACAACTAAGAATTCTGCGACACATCATAATTCTTAAATTAATCACATTATTGAACCATAAAAACATATTACTTATAAAGAAACAGTCATACAGCAATATATTATATCTATTAAATACACATAAAATAAAATAAAAACAATAATCATACAGAACTATGATCTTTCTTGATATACAATCAGAATTTAAAATGTCCACCACAAGTATTATCTGTTGAGGAATTCATCTACACTATAAAAGGAGTTTGTTTTCAAGTAGGTTTTTAAAAGATTTTTAATGCACATACAGTACACATGTTTTCTGTCATTAGCAAGAGTAGATTCCTCACTGCACGTCCTGTTGTTGACAGCTTTAGGCATTGGAAGTTGCACCTTAAAAAGTCAGTAGATGGTGTCCACCTATGTCTACCCCTATTTTCAGCCATGTCTACATATGAGGCCCAACACGTTGCATGTTACAAGACAAGTGTATACACATACAAGTGAGTAACACAGATCACTGTAATGTGAGCTGAGATGAAAAAAGTAAAACAAAAGAGAAAAAACATTTTCACACAGCATTTAAAATGATAAAATATACTGCACCCTGTTTACTGCCTCCCAGAAAAATCAATGTGTTAATTACTGAAGTTAAATTATTGGGAAAATAGAGAGATGGGTAAATTGCAACAGACTCTACAGAAAAATATGCCATTAGAGCAAACTTTCCAGTAAATAAAATGTTGGATAAATGAACGTTCACTGTGCACACATTTAATTTTCTTCTGACGGTTGTATAACAGTGAAAAACAAAGTCTTAATTTTCAGTCTTCTTAAATTTAATAAAATGGTTAATATGTTAAACAGCGGCCAACACACCACAACTGTTAAGCTATGCATATATTTTCTACGTTCAATGAACTGTTTAACAACAGCTGACTGTATGGTGCAGAGTGTTCTTTGAAAAAGTGTTCAGCTGCTTAAGAAATTACCCACTTTCATGGACACTGAATACTGGTCCCTGTGACAGAAACCAACCAATGAGTGGTGTCTACCATAAATGACTTTATTCCAGTCCTTCATACCCTAATTATCTGAAGCTTTGTTTTAAAAATTTTAGTGTCATTCTTCAATGCCCCAACTATGCAATAATGTGTTACCTCTTTACAGCAGAGGACTGTTTCATGTAGCAATAAAATGGTGGACATGTCAGATACGGCAGATGAAACTGATGCTGATACTTCATGCATCTGTTTACAGCTGATCTACTCAACTGCGAGAATTCATATTATCCTCTACATATGCCAGTGGTTCCTTTACATTTTCTAATCAAAATGTGGGAAAAGAACAAAATGCACATTGGACTACTGTAATTTGCTCACTTCCTATAAATAGCCAGTGTAAAATTTTTAATTCTTTTTATTTCATCAGCGATTTTCAAAGTCAGATGAATAACAAACACGGAGACTTGTGCAAACTTCTGAGGCATGAGGCATCATAATTTGTCTTTACTTGAAATTGACTGCTCTTCAGATGTCTTCATGGCCAACTGGTAGGTATTATTTCACAGGTCACACGTTGCTAAAATACCTCAGTCCATACTTTATGGCCTTAGCAGATACCAAATGACTGAAAATTGAAAACACCTGCAACATTCTACAAATGCACTTCACAAATTAACTTTGTTGTGTAAAGATAAAAAGCAATGCAATCATTACTTTAACTATATTCAGCTATGTTTAGGTGGGCCAGGATAGTTCAGTCGGTATAGTGACTCACCACGGGCTGGACGGTCTGGGGATCGAATCCCGGTGGGGGGCGAGACGTTCCGAACCCGTCCATACCGTCCCTGCGGCCCACCCAGCCTCCGGTACAATAGGTAATGGGTCTCTTTCCAGGGGGTAAAGTGGCCGGAGAGTGGTGTTGACCACTCATCCCCACCTAACACCGAGGTTAAGGAAAGAGTAGAGCTATACCTCTACTCCCTCTCTGGGCCTTCATGGCCTGTTCTAGGGTGACCTTGACAGTCACATTAAGTTAAATTCAGTAAAATAATTTAAGTAGGTACTCACCTCATTTAAGAAGTAAGAGATTTCTGGTTCACTCTATGAAGTAGCTTAGTGTAAAATTTTTAAATAAGCTTGTGGGGTCACACGTAATCTTGTTGCATGAATGTGCGACCAGCAGCTGCTAACAATATAGAACACTGAGACGCCTGTCTGCACGTAGGAAGGCTTCAAGTGCCTCGAGCCGGGTAGATGCAAGATCACGTAATCGAGACAACCGAATTTCCAGAACATGGAACAGGAATGATTTTTCAGACTTGGCTTTCAGATATGAATCTTCTACCACTTTTGTCAGACCATCCTGCTCCTCTTCGTAATGTTTATTGTTTGCTTTAATCTCTCCACCCACCTGACAAAAATTGAAAAATTGAAAAATTCTTTGGGTATTTGTACATGTAGCCCTGTTTTACACCCCACTTGTTTTATGCCTTTTTGCTTTAACGCCCCTTGCCAATATATGCCACTTCTTACTTTACGCCCTCTCATTTTCAGTTTAACGCCCTTTGGTTTGCTGCTCCCTATTATGCCAACCCCTACATATTCCATCATTTTGTACGGTAATATCATTTTTGATTATTGCCTGTTTAATTTACACTTACTTTTTTCAGGGGCACAACAAGGGCACAAAACAAGGGCTTGGTGTATTCTCCTGTAAAGTTGCTTAACACCAATACAAAGCCTTGAGGTGTGGTATGATTCAAGAGATGTCCTATATTGCAATGGTATGCCTCAGTGAAGATCTGTTTAACTTGATATAAGGATGTAAATGTATACTGCCATAATTAAATCAGTAATATATGCCTACAGTAACTCAGAGCTGCAAGTTAACTTGGAAGCAGAATGCATTCACTTTTTCTCATCAGAGATGCTATTTAGTGGTGCATAGATTTCTTGTTACTTGTATTTTCAACTAACTGACATACACTCTGCAACTGTATTTACCCAAATACAAGGTGACACCTTCTTCACACTCTTCAATTTTCAGGAAAATGTCTCTACAGAACACGTTGCACCCTGTGCACCATTACAAGGTGACCCCCTATTTTTCAGGCGATAATCTAGGAAAAAATTCATGCCTTATATTGGGGTAAGTATGGTAACTGGCCAACTGATTCCATAACACAGACTTCTTATTGAAACGTTTGTATCTACTCAATTTTTCAAGAAATTCCCTACTTAGTGGAACCTGGAGGTACTTCATCATCACATTCAGGAAAGCCTGTCATTAAACTAACCAACTCCATGGAGCAGAGTCCTTCTTGAGAAGCTAACAGGTCCGTCAGCTATTCAAGAAATTCCCCGCGTTTTATGGAACCTGAAGGTTCATTACCGCATTCACAAGAGCCCGCCACCTGTCCCTATCCGAGCCATATCAATCCACAAGCCTGTCACTGGACTATGTAAATGCACAGTCTGATGGCAACTGAAGTCATTGCACACATACACACACAATTTCCTTAAGATATGTTTTAGTATTACTTTCTGATCATTTGTGCCAGGGGTACACAAAGTTTTCAAAAATCTACACTCCACCACCTCAAAATTGTGGGCACCACAAGGGTGACACAAGGCAGTTTCCACACTCAGGACACGCAAATATTAGGTATCACGGTATAAAATTTAGTTGCTCGTCATTTGTGCACCCCTTCTGTATGCTGTCTCCAAAATGGTCTATACATTTAAGGTTTCCCGACTAAAATGTCACATTTCCCCCCCCCCCCAATAGCTTGACAGCCCCTTGGGGGCCTAGGCCCCTCATTTATTTTTTCGAGGCTTCACGATCACACTTTTTAGACACAGGACTCCTCTGGACGAGGGACCAGCTCGTCGCAGAGACCTCTACCTGACAACACACAACACTCACTAGAGACAGACATCCATGACCCGGTGGGATTCGAACCCACAATCTTAGTAAGCGAGTAGCCACAGACCCACGCCTTAGACTGCACAGCCACTGGGATCGGCAAAATGTCACATACATTTCTCAATTCCTTCATGCATGTTACATGTCCTGTCCATCTCATTCTTCTTGATTTAATTACCATAACAACATATCGCCCATGTTTTGTAAAAAGGGTCTAACTGCCACTTTGAGCAAAATTGAGTTACATGTAGCAGATCATTCAACTAATGGTACTCCATGATATGTTTAAAGATGACAACTTCCTCTTCAAGAATAACCAAGATAAGTGTGGGATATCCTACCTCTCACAGCATTTGTCATAGGTAAAACGGAGCAACTTTCTAGCTTCCCTGTAAAATTGATATTTTGTGGGTTGTTCCCTTTTTACAAAATAGGGGCGATATGAAGCTCTTGCTTAGGTGACAAAGTGATAAGCGGATAACAGTAACATCCTCATGATTACCTCCTCAACACATTCCTGAATTTTGTTGATCCTGTCTACAAGCAGCTGTTGGAAGTCTGCAGTGCAGTTGTCCCTGATCTCAAGAGCTTGATCATAGGATATTTTTTCTGGATTACCAATACGAGCAAAATATGGAGCTAAGAAATCAACATCTGTTTCAGTTTCTCTTGCAACTTGAGTATGCAGTTGTCTATCCTGTGTACAAATGTATCAGACAAAAATCTGTTAATAAAACATGTCAACCACAGAATAGCTATGTCACAGGCATGCTACGTGAAATATAACCATTTAAATCCAACAAATTAGTACAAACTAAAAACTACATTACAGTTTCATAGTGTGTATTCTTACTACTTTTTTCGCAGTATGCAGCTGTACAGCATATGAGCATTGTCTTTCAGAAATAATCATTTCATTGTAATAAGATAAAAGGGTAAAGTTCTCCCTAGAAAAGTCCATGAATGCCCAGAGGGAAAGTAGAGGTATAGCTCTACTCTTTCTTTAACCCTGGCACTAGATGGGGGTGAGTGGTCAATGCCACGCCTTGGCCGCTTTAATAAGAGCAGATGAATAAAGTTACAAGCTTCAAAAGGATACACTTGACAATTTTGGATTTTTTATCTGGTGCCATTCCCTCGTAGGAAACAGTCATGTGAGCACACTGGTATTTTCATATAAAGGGTCATTATTTTATGACACCTATTTACTGCCAATTCCTGTCACCTTGTTTATCCTATAAATGTACCCACTCAGTCCACCACCCACACAGGCAGCAGAGTAGCAGCAGGAAAGACAAACTATAACTGTCACAGGAAATAAGGATCCTGTATAAAAAAAAAAAATTCATAAACTCCTCTGTGTTTGAAAAAGGCTCTGAAATTTCTGCTATTTATTAATGGTTTATATCTTATTTTGGGACATGGAAAAACTCTCACAGAACTAGTGAAGTTTGGAAATGCCCTCTCATATCACAAGCAAGAAACAATTCTAACAATACTGAACTGATACTGACTCAAATATTTGTTCTGATATATTTTTGCACTTATTCTTGTATTATAAGTGTTTTATTCTTATTTTAAAGTCTTTAAAGTGAGCAACTTAGCACCTACCGTCCATATATAAATTTTGATTGACAACTGTAGTGACTAGGCTATGGTCTGGACGATCCGGGGTTCGAATCCCGGCAGGAGAAAGTGATTTTTCTCTTCTCCAAAATGTCCAGACCAGCTCTGGGGCCCACACAGCCTCTTATTCAGCTGTTACCAGGAGTTCTTTCCCCGGGGGTAAAGCAGATGGGGCGTGAAGCTGACCACTCGCATCCAAGTGCCATGATTTGGAATGAGTGGAGCTATACCTCTACTCCCCCTACATGCCTTCATAATGTGCACAGGGACAGCATTACACTTATTATTACTAAAATAAGAACCTTACAATTGTACTTTCAAAGCACATTGCCTAAACATTCCTCTTGCTACTTAAATGACTGAAGAACTACTGGTAACGTACTGTCTCTATTACTCATAAAGTATTTATAAAAATAAAACAATGTTGTGGGTAGATATTACAGAACTTGCGAGGAAAACATTTCACATTACAATAACTTGATATAATATGCTATTGTTTATAAACTGTTAAAAGCTTTATGTGATCTTAAAAACGCTGGTTACATGGGCCCTTATTCTTATAAGCACAGATGTGGAAATTTAAATGCTGTTAACAAAATGCTAGCATAGCTTCTCTTACTTTCATGCTTTCCTTTGCCAATTCATTCCTCTCCACATTGAAGATAGAGACTTTCAACTGTGGTGTGCACAGTTCAGTGGAACGCTGCTGGAGTACTGTACTAACCTGAAATTAAAAAGATCTGTCATGATTAAAGTGTGAATGATAGAATGTTGAGCTGAAATAAAGAATGTGTCAGGCCATTTCTGTTTGCCTACCATACATGAATATAATAAAATTCCACAAAATTCAAACCTTCTTGGATGTTCACCATGTCAGCTGGTAAATAGTTACCAACATTCCAAAGAATCACAATGCCTTTGAAATGTCATAACTACTCGCCCAGTGCCAAAGAAGACTTGCATCTTCAGAAACTGCAGTGTGAGCACGTCGAATCTCACACCACACACTCCTGTTAACGTATCAAAACATCAAATTGGTCCCCTACCACCTAGATCAGGTCCACTCCACCAGTAGGATGCAGACAACATGCTGCATGCAACCCAGTGTTATGTTGCCTACAGAAATATTTTAAATAAGAAGACATCATTTAACCCTTGACATAGTAAAGTCAAGATTGAACACTGAAGCAGCTTCACCGTTTCTTGGCAAACTGTGAAAGATAAATTATCAGCATGAACACAGTCCGAAGCAATGGTATCATAATCTTATTCTTAGTGTGTTTGTGGTACATCTTTGTCAGGATTAAAATAACTTTATCCGTGACTGTGGACATGTATAGTTATATAATTATACCTAACCTTTTTCTTCATTCTGTGTATTGAATTTCATGTTGCCTGCCTGTTTGCTGAAGTTGTCCGCAACACGTGAAAGGTTGAGCAGGCCCGACCTAGACCATAAAAAGTAAAGCTGCAGACCTAAACAGTATACAGTGAAGGCAGATACGAACATGGAGGTAAATTTCCATGTATTCTAAGACCTCACCACTAAATTAAGGTCAGTAGCCAGCTTCATGCTCAGTCTGATTTCACCCCCAGGGAAGAGTCACTGATACACTTTAGACAGAAGGCTGGAAATGCTTCAGCAACAGAGAAGCAGCATGTGTTGTGGTGCTTGAGAAGAAATTGAATGAATCGGTATTCATTAACTTTATGTGGTACTTAACTCTTTGGCTGTAGGACCAGAAGGTTCAACACCACTGATACCAAAGCCTATAACTGGGGATGATCCTGAGTTAGTTCCATCAATCTCCTGTCCTCACAACTTATTTTTTTAAGAGCCATCATAAAGTAATCCTACCAATCACTTCTCAGCATTTGAAATGTCCACTTTCTAACGAGTTGCCCCAACAAAATTCTAACTACTTTCACATACGCTGTAATCTCCCAGCACAACATATCACGGCATACCACCAGGAAAAGACTGCTTAATGGGTTATAAAACCTAAATTTAGAAATAACACATGTGGTTTAACTTACTTCATTTTCAATTTGTCTTACAGAAAGAAGAGAAGCCTCTTCAGCCTTCAACTGCTCTTGCAGCAAACAGAACAAGTAGAGTTGCTTGGGCGGAAGGTCTGTAGGATGTGTCTGAAAAATGCAATACATTCTGCCGTGCATATTGGTAAGAACACTTGTTCAAAGGAAGGCTATATGTGGTAACAAGAAGTAAAATTATCTTCCAAACACAGTCTTTCTTACAGCAGAATTTTTATCTTTCACTCTGAATGCTGAGAGTGTCTTTCAATATACAACTTTAAAACTGTCCTGCTTATTAAACTGATAACCACACGAAACATTAGTGACAGTATCAGTGCCCTAGCCAGATGTTTCTCCTAATTCATTACTCAGCAGCATCCTGCCAAAACCCATCAATGCTACAAACTATCCACAGATTATGTCGTTTTATAACATAATCAAATACATTAAACAACCCTGAATTCACCTGATAACCTGCCGTGAGCTCCGGATTGAAAGTAAGCTTCTCAGATATTTCAGTCAGAGGTGGCTTAATGAACTCGCGCGTAGCTGCAGTGATCTTGCCAGGTGCATAGTGGAACTTCAGGAAGATGTGATTATCTGCCACAGCAAAGGTCCGACATGCAACGTCACTGTCAGCATCCTTCTCAGGATTTCGATGGAACTCCTCAACAAGTTTCTATAACAACCAGTGCATTGCACCTGTACCACTTTTTTGCCACATATATTATGTTGTGTGTTAAGAAGTGTAAAATTACCAACTGGAAAGAAAGGTAAAAAAACAGAGCTGACTGGGAAAGGGCCATTAAGGAGGCAAAGGTCCGCATTGGACTGTAGTGCCACCGAAGAAGAAGAAGAAGATTATGTTGTGTGAGTTTTGGAGTTTCTACCGTAATGAAAACGTAGTGACAACATACGGTCTGGTAGGTGGTTACCAACATTTTAGAGGCATATACTGCCTCCATCTTAAGAAGTATTTGGGAGGGGCACAGAATGTGGCAAATCCACAGCAAAAAAAGTCTGTTATACAAAGGTGAGAAAAATGTTGGACAATTCCTCTACACCCCTTCTGCATTTCCCAGGCCCCTGGTGATAAATTGAATTCAACACACACATAATTGCATTTCATTTCTTACCAGTACATTTCTCTTCAGTTCTTTTACTTGGCCCTGGCCTCTCGGCTGATAATCCACCTTACGATAGAACAACAAGTCCAAACGATCCCGAAAATGCTGTATGAGAAAAAGGGGGTCCATCTCCAGTTTCTCCAAGCCATCGTGACGAGCCATGTGGTAGAAGAACATTGTTCGCTTACTTTCAACTCCAGTCCTTCCCATAAAGAATAAATGTTCTGTCAAAAAAGGTTGACTAATTACATTTAATACAGTTTGATGGGTGTTTAGGAACAAAGTGCTGAGGTTGAACTGAAGTGTGATAAAGTAAGGGGAATGAAGAAAAATATTTTATTATAGCAGCTCCATAATTTGTTCTCATCACCTGCAAATGTTATGGTGTTCAACTCAAGAATGATAATTTGGTATGGCAAACCAACAAATGTTCACAAATTTTAGGTTAAAAAAAACCTTGAAAGGTACCACTTGGGAAACACATTGAACTTTAATGAGCTTGTTGAAGATGAGGTGTCATAGATTAATGTGATGAATGTTCAAGTTTCATACCAGCCAGATCAGCTGAACAGCCACTGGTTACTAAGAGACGTTCGTAAATTTACTGGAAATACCGTGAAAGAGAAATAGGAACTGGTTTCTGAGTGAGATGTTGGGTTTTTGGTGAGACGAGTTAAAAATTAATTCCATACACATTAGTAAAGCTGTAAGACAATAAGGTTACCTGGGTGAATGCCATGACATCTTGCTTACCTAAACTCAGGCAAATAATTTTACCATATCTCTTGCCAGTAACATCTACATATGACAAATATTTATAACTAATTAATAATAAATAAATAAATAAATAAATAAATAAATATTTGGGATTTGTGGTTCTCATAGCAGTGTTGCTGATGATGGAAGTCTTCTAGGATGTCATGTTGTATGGACTAGCAAACGGTTAGTGACATTCTGAAAAACTGCACTGCCTTCAAAACACAGGTAAACTATTTACAGGTTTGCACAACATAACATCCCAGAAGGTCTGAATCTAAAATAACATTCCTTTACACAAGTATTCAATGACATCTGTCCAGAGCTAGGAATGTTCTGTCAGTATGCTAACTAGGCTGTGAGCTGGGTTTGATTCCTGGTAGAAGCAGACATTTCTCTCTGCAATCAGCCTCCAGTCCAGCCCTAGGGTCCATCTAGCCTCCTAGCCAATGGAGCACCCAGGAATAAATCAGCTGGGGCATGAAGCAAACCCTTCACATCTATCTAATTCTCAAGTTACAATTGCATGGACCTATACCTCCAAACAACCATGTCTTCATGGTGTGATGCTCAATTAAGCATAGAAACAATTTTAAATCTTTTATTTACCTACTTGCACATTTGTTTATTTAAAGGAAGGAAGAAAGAATAAAGGAAAAAACCTAGATTTTGGGTGCGTGAAGTATTAGTTTATAGATAGCCGCAGCAGAGGACAGTTCCAGAAAAGATCAGAGGCTGTCTAGAAAACAAGTATGTGGCTCTGCTTTGAAACATAAGTGAAAATGGAGGTAAGTTGGTAGCTAAAAGATGAACAAGATCCATAACCTGCCCTAGCACCACTTATATCTATTTGCTTACAGATTATGTGTTTTAGCCTAACAATTTTATTTTGTCACATGTAGAACACCATGATTGTACCTCTGAGACAGTCATCCCGTCCTCGTTTGAAGACCTCGACAATGGAACTTTCTAGCAGATTTCTCCTGACTTCCAGAAGGCAATCAACACGATTACTGTAATATTCATACACAAATTCAGGGACAGTCCAGTCATAATCTGCATAAGTGGTAATTCGAGTCACCAACCCATCCTCCTGCACATGGGGGGCAAACTTCTCCAGTTTTGTTTTCTTATACAGGACTGTCTTACTGCCATTTGGAAATCGATTCTCGTACACTGCAAAAAACAAGTTTTGTGGAGTTAATGGTGTGTATCAGTGATGAGGAACCTGTGGGCTGCATGTGGCCCACCGAATTTATGTCTGCGACTGGCGAGAGTTTTTAAACATATTTAACTTATGCTCCCCCATCACAACGATCTTCGTATATTAATTAAGTTGAAATTTATTAAGCTACATGTTTCGGCTCACCTATACAAGAGCCATCATCAGGCAGTAAGATACAAAGGGAAAATTGTACATGTGTTACACCTTATCTAGTTTTTGTATTATTTGCTTTGAGATCTCAACTTGTAGATCATAAAATGTATGCGTGCGAGCGCATGTGTGTGTGTGTGTGTGTGTGTGTGTGTGATGAGCCGAAAATTATGGTACAAGATAAATGTACAATATAATGTATAATTAATATAGGAAGATTGTTGTGATTGATGATACTCTCATCATCATCATCATCATCATCATTTATTTACAATCCATAGATCCAATATACAGTCACAAAGACAAAAACAGGATGTGGATTTGGTCATCATATGAATTAATAAGTTATATAATATATACATTGTCAAATAAATACAAGCAATTTGTAAAAACAGACATGATATAAAACACAATAATAAAACAATTCAAGCTTAGAATAACAAATCATGCTAACATCTGGATAATAATCTTTAATATAATATAGACCTAGTAAAATGAAGTAATAGGTACACATTAATTACAACTATTATGCTTTGGGATGGTAATAAAAAAAATTTCAGTTTTTGTCAGGATCTCCTTACCTTTGTATATTTACATGACAACAGAATGTCACACTTAAAAGTAATTAAATTATAATTAATTGCGATACTGTTACTAACAACTGACTACTAGTAATTTTAGTCTTTTAGTCCCTTAGTATAAAATAAATTTTCCCTGAAAAAATAAGACTTTTACTGTTAAACATCAGCTTGCGGCCTGCACAGGTTTTGGAGGTTTTCAAATGGATCTCGTGTGATACAAGGTTGCACTGCACTGGTGTAAATTGTGAAAAACAATACATGTCATCTGTTAGGACATGAGCCAGTTGGCCAGTCACCAACTGCCACGAATGCGCACGACTTAGTAACCTCGGAAAGAGGAGGCAAGAGGAGGCCCGAGCCCATGTAGGGCTGTTGAGCCATGGTTATTATTATTATTATGTTAGGACATGAAGCTCGATGTGAGTAGCTTGGATGGTGGAATGGGACTGGCAGGGACCAGATGGGAAAGTATTAGCTGCCACGAACTAAATCATGACTTGCAATAAATGATAATGTACTCCAATTACTTATTTCCTTTTCCAAGACAATAATTATTTTTACAGCCATAAAGGCTTTTCTTTCATCGCGTAATTTTTATTCTATATGGCTTTTAGCATTAAAAAGACATTTATCTTCATACAAAACAAACCAAACTTGTGGGGAGAGAATGTGAATTTGTAAACCTGCACTAAATTTCGTCCCCAGCTGCGGTACAAAAGAGAGACCTACGGCTCCAGGCTTAGTACAATGAGTGTCTAAACGCATGGTGACAGACGTCCAATTTTAACAGGGTCATCCCTTTTTTCAGAGTCATGTCCCATTGTTCTGACATGTATAAGAGTCCTGTTCTCAACATTAAGAACAGTACTCACACTTGCATAATTTTTATTAGTAATTTAGAAGTTTAGAATAAATAGGTTACTTCACTTTCATTGTGATGTTTTGTCAGTTTTGTATATAATTTTTATAAATAATGAACATTTCAAGCATTTTTCCCCATCACCGTAAAGTGTCCTTTTTTTTTTTTTTTTTTTTTTTAACTTTCCAGTTCTGGTCACACTAGCTTAACACCTTTACAATACCAGTCGCGGATTATGACATCATGTCAGAATTAATCGTTATTAATGTTACCTGTATGTCATATCATATATGTCAACAGTATACTTAGTCAGTATGAGTGCAAATAACTTTATCATTTTTCAAACATAAAATTTTTCTTGTGAGGGTCACCATTCTACTGTGTCTTTGAAACAGCCACAAATTACCTGTAATAAAATCAATTTCCCACCCCTGCTCCATGCTAAATGTAGCTGGACATGTCTTCCTTCCTTAAATATTTCTACTTTAACTTATCACACCCTGATCAGACATATTACATGTTCAACTGAACTGAACTGATTAATAAGAAATGCATAAACTTAAACACAGCAGCTCAGTCCCTTTCAAGCCCAAGTAACAACTGATGGTTTAGAACAGAAATATAGACATTATAAAAAATATTATAGATTTTTTTTCTCATAGCGCCACTTTCTCATATATTTCTAGTTTATTTAATGACAATGTCATTAACTCAGGTTATATAGCTTTGAATGACAGTGAATAGTGAATTGGGAAGAAAGAACTCATGGTGTAATTTAATGCCTTACAATGGTACTAAAGCAGACCACACAATATGTAGTCACAAGAGTCAGTTTACGATTCAAGATCTGAACCAATTACTACCTGAATAGAATTCAGTCACTGCTTGAACCAGCTTACTCACTTTCTCCTCACATTTTCCTTATCAGTCTTTTTTGCTCTATTTCTTCCTCTAAACTCTGTAATGTATTTCTCTGGCAAATGTAAACACTAAGAATTGCTAACATAGTATGAAACTTGCATGCCATGCAGTAAGTGATTCATATATGTATTGGGTATTACAGTACCACTGGACACAGTGACACAAAGGTGTGTATTAAGAATCTGAGAAGGGTAATTAATTAATATTTTTTTGCTATCCCATTACAGGCCTGGACAAGCCCTTAGGGCTCCAGGAGGTTGAGGCTTCCAGAATTTCTAGACAATCAGCACATGAGGGTGGTAAGGTTGTCAGCCCTATGCAACGGCCGCTTTTACCCCCCAGGAAATATTCCTGGTACTCACTTCTGCTAGACACTGAGTCAACCCCAGGGCCATAGTGCGGCCAGAAGAATTATGTCAATGAAAAATCCCAATGACCCCATCACAGTGCCTCAATCAACTGCACCACCGCATGCCCTAATTAATTAATTACTCTGCATAATTGCATCTTAAGTACTGAATACTGATGCCTTGCGTTACTGTTGACATCTTTACTGTTGCCTACATTATGTCCCTCTGCATAACTGCTTACCAGCATTAGAAATGTCCAGCCTTTCCACCCACGAAGCAGGCATATCAAGATGTTTTTCTACCATAATTGCATCAGTAGACATCCCCTCTGTATCTGACTTCTGAAACTGCCAAGGTTCTCCTGGCAAAAGATGCTCCCAGCATTTCAAATCAGTCAGCTCAAACTTCAAGTTCTAAATGACAAGAAATTTGACTGTACAGCTGATTTGTTATTATTTTCCCATATGTTACAATCATTACTTAACTTCCATCACGATACCCATTCAGAGGTCACCTACGATGATGCTTTTCTTCTTTCACCATAGCACTTACACACATTCACGTTACATCATAAGAAATCTACACACAAAAGTTTAGTGTACATGACATGGCACCATACAGTAACATTACATGCCTGTTTTGTAACATGACATAATACTCCACAATATTACATACCTACAACATAACACGATACTGTACTATACTGCTTGCTTATGACATGACATGGCACTGTACAATATTAAGTCACGTTCCCATGATTGGTGTATTTGACACATGTACAAATAACTGTGCACTGTACAAGAAACCAAGTGACAAATTACCATACTGTTTCCACAACTGGTTTATTTGGCAAACATTCATACTCAGGTACACTTTCCACATGTTTTCCTGGTCATTGTGATTGCATTGCCATGACTCATGTACTTGATCACTCGAAGTACCAAATGATACTGCCTGTCCACACACAAGTCACTTGTCTACTTGTCAAGTATAAACAAGTCATAGAAACATGACAACAAGTTTGACATGATAACTAAACAAACATTGATGCTTCCTTTGACAGTCAGTGTGAAAAGGACAAGTGTCCAATATTTGTACAAGTGCACCATTCCCATGATGATGTGGCAAGCATCTACAAGTGACAAATGCCTCTCACATATAGGAGTCATGGAAACACAGTTTTACACGCAACAAACAGAGCAGAGTTTACTCATAAATATGTTAATAGACGATTCTTGATAAATAACTGCAGAAGACCCTGTACACTAGACTTCTTTTGTAATAATTCTTTAACTCCTTTCCTGGCTACAGCACAAACTGATGCCAAGGCTTGCCTGGCAAACTCCTTGCCTTGGTGTGACTTGAAGCCATATGGGCAAGGCTGTTTGTCTGAATGCTACTGACATCACTAGAACAATGTTGGAACTACGTAAACTTTCAGATTAAAAAACAAGAGTCATTATGTATTAAACTGAAGTTATTTTGAACGAAGATCATTTGTATCATTGTGCAATAATAAATACATAATCCTATTGCAGTTCCTGGGTTATGACACTGACCAGTCAACATCAACATTTCAGATAAACATGCAACCTCCATTTTCTATCCTGAAGCTGGAGGTGGTACATTCCTCCAAAACACTGGTAACCACATACCAAGCTACATTACCTTGTGCAGCACATTTCATTACGGTGTGCACACAGGGAATTTTATTTATCACATTTTTAAAGGCAAACATTTATTGCATACTTAGTCATAAAAATCATTACTTTTTTTCACCAAACAAACTAAAGAAACAAAACCTTAACCAAATGTTTGTTAAATCAACAATTAAACTCTACTAAAAAAATACAAAATTAAAAAATGAGACATAAAATACCAAATTTTGAGACATTAGGGTATGCTTTGGCACACCAAGCACACTCTGTATGCATGCCTACGCCAGGCTACACTATGTCACATTTCAGTAGGCCACAACATGAATTGTGAACAGAATGAAAATAAAGAGTGTCAGTTCATAAATAATTTGTTGACATGATATGACAAGCTAGGATAGAATGGAAAGGTAAAGTATGGCAGGGAAAGACTAAACAACTAAAAAGGAACACACCCTGCACAATTGACGGCCACTGTGTACCTTGCATCCTTCGCTGCACCTCTGAAGGTTTACCCAGTAGTTGGTGTGATTCCATATACTCTCCAGTGCCACATAACTGGAATCACTTAAATCGTGCTTGTTGCCGGTCAAGGGATCAACAAAGAATGGCTCTTGAATGCCCATACACGTAGGTAGAACAACTACCCAACTGTGTACACGGGTACCAAAAATATTGTCTGGGGGAGGCTTTTCAAACTCCTGCCAACATTAACACACATACTTAAATTGGTTAAACATATGTTCCATGCACAATTTTAAATCACAGAAACGTTATCAAGTGGTCCTTGTGCGACTTTAACTATAAAAAAACAATTACATGGCCACAATTCTACACTGCAGGAGCCAGGTATAGTGACTAAGACTATGGGGTGGAAGAGCTGGGGTTCAATTTCCAATAGCAGCAAGAGATTTATCCGTCTCCAAACCATCCAAACTCGCTCTTGGGCCCACATGGCCTCCAATGGATACCACGAGTAAAGCGGCCAGGGTCTGAAACTGACCACAGTTAAGAAGGACTGAAGCTATACCTCCACTCCCCACCCCATATGTCTCCATGGCACGCACAGGGACAACTTTACCTTTCACTGTCCGCACTGCAAGTGGTGCTAAAACAAATTTTTGGATTGGTGTGTATCTTCTGTGATGTTTATTTAAGCACAACACATTTCAGATTGTCTGGCTGACTGAAGAACCTCTGAAATGTCAGTACACATCTACCAGACTACACGGCGTCACATTGCAGAATACAGCTATCTACTTACTTCAATCGCTAGTCTCCGCTCTTCCTCACGTTCACGTTGTTCAGCTTGTTTTTTATGCATTTTTTTTGCTTCCATTTCCTGGAGGAACTTGCTGCTTAGATCAGCAGCAGGTTTTAACACGTACTTAGGCACATCCTCAGCTTCAGTCCTTTTATTTACCTAAACAAATAAGGTCGGAGTTCAATGAGCACAGCTAACAGTTGCTAAGCCAGTAAAAAGATTTCTCATATTTCATTGAGTCCAAACGGTCATTACTGCATAGATAAGAGCCTGCCTTGAGTCCAGTGAATTCAGTCCGTGCCCTAACATGCTATCCCTGAAACATCCACTGCAATTTTATCCTCCCATCTACACCTAGGTCTTGAAGCTGTCTCTTTTCTTCAGGTTTTACTGCCAAAATACTGTATGCATTTCTCTTCTCTCCCATGTGTGCTACATGTCCCATCCCCCCCCCCCCCCCATAAAAAATTCTGGGTGTGCACCTGGGTCAGTACTTCACCTTTGTAAAGTCTGGAAGATACGGACATACAGTTCTTGTCTGGTCGAAAAGACAGGACTCTCTGGTTGCGTAGCCTGATACAACGTATGCGTCGTAACCAGAACCGACGAGGAAGGAGCAAAGCAGTGTGCTGTACTCAAAACTGTTTCCCATCTGTCTTTCCAGCACTGCAGTTGGAGGAAACAATCGTTTTGGCTGCAACACACAAGCACACACACCTGCATCAAACAAGTGAATACCACAATGGTTCAGCTTCGCCCAGTTTTCACAATATTTGCCAATCAAGTTGATGATTAGACATGTAGTTGAGGGTGCAGTAACGCTATAATTGTCCCTGTGGTTGAATAAGGACTATAAATTGAGGGCATATGGGGGGGGGGGGGAGCAGAGGTGTATCTTCACGTATTCTTGACTAGATGGGATTGGTCACAGTGATCAGCTGCATGGCCCAGCCAATTTGCCCCCCACTGATAAAGTCCCTGGTACATGACATGTTTTTCTATTCCACAGCATACAGACCAGCCCTGGGGATCGCCCAGTCTCCTATCCAACGAGTACCAGGGGCTCTTTCCCAGGACTAAAATTGACTACCTCCATCTAATATTGAGGTTAAGAAGGCCTGAAGGTATACCTCTGCTCCCGACACATCTTCATGTCACAGTGATTGATTCATTAATCACACAGACAACCTCGCCTGACCTTTATCTTTACCTTTATCATCATTTAGCTGGAACAGCTGGCAACCTTGTCTGAATTCAAACTGGATATATCAAAAACACAAAGCTGCTGCTACGCCATACAGTTCAATGTGAGGTTCTGTGGACTGCATTACCATCAGCAATGTTCTGGCTACTTTCTCTTATATCGTATGTCCGAAAGATGTTCTTGGTCTTAAGAAATCATGGGGCCCAGACCCGGTCTGGACGTTTTGGATAACATAAAAATCTCTTAGCCCCTACCGGAATTCGATCCCCGGACCGTCCAGCCCCTAATCTAGGAGCTATACAGACTACGCTATCCCGGCTCCGTAAATTACTTATTAAATTATATGCTATGAAAACTTATTTTCAAAAATTATGAACGCAAGATATGTCTTTGATTAAACCTATATGGTTGTGAAACACGGGCAATAACAGTGCAAATGAAATCATCCCTTAAAACATGGAAGTGTAAAATTTTAAGTCAGATATATGGCCCAATAAAGGATCAAAATGGCTAAAGAATCCGAACTAATAATGAATTACAGGCCGCTTTAACCCCGGGCAAGAAACCCGGTACCCATTGAATAAAGGCTGGGTGGTCTCCAGAGCCAATCTGGAATGTTTTGGAAAAAGAGAAAATTCTGTTGCTCCTGTCGGGATTCGACGCCTCCCCTGTCTATTGTCTGGTCTAAATGAATTTTGTGTATCCAAATCTTCGTCAAGCGGTTAATGCTGTTTAGGTGTCCCTAAATAATCGCTGTTTATTGTGAGAACTATGCGAAACACATAAATACGTATTCTGGGCAGAGTGGATGTAGTTATGTAACGTTACAACAGCCGAAGGTGGTACAGATGCACTCTGAACAGGCCGTGCCATGGCTCAGACGGTTAGTCGCCGCCCTCCCACCGCGGAGACCCGGGTTCGGTGCCAATCCCAGTGGCCGTGCGGTCTAAGGCGTGGGTCTTCGGCCGCTCGCTTACTAGGATCGTGGGTTCGAATCCCGCCGGTGGCATGGATGTTTGTGTTGTGTTAGATGTATGGACGATAGCATGAAACATAAGGTGACATGCAGGACAAAAAGGACTACAACAGTACAAATGGATCAAAGGGGAAAACCCAGGAATTAAAAAAAAAAATCCCACCGGGGGCATGGATGTTTGTGTTGTGTTTGTTGTTAAGACGGTAGTATGGAACGTAAAGTGACATGAAGGACAAAAGGATTTAATACAGTACTAAAATGGATCAAAGGGAAAAACCCCGGACAGACAAAAAAATATCCCGGGCTCAGTCCATGTGGGATTTGTGGTGGACAAAGTGGCACTGGGACAGGTTTTTCCCCGAGTACTTCTGTTTTCCCCTGTCAGTTTCATTCCACCGGTGCTCCATTACTTGGAAAAATGAAAAAAAACTGATCATATTTCTCTTCATCACAGGGTTGCACAATAAGCCTTAAGGCTGCGGTGCGTCCGTAGCTTCTGCTGCGGGTCCTTCTCCACCAACAAAAAAAAAAACGCGCTGTGAAGGATTAATACCAGGGATCTCCCCCACCTCTTATAAAACCGTTTTTGAATCATTTCATTCTTTCATTCATTCTGTAGTCTGTCTTACGACAGGTCTGTAGCCTCTTCCAAAGCGAGTTCTCCACAGGTGCGATCTAGTGCTTCCTCTTTCAATTTCCAGTATCTTCTCTTTTCCTTAAGATCATCCAGTAGCTGCTTACGTCTTCTCCCTCGTCTTCCCGTCATTTTATCATTTGAATCATACCAAATAAAATAATGAGCCGGGATATCTCAGTCGGTATAGAGACTAGCTACGGGATGGACGGTCCGGGGATCGAACCCCCACACGGACAATAGATTTTCTCTTCTCCAAAACCATCCAGACCGGCTCTGGGTCCCACCCAGCCTCCTGTTCAATGGGTACCGGGGTTCTTTCCTGGGGGTAAAGCGGCCGGGGCATGAAGTTGACCACTCACCTGTATCTAGTGCCGAGGTTAAGAATGCATGGAGCTATACTTCCACTCCTCTTATATGCATTCATTGCATGGGCATGGACAAATGTTTATATTTTTTACGAAACACAACGAAGGTCTCGCTGTAACGCCGGCTTAGTGACAATGTATGCGGTTAACGACGCTGAAGATAGCTGAATATACAGCGTGAATGGTTGGATGGTTAATGAATAATGAATTAGAAAGGATGTGGAAGGAAGCTGTCGTCGCCTATTTGAAGTACTATCCCGACATTTGCCTAGAGGGGCTGGGAAAAACAACGGAAACCCTTTAGTCAGGATTAGCGGATATCCGGGCCCAGCCTCGAACGCGGGACTCCTCTGAAGACAAAGCAGCAGTGCTATCCGCTGGACTGCAACGTTCAGCGCGGCCGGTTGTGGTTTAAATAGAATACATTCACATATGTGAAATGACACAAGGCCACTTGTGGATACTCGGACCTCGCGCATTCCTAACTAATCAATACGGAGTGTCTGAGAAAAAACTGTCCTGCCAGCTGAAATTGCTGTGGGCGGCTGCACGCAATCTAGTTTCCTTTGTTCTCGGACTCGACTTCCACAGTCCACTTCCCTCGAAACGCGAGCTAGCGAGACTCTGCCAGCCTTCGGGTCGCTCGTTTGCCGTTCTCTCGCGGTTTCTCCCTTACGCCCGCGGCAACAGCATGCGTGTTCTGGGTTAGGGGTCACCTCACTGACAAGACAGACAGGCGGACTGGCTACAGCACATGTAGATTACACGGCAACATGGAGACCGTCGCCACTTCATAATGCCTGCCTGCCCATCGATCGTCAATACACACAGTAGGCAAAGAACTAATTCCAGACAGAGTCAGAAACCGTACTGGAACTTTCACGGCTACTAAAAGACGTACAGCCCCTCTTGACAAGCTAACAGTTGCTCTGTTAGTCAAGAAATTCCCCGCATTTTATGAAATCTGAAGGTTCATTACCGTGTTAAAAAAAAATCCCGCGTCTTTTCCCTATCTTGAGCCAGATGAATCCGGTCCGCCCCCATCCTATTCCTTTAAGATCCATTCTAATGTTATCCTTCCATCTAACACTAGGTCATCGAAGCCCTCTCTTTCCTTCAGGTTTTTGCGGTATAGCTGAGCATGCATTTATCATCTCCCCCCTTCTACCTAATCCTCCTCGGTATGTTCATCCTCCTCACATTTTAAGAGAAGCACAATTCAAGACGTCTTCTTTACGAAGTTTCGTTTTTTTTAACGTTTTCCCTAAATGTGAAAGATCAATTTTCACACCTATACAAAACAACAGGCAAAGTTACACTATGAAGTTATCCCTGAAGCTTATAGGGGAGCAAATGTATGGCGCCACTCTTCTTAACCTCGGCACTAGATGGAATTGAATGGTCAACTTCAAGCTTCGGCCGCTTTACCCTCGGGAAACAACTCTAGTACTCATTGAATAGGAGGCTGGGTGGGTCCCAGAGCCTGTGTGGGCGTTTTGGAGAAGACAAAATCTCTTACCCCTGCCGGATTCGAACCTTCATGTTTTTAGATAGTGGACAGGAAGACAAAATATTCTGAACTAAATCGCAGAACGCATCCACCGAACCGAATCTGCTCTGAATTTCTCCGTTAATGCAGCTTGTATTTGTTAGTGTCGTTCGCAAATATTTGCACTGCGTCGCAGTCTCCAAGAATGTATTACGTACCTGCATGCTGTGATTCCGTCTTACATTGTATTGACGAGACTCGAATGAAGACTAATAACAAGACAGGCAATGCACATATAACGTAACATTGAGGCGCGTTCGCGTAACCAATGTTACAGTGGAAAAGCAATAAGTATTGCATATTATGAGTGTGTGTCTGTAGCCTTAGTTATCCAGCATGCAAAGCGCATGCGCCGTATTATATTGTCATCTGTGGCCTGTCTGGCTCTACCATATTTTTCCACATTATCTCATAAACGGCACGATTTTCGAAAAAAAAAAAAGTTATTGAACATAAAATGTGCGTTTTGATTTTCTCTACAACTTTTATCTGTAACATTTCTCATTCTAAGAAGAATTCAGCGAGATATTATCATAAATGTACATACGTCTTCATGTAAAGTACCCGTTATTCTTGTCAGATTTGAACGGAACATGAATTTTCTCGACAGATTTTCGAAAAATACTCGATTATCAAATTTCGTCTAAATCTGTCCAGTGGCAGCCGAGTTGTTCCATGCGGCAGAAGGACAGATGGACCGATGGACGGACAGACAGACAGACATGACGAAGCTAATTGCCGCTTTTCGCAATTTTGCGAACGCGCCTAAAAAGAGTCAGCATTACATGAAAGTAAAAATTCAGTGCGCGGCCCAAACAGAACAAAGTGTGCTGCCATCAGAAATACCAACTGGTGAATACCGTATAGGGATATAATTGCTGTTTACTACAAGACACAGGAGACAAACACACTGTGTGGGCAAAACGGTGTGTTCTTAGTGCCAAACGTGGTGGTATATACGAGTACATCAACCACTAGAGTTTAAAGGTGGGTGCCCAATTTTCCTTTCAAAGGGCCACAACCATTATTATGGGCTGGTTCTTGAGCCGCATGTGTAAAAGTCACATAAGTGGTATGCTTCCATCCATGTATGGCGTTACAGCCTCTTCTGAGCCCTGGCCTTCCTCAGAAGATGTCTCCATTCTTCTTTATCCCCACCTCGTCTCATCCATCCTCGTATTCCTCGGATCTAAATGTCTGGAGGACGTCCTCCCATCTTCTTCTTGGGTTTCCTTCTGATCTTGTGTTGAAGTGGTATACTTTTTTTCCCAATGGTTCGACAGCCCCTTGGGGGCCTAGGCCGCCTCGTTTTTCGAGGCTTCACGAACACACTTTTTAGACACACCACAGTCGGTAGGACTCCTCTGGACAAGTGACCAGCCCGTCGCAGAGACCTCTACCTGACAACACACAACACTCACAAGAGACAGACATCCATGCCTCCGGCGGGATTCAAACCCACAATCCCAGCAAGCGAGCGGCCGCAGACCCACGCCTTAGACCGCGCGGCCACTGGGATCGGCCGGTGGTATACTTAACCTCCTAAATTATCGTGCAGTCTTGACAGTAAACATATAATTTAAAAATGCAACCGCGGTCCGCATAACACAACCTCGCGATCCGCAATGCTAGACTCTGAGATGGCTCGCCCCCCCCCCCCCCCCCCCCCCCCCGCAAACGACGCATTTGGCTGAAATTACTTACGTTTCGTTACGGAAGTTCTTAATCAGAGTCGCAAACCGACCAGAGTTCCTTTACAACCGCCACTCTGCAAGTACTGCAAAACCCGTCGCATTTGTTCCGCGTCACAGTGGCAGAATTCATCGTCTGCCAGTCGGCCGGTATGATCACCTGACTTCGCTGATTCATATCCAGCTGGCCTGGGATTAAGATAAGTGTATTAAATAAATAACAAGTGTGGTAAGAATGAGTTTACAGGCGCGTTCGCAAAATTGTTAAAAGCGACCATTAGCTTCGTCGTGTTCATCTGTCTGTCCGTCCGCATGGAAAAACTCGGCTCCCACTGGACAGATTTCTATCAAATTTCATATCTGACTATTTTTCAAAAATCTGTCAATAAAATTCAACTTTCATTAAAATCTGACAAGAATAACGGGTACTTCACTTGACGACCTATGTATATTCATGATATCTCGCTGAATTCTTCTTAGAATGAGAAATGTTTCAGACAAAAGTTGTAGAGAAAATCAAAACACACATTTTATGTTCAATAACTTCTTTCCGAAAATCGTGCCGTTTATGAGATAATGTGGAAAAAATATGGTAGAGCCAGACAGGCCACAGATGACAATATAACACGGCGCATGCGCTTTGCATGCTGGATAACTAAGGCTACAGACACACACACTCAGAATATGTAACACTTCTTGCTTTTCCACGGCAACAATGATTATGCGAACGCGCCTCAATGTTATGACACACGTACATTGCCTGTCTTGTTTATTACTGAAGTTATCAGTTTCTTTTGACTTCACCGGAACTCCCATTTACATGAAATAACTTGTACTATTTACTGTTCCACGCTACATCAATAGAGCAGAGTCCTCTGCTTCCTCAGCTAGTAAAGACATTCCCGGCATTATATATAACGCCAAGTTCGCTACTGTGTACACAAAAGCCCGCCACTGATCTCCATACTGAGTCATATTGTATTGTGTGTATTGTGTGTACTAGTGTAAGGACTACTGCCACCGGGTGAAAACCCAAATGCAGTAAATAATAATAATAATAATAATAATCATCGTGTGAACACCCACCTTGTCACTCTAAGCTCCATTTTAATATATCCCCCCATCTACGTCTAAAGTAACAATTTATCTACGAAATTCTACGCTCCAAATTTTCTTTTCTGTGGCGCAAGAGCCCAACTAGGGCCTAGTCCACCTCATTGTTGAGGTATCTAGATCACTCTCAATTAGAAAGACACACCCGGTAGCACTCCTCTGAACGAGTGACCAGCCCGTCGCAGAAACCTCTACCTGACAACACATAACACTCACAAGAGACAGACATCCAAGTCTTCAGTGGGATTCGAACCCGCAATCCCAGCAAGCGAGCGGCCGCAGACCCACGCCTTAGACCGCGCGGCCACCGGGATCGGCCAACTTTTATTTCAATCAAACATTTTAATTTATGGTAGAGGTATCACGTGTAGTAGACAGAATATGCAACAGATGGCGCAAGAATCACTCAGATGCTATTCAGGTGATAAGTTGATGTGCAATGGTAACGACATTTGAAACTTGTTCCCGCGAAGTTTTTATGGGACAAAACGTGTTTCCCCTATCGAAATACCCCGCCAATTGATGGGGATGTATGCTAAAGCCGTAATGAGAGCGCAGCATGTCAGAAAACGGTGCAGAGAATTCGAAAATGGTCCGATGTCTATGATGATGATCGCAGCGGTACACGCAGCACATAAGAGGACGAATATGAACGCAGTACGAGTGGAGGAACAGACTGTGAAAACCGGCGAATCAGAATTCGCGATTAAACTGCTGGGTTGAAATTATCTGTCGGAAATGGCCGTGAGCGGTTGTGAATGCAAGAGTCCGATTTCTACGGCGACGAAATTTTAAAACTCGTGCCAAAATGAGACAAACGCATCAATGCGCTCGGGGAATATGTTGCAAAACAATAATATGTTGCAAAACAATAATATGTTGCAAAACAATAATATGTTGCAAAACAATAATATTCCAGGAAAATAAATGACCAACATTTAACATTGTAATGGCTTCTCATTGCCGATCCCAGTGGCCGCGCGGTTTAAGACGTGAGTCTGCGGCCGTTCGCTTACTGGGACTGCGGGTTCGAATCCCACCGGAAACATAGATGTCTGTCTCTTGTGAGCGTTGTGTGTTGTCAAGTAGAGGTCTCCGCGACGGACCGATCACTCGTCGAAAGGAGACTACCGACTGTGGTGTGTCTGAGTGTCATCGCGAAGCCTCGATAATGAGGAGGCCGTGGCCCACTACGGGCTTTTGCGCCATGGGGGGAGGGGGAATGGCTTCTTATTTAGTTTTTATGACCCACGGAACCGCACTTGTTGAAGGGACATCCTTTGTAATTTTGGAACCTCTTTTAACTTCCTCCTGCAGTCAAATTTCATTACGTCACTGCGTAAGTCCAGCGTCACCGATGAATGAGTCCAGACCAGACCGGCAAGCTGTTTTACAAGAATGCTCGCGGCGTTTTAATTTGAAGCAGGCATAGCTCAGTCGGTATAGCGACTCGCTACGGGTCGGACGGTCCGGGGATCGAATCCCGGTGGAGGCGAGATTTTCCGCACCCGTCCAGACCGGCCCTGGGGCCCACCCAGCCTCCTGTACAATGGGTACCGTGTCATTCCCGGGAGTAAAGCGGCCGGGGTGTGGCGTTAACCACCGACCCCCATCTAGCGCCGAGGTTAAAGAAAGAGTAGATCTATACCTATACTCCCCCTCTGGGCCTTCGTGGTCTGTTCTAGGGAGAACTTTACCTTTTACGTCACCTTTTTACCCCCATACTGTAAATCAGCCTACAACCGCCTTCTTCCATATCCCGTAACTGATAGCTCACCAATCGCCATATCATTTAGACGCTACAGAATATCAGCTACTGAAAGCGTTGTTAAGAAAAATACAAGTATAACAATCACAGGCACCACACAAGACCAGCAAACACGGTTCAACCCACCGAGACACCATACCGTTGCGTGCAGTGGTTACCCTGCGTCACGTGTGTGTGTTCACGAACAGTTCGTGTGTCTTCTAATATGGACTCACCTAAAAATAGTTGATTGATTGTTACACAACGATTAATTTAGGGAGACGTTAGCAGAGCTGACGACGCACGAAAATTACCCATTAACCGCAAACACGAATGTGCGATTATACAGAGTCCTTCGTCTATCTGTCCCATATCGCTAGTCCCTTCCTGTCGGCTTTCTTATCGCATCGAACTTCGCAGACACAGCGAGCCGTCTGCATGCTCACCGCCGCAGAAACACTGTTATCGTCGACAGTCGTCGGTCGCACTGGAACATCGTTGTGTTTTTGTATAATGCGTATGCTAGACACCGGTGTTACACGAAGTGAAGTAAATTCAGATGAAACTATACCAAACGTGACTTCTATTTACAAATATAACGTTTTGAGCAACAGCTGGTTCCATTCTGGAGAGTAAGGTAAACGCAGAAGACATGTGCTGAGGAAAAACCAGACGAAATTGTTGCTACGTTGGAGGCATCTCCAAGAAAATCGTCGGCTCGACCTGTACAACAGACAGGTGTGTCTGCGTCATCAGCAGGAAATGCAATGAAAATGCTACATTTACGAGTACATCCACAAAAGACAACTGTGATTCATAAAATCTAGGACACAGATAGTAAGCAACACTGAATTTTGTGAACTGGTACCTTCATGAGGTGCACGATGAAGAAAGAGACTCCACACTCGCATAGGCGTAACTTTGTGGGGGGGGGGGATGCCCCTCCAATATTAGTTTTTTTTGGGGGGGGGGCAACTGAGTTGAAGAGAGGCAAATAAAAAATTTGGGTGACAGTAGACATAAGGGGTTTATGTATATTAAGTACTGGTTCAAACCAATCTTCCCCATCTTCCTAACTTGACTCCTTCGTAAATAAAGTCCCTAATACCCATGGTCCATTTTGCACCCCCCCCCCCCCCCCCTGCCCAGTGTTATTAGCCAAGTGACGCTTGCGCACATTCGTTCTATTTAGCGACGAAGCTTCATCTCAGTGGATACATGAACTCTTACAATAACAGGTCTCCCATGTTCATCCACCAAGCGCCATTACATGATGTTAGGTTGGTGCGTGGTGTGCTATAAGTGCAACTAGGATTATTGGGCCCATTCTTTTTTTCTACGACCCACAAATTCACACCGATATGTTACACACATTCTGACACCATTCTTTTAACACCTGTTCGATTACGAGAGGATCTATGCCTTCTTTTTTTTTCAGCAAGAAAGTGCGAGAGCTCATGGCGTTTGGGAACACATTTGTTATTTATCTCGAGTTATATTTCATAGAATCACGGCATCGTCCTAAATTCTTTCTTTCAATGCAAGGATTATTACTATACACTTTATCCTTTAATATGTCCCACAAGTAAGGTATCACATTGCGATTATTGGGCCCATTCCTTTTCTGAGACCATAAATTTACACCGATATTTTACACTCACATTCTAACGCCATTTGTGTTACGATGGTATGATATTCAATTCAATTCTATTCAGTGTTTGTAGTGTTTCTGCTCGCAGAATAATGGACAGGGGATTGTTGCCTCCATGTTCATCAGAACTAAACCCGTACAATTTTCGCTTGTGATGCATGTTAATGGATAAAGTGTACATTAATAACCCACGCCCTGTAGACGATTCGAAAGAAAGCAGTTTCACCAGCAAAACATCGACGTGCAATAAACAATGTGTCTCTTATAAATGACGCGTTTCTGCACGTTCATTAAATATGGCGAGTAAAGACCTAATATTAACTGCAATACATTGATCTAAATGGCGTGGACCCCGACTCATGGCAAATATAAAAAGCGGCGAACGCTGCACTGCCTGCCATCACGCGAAGTTCTCTGTGTAGTGATCAAAGATATCGACCAGATAAAGTAAGGACTCTGTACAAAACATATCATGTGGTTGCTGTACCCCAAGTGTAGACCAGAACACTTAAAACAAAAACATTTCAGGCCAAAGACAGGGTTACACTTCGAGCACGGTCGGTGTTATTTGCCTTCGCCACTGCGTCCAAAGCGGATCTGGTAACCAACCAGCCTCCTGTTCTCTGGGTCCCGAGGCCTCTCCCTCCCCGAATAAACTGACCAAGACATCAAACTGACCACTCATCTAAAGCCAAGGTTAGGAATGCGTGCACCTGTACACCCATTCCCGCAAAATTTCCCATCGTCACATCCTTGTAATTGCTAACTGATAAACAAGCTATTTCGTACAATTTATGTGCTTACGTGTACAATCTATGTCCATACGAAATTGCACACGCCTAACTCTAATAGTTCATTAATGATCGACACCAAATCAAAAGGTGGGCCGCGATAGCTCAGTCGGTACAGCGACTCGCTACGGGCTGGACGGTCCGGGGATCGAATCCCGGTAGGGCGAGATTTTTCGCACCCGTCCAGACCGGCCCTGGGGCCCATTCAGCGTCCTATACAATGGGTACCGGGTGTATTTCCCCGGGGCGTGGTGTTGACCACCCACCCCCATCTACGAGGTTAAAGAAAGAGTAGATCTATACCTCTACTCCCCCTCTGGGCGTTGATGGCCTGTTCTAGGGAGACCTTTACCTTACCAAATCAAAAGCCCAATGCAGAGCTCATGTACGCACCGTGTTCTACTACAATGATATTGCGTGCGACATTGTCCGTTGACTAAGGCAGATCTCATATACACTATTGGGTGTTGTTGGGGCGGTTGTGGTTTGCGCTGTTAATGGACTGCAGTTCAGGTATACGGTATCAAAAATACGTCGGACAGTGGACAAGGTCCAGTGTCATTCATTCCGTAGTCTGTCTTACGACAGGTCCGTAGCCTCTTGCAAAGCGAGTTCTCCACAGGGTGCGATCTAGTGCTTCCGCTTTCAATTTCCAGTATCTTCGCGTTTCCTTAAGGTCATTCAGTAGCTGTTTACGTCTTCTTCCTCGTCTTCCCCTCACTTCTATTTTTCCTTCAATAACTTGTTTTAAAAAGCAGTTTTTACGCAAGATGTGACCAATTCAGTTAGCCTTTCTTCTGTTTATTGTATGTACGATATTCCTCTCCTCCTTGACTCTGTGTAATACTTCTTCATTTCTCACACGATCGGTCCAACTGATCTTCTCCATTCTTCTCCAGCACCACATTTCAAAACAAGGCTCTGTGTACATAAAGTACAACTCATACAATGGACAAAGTCCAGCATTCTACTAAAATGCATCAAACATTGTCATACAAGCGAGATTTGAGGTTCTTACAGCGTTGTTGCTGAAGACTCAAGTCTTATGGGATATGACGCTGTGTCATTGGGCCAGTGGTTACCGGCGTTTCGGAGGAACATAATGCCTTCATCTTCAGAGCTAAACAATCCAGGTTGCCATTGCTGCTTGACGTTCCCCCGAAACATCAGGAACGGCCTACCCAAACTACACGGCGTCACACCCCACTGTCACACACCTTTAAAAGTAAAAGGTAAAGTCCCTGTGCAAGGCATAAAGGGATATAGCGGAATGGAGGTATGGCCCCACTCATTAACCTCGGTACTAGGTAGAGGTGAGTTGTTAACTTCACGCCCCGGCCGCTTTACCGTCCAACTCCTCCTCCCACATCACTTCAAAGACCCCACATTACATGGCACTAATGTCACCCCCCTCTCCCCATCTCGTAATTCCATGTATCCACCATGTTCTTACTGCCAGTTGTAGCAAAATAAAAGTAAGACGTTTCGGTCAGCCCTGATGGCACAACATCCATACCAAATGCCGTGGCTTGTTCAAAAGCTTAAATGGCGACATACACACAGACAGCAAACTGGTCTCATAAACCTGCTTCATTTCCTTAACAAAAAATGTAGTCTAAACCAAGAGTGCACAAGTTTTCCAATAATCTAGGAGCACCCTCAAAATTCTAGGTGCCAAAAGGGTGACACGAAGCATGTTCCATACTGAGGACTCACAAATATTAGGGGCCCGGGATTTGTGCACCCCTGTTCTATATGGATGGTATTTACGTTTCTGCCGTCGAACTGTGCCGTCGCCAAATGATTACGGTCTCCTGATAGTGCGTACACTTGTCTAAAATTCGTGAAATTTAAGGAAATATGCACAATACATAACACTTGTAAATAACATCCCCATTTAGAATAAAATGGAAAAGCTATTTGTTGAGTCAAGATGTACAAAGTCGATCCCAGTGGCCGCGCGGTCTAAGGCGTGGGTCTGCGGCCGCTCGCTTGCTGGGATTGTGGATTCGAATTCCGCCGGGAGCATGGATGTCTGTCTCTTGTGAGTGTCGTGTGTTGTGCAAGGTAGAGGTCTCTGCGATGGGCTGATCCCTCGTCCAGAGAGTCCTACCGAGTGTGTATGTGTCATTGAGTGTGATCAAGTGCAACAATTACCCTCTACACCTACAGTGAGTAGGTAGAAGAGGTCAGACTAAGAAAGAGGACAGAAAGATGTACAAAACACTTTTCAGATCATTTGGCTTCATGGACTTTGTGCATCGTATGGTGTTTTAAAAGTAATAACACCACGTTTCGGGGACAAGCTCGATCTCCGCCTTCAGGCTAAAATAGTGATACCAAATGAGCTGGGCCCGACAGGCAAAGCTGTGCGATATACCAGCGTCAGGATCTGGTACAAATGAGCTGGGCCCGACAGGCAAAGCTGTGCGATATACCAGCGTCATGATCTGGTACAAATGAGCTGGGCCCGACAGGCAAAGCTGTGCGATATACCAGCGTCAGGATATGGTACAAATGAGCTGGGCCCGACAGGCAAAGCTGTGCGATATACCAGCGTCAGGATCTGGTACAAATGAGCTGGGCCCGACAGGCAAAGCTGTGCGATATACCAGCGTCAGGATCTGGTACAAATGAGCTGGGCCCGACAGGCAAAGCTGTGCGATATACCAGCGTCATGATCTGGTACAAATGAGCTGGGCCCGACAGGCAAAGCTGTGCGATATACCAGCGTCAGGATCTGGTACAAATGAGCTGGGCCCGACAGGCAAAGCTGTGCGATATACCAGAGTCAGGATCTGGTACAAATGAGCTGGGCCCGACAGGCAAAGCTGTGCGATATACCAGCGTCAGGATCTGGTACAAATGAGCTGGGCCCGACAGGCAAAGCTGTGCGATATACCAGCGTCAGGATCTGGTACAAATTATCACACTCAGTTCCTCAGTTAGACACGCCACAGTCAGTAGGACTCCCCTGGACGAGTGATCGACCCGTTGCAGAGACCTCTACTTGACAACACACAACACTCACAAGAGACAAACATCCATGCCCCCGGCGGGATTCGAACCCACAATTCCAGCAAGCGAGCGACCGCAGACCTACGCCTTGGACAGCGTGGCCACTGGGATCGGCCCTACTAGATAATACCTAATCCAATTACGCCTACTACAAGACAGTCGAACCCGGTTATAACGTCATGAGAGGGACTGAATATTTTGTGTCGTTATAACCGAGTGTTGTTATAACCGAGGAGTATAATGTTATGGTTAACAGTGACGAATTAATTAATATCACAGAATACCTGACGCTATAGGCGAGGTGTCGTATAAACCGATGTCGTTATAACTGGGTTCGACTGTATTTCCAACCCCCCACCCACGTCCATTTCTAGCACCAGACTTCTAATTCTACTTTACCATTTACATCTAACCTTGCAGAAGAATTTTCTTAAACTTTTCTTATATGCTACCTCTTCACTAATACTGAGCCATTTACTGTTCCAAAACTGATCTCTCCACCTCTGCGGTTCTGAACAGTTCAGAAGCACATCCCTGTTCACTTAAACAGATCTATAACTGTACAGATCAGAGTCCCGCTGCTAGGCAGACGGGATCCCCAGTAACGACAAGCAATTCCAGCACGACAACGATACCTCGGTCCGTCCAGTAACAACAAGACATGCATGCAAGGCAGGGGAGCTGGGACAACGTCGGATGTGACCTGCACACCAGTCCGCCCCCGGGTCTTCCACGACACTTACGTCACCACGGACATCGAAACAATCAGCAGGTCCGGTACACTTCGAGACATCGTCAAATGCAACACAACTATCGGCAACTGGCCAGCACACAGTCAGTCTTTCGTTGTTTGAGAAAAAAAATATACAGTCGAACCCGGTTATAACGATATCGGGTTATGTGATACCTCGTCTATAACGTCAGGTATTCTGTGGTACCAATTAATTCCTAACTGTTAACAATAACATTATACCCATCGGGGTTACCCGTTTATAACGACACAAAATATTCCTTCCCTTTCATGACGTTATAAACGACTTCGACTGTGTATATATATATATATATATATATATATATATATATATATATACTGATGGCATAAACAGAAAAACCAGTTCCAACCTATTATGTTTGCCCGAATATCTTAATAATTAACAGGGCCAACGAGATGGGGATTCGGGCCCCCAGCAAGGGCAGACAGGAAAGGAGAAAGGTAAGGAAACGAAGCAGAGAGCGTCGTAAGCAAGATGGCCGCCGGCCGCAAGTGCCGTCAAAACAACAAACCATTACCTAACTACAGCTGATACTACCGAGAAAGACGAAAAATATAGAACACAGTCTGGCCCCGGGCCACCTTCCGGACCGCCGGGTCCCGGTAATTTGTACCGGCTCTCCCCCCCCCCCCCTCTCGTCAGCACTGATAATTAACAAAACATTGTATTGAAACACCACAAAACACTGACTACCCACTGTATTCTCGCACGTTCAGTTCTCTAATGGATGTGACGATTCTGACACGCAGCGGGAATCAATGAATCAAATCCGATTAGCAAATGTTGCTGGTGGGCACTGATTGGCTGCGCTGTATCACATACGCGAGGTCCTGGCCTGGGCAATGACAGTCCTTAGTTGTATGTTCCGTGGCATTCCTCATTATTCCTTACAGGCTAATACCGGGATGATGATGACGATTTAATTAGGCCATGATAGCTTCCTTCCATGTCCTTCCAGTTCAGTAACAATCCTATGATCGAGGTTTTATCATCTTAAGAATTCAAAGAGTCGTTAAACAAAACGAAAAACAAATAACCCGAATTTTTGCATCGAGTTCACAAGCGCACAATGGCAACTTGCCTTTAAACGTTTTTGATCGCGTTCGCAAAATCGTGAAAAGTGACTATTAGCTACGTCATGTCTGTCCGTCCGCATGGGACAACTCGGCTCCCACTGGACGGATTTTCATGAAATTTGATATTTTCGAGTATTTTTCGAAAATCTGTCGACAAAGTTGAAGTATAATAAGTCTGACAAGAATAACGGGTACTTTACGTGAAGACCTATGTACATTTATGATAATATCTCGCTGAATTCATCTTAAAATGTGAAATGTTTCATACAAAAGTTGTAGAGAAAATCAAAACACACATTTTATGTTCAATAACTTTTTTCCCGAAAATCGTGCCGTTTATGAGATAATGTGGAAAAATATGGTACAGCCAGACAGGCCACAGATGACAATACAATACGGCGCATGCGCTTTGCATACTGGATAACTAAGGCTACAGACACACACTCAGAATATGTAATACTTATTGCTTTACCACGACAACAATGCTTACGCGAACGCGCCTCAATGTTACGTTATATGTGCATTGCCTGTCTTTTTTCAGTCTTCATTCGAGTCTCGTCAATAGAAAGTAAGGCGGAATCAAAGCATAAAGGCGGAAACCTGAATTCATCCAATAAGATCTCTCTTCGACTTCCATATATTTCATTAACCAAGTTCCCTCAATCTGTTATTCATTTAGAATGAAAATAAATTCAGCGCGTTTATTTTTGGCCCATTTTTGAGCGGTCAACAGAGAAAGCTTCATGGCCCCATGAGGAGGACGCTGCACACATCTGGGGCATTTTAAGGGCAGTACGGTTAGCGGTACCACGTGTCAGTGTGAAGTAACGTACAATAGGTACCCGATTACAGACTACGACAGGAGTGAACAAATTTCGCAAAAATCTAAAAGCCACCTCCAAATTCTGGGCGCCAGAAGGGTGGCATGAAGCAAGTTCCAAACCGACGACCCACACATATTAGGGGCCACCGAACAAGATTTAGTCCCCCGGGCAATCTGGGGCGCGGGAGGTTCGCATCCCTGGACAACTGTGACAATTTTCGTCGTTTTCTTCAGTCTCTTCATGTAAATTATGTATAAAACTCTCTCCAATCATCACACGAATGGCTCCTTTCGAATCCCTTCACCGTTCATAATCGTCTTCCTAACACATCCGATGCTATAACATGTGCAGTTAAAAGGGTGTTTTCTAACAACGTGAAAATGAAATCATCAACACACCCCCCCCCCCCCCCCCAATGGCTCGACAGCCCTATACTCGTATGGGCCTGGGCCTCTTCGTTTCGTCGAGGCTTCACGATCACACTCAGACACACCACAGTCGGTAGGACTCCTCTGGACGAGTGATCAGCTCGTCGCAGAAACCTCTACCTGACAACACACAAGACTCACAAGAGGCAGACATCCATGCCCCCGGCGGGATTCGAACCCACGATCCTAGTAAGCGAGCGGCCGAAGACCCACGCCTTAGACCGCACGGCCACTGGGATCGACATCATCAATCTATATAGTGTTGAAAATTACAGTAAAAAATAAACAGCGGGGTAAAGGAAACTGTCGTGGGAATCTTGCCAACAGCAAGTCCTTCACGGAACGACCACGATTCGATTCTGGGATGGTTTGGCAGGTCGCTACACGTAAGGCCGAATGCGCATCTTTTGCCTTATCGATTAGGTCATTCAACGGCTGTAACAAGGGAATGAACGACCTGGGTCCGATCCCCGCCAGGAATATTTCTCTTTCTGTCCCATTTCGAAGGGTTGTGGAGCCAACTGATCACGTCTCAGTGAAGACCAATACATATTACAGACCCATGCACTGGGACACCGTTCTGATGCTGATACGCAAATTCAACTTGAACAAGACTGCAGACGACGAAGTACACAGAATTTGTCATGGCGCAGTTTAGTTTAGTTTAGTTGAGTTTAGTTTAATTTAGTTTGTATTTCATCCTAAACATCATTACAGAAGGATATTGGACACGTCCAGAGAGTAGTTACAGTAAAAAGTTACAGTAAAAGCAAACAAACACGTAAATCTGATATAATTACATACATGTACAGGACCACACAAGACACTGATTAACATAGCACACAGAATAAAGCACTGGCAATTACAATACAGAGATATCTCTTTAACCCAGTTCCTACAAATTAGGAGTCAACTGTCAAAAATTCTTCCACTCTTCTTCAAACTCTTTTCAAGTAGGAAGTTGCTAAGTATCTTCTTGAATTTTATTATGGACTTAACACTTTTAATTTTGATAGGTAGTTTGTTATAAACAAACACACCGTTGTAAGCAATACTCTGTTCGAATAGTTTGGTGTTGTGGCTTGTAATGAATAAATCTGACTTAGTCCATGTATCATGCGAATGAAACATAGAATTATTTTGAATTTACTTAAGGACATTTTAATGTATAGAAACATTTCATAGATATATATACATGGCAGTGTCATAATCTTTAATTGTTTTTAAATATGGTTTGCAACTTGTAGTGCTTGAAATATTAGCTATTAATCTTATTGACCTTTTTTGTAGTTTAAAAACTTTCTTAAGATTTCTAACGTTTCCCCAGAATAAACTACCATACTTCAAAGATGAATGCATATATGCAAAATACATGGTTTTAACAATATGTTTGTTTGCAAAATGTCATAAGCATTTAGGGCACTAATGCCATTTATGCCCATAACCAAAGTACGGCCTTCCTTGCGCTTATTTTCACGAGACTCATAAATGCTCATCAGCACTATGTACAGACCTCATATACCGAACTTCACCCAAATCGGTCAAAAAATGTTGAAGGTGCGGATAGAAACCCATTTACGCCCTTACGTAAAATGTGGTTTGCACTCGACCGATTTCCACGAAACTAATAATCACTCAACAAAATTTTGTATACATCTTCCTTACTGGCATTTCATGCAAAATGGAAGAATGGTAAAGAAGATACAAGCAAAATTCTATTGACCGCCCTAATAAAGCATAGATAGCTTCAACCGCGCCGATTTTCACGAAACTCATAAGTGTTAGACGGCACTAAACGGGGATGCCATACACCGAGTTTCACCAAAATCGGTCAAGTAATATGGAAAGTGAGAGTCCCCGTCATTTTGTATTACAACCTTCAGCGCGAGTCTCACAAACCTTAGGCCCCCCCTACCTCAGTCACGTGATTGCAGCTGCTATGTAAGCAGACCAGTACTGACACCTCCACCGCTCTGACTGCAGAAACACACTGATCTACGCGCACACGACTTCGCGCACTCTCCTGACATGTGACATCAGCCTAGGCTCGTTAATGTTACCTGCGCCTGAAGCTGGAGACTTTGTGGAATTAATGCCTCTATAGGTATTTCCTATGGCTGCGACTGCTAAGACCAGGTTTTTCTGCAGTACACATCTCTTACATTATAGCCAATATCATTTAGAGGACGGTAGTTAATCACTAAGTTCCTGTTACGATAGATCCTCAACCCTTTCGTTTTCCCATTTACATTTTATCTCGTACAAAACATTTCCGAAGCTCGTCAGTTCTATCACATTAGTACAATTAAATACTGTCTTACATGTTATCTCCTCGTTTATATTAACTTTTTTTTTTGTGAAGGGCCCCGCAGCAGATGCTACGGACGCACCGCAGCCTTAAGGCTGATTGTGCAACCCTGTGATGAAGATGATTAATTTTTTTTTCTTTTTTCCTTGTAATGGAGCACCGGTAGAATGAAATTGACAGGAGAAAACCAAAGTACTCGGGGAAAAACCTGTCCCAGTGCCACTTTGTCCACCACAAATCCCACATGGACTGACCGGGGATCGAACCCGGGCCACCGCAGTGACAGACTGGCGACTAACCGCCTGAGCCATGGCACGGCCGCAAACTTATTTTACAACGCACACTCGCACCACGTGGCCAAACGATACAAATGTTTGTGCAGCCCTAGTGGGGTGAGACTAGACAAATTCGAAAGTCTTCTGCCAGGAATTTCGGCCTTCAGTCTAATCAGACATGTTGAGGCCAAACAAATATCACTGATATTTATCTTGCCCGACCACTGAATGCTGAGAGGAGCGATTGCCTCACGGTTGGCGTGCCTGCGCGTCTGCGTCGGTGCGAATTCCGATGTCGGATATCCTGTTCCAGTATTCGTGATTTCCCAGCTTTTGTTACCAGGAAACGGACAGATTACTATCTCTTTACCAACAGGTTACAATTCACGAAATGCGCTACTCTACAAAATCCAGATACCGCTGATATACATTGTAATTGCTCGAAAACCCCCCGCGGAAGAACTCATGTCTGAAATCTGTGCGTAGATGAAGAGATAGTACTGGAACGTATCTTAGAGAAACAGGGTGTCAAGTTGCGGACTGCAATGAGATACATCATAACAGGACCAAGCAGCATGCTTTTGTAAACACGATCATATAACTAACTCCATGGAGCAAAGTCCTTCCTGGGAAGCTAACAGTTCCTCAGCCGGTCAAGAAATTCCCCGCATTTTATTGAACCCGAAGGTTCATTACCGCAATCAAAAGAGCCCACGACCTCTCCCTATCCTCAGCCAGATGAGTCAAGCCCATACCTCTCCATCCCACTTACCGAATATCCATTTTAATATTATCCTCCCATGTACGCCTATGTCTACCAAATAGCCTCTTTCCCTAATGGTCTCCTCACCAAAACCCTGCATGCACCTCTCCAATCTCCCATACGTGCCACATGCCCCGCCCATCTCATTCTTCTTGATCTGATAACCCGAATAGTATTTGACGAGGAGTACAGATCATAAAGCTCCTCATTTTAAATTAAGTTATAAACCAACCGATGCACACTAAAACCACTTTTTAAGTAGCTTTGTTATAAAATTGTTAAAATTGTACAATTTTAACAATTTTATAACAAAGCTACTTAAAAAGTGGTTTTAGTGTGCATCGGTTGGTTTATAACTTAATTTAATATGACGAAGATGCACGGTGTCAACAGTGTGAAATTCATAAAGCTCCTCGTTATGTAGTCTTCTCCACTCCCCTGTTACCCTCGTCCCTCTTAGGCCCAAATATCCTCCTCAGCACCCTATTCTCGAAGGCAATTAACAAATCCCTTTAATAATGTGGCAAAGTTCAATTACTCGTGTTTGGTCACAACATTGACAAATCAAAATTTAATTTAAGAAGAAATGAACAGCAGATTGCATTCCGTAAATCTTTGTTACTCGCACCGCTCAGTTCAAAATCGTTTGTCTGCTGCCCGTTGCTTTGATGGCCCCTCAAATTAGGGATAGAACACAGACTTAGGGTGCTTAGGACAACTGCACAATGAGAATTTTCACGACTTGTACTACTATTCGCCAAATATTGCTACAGTGTTCACATCAAAGAATACAGATGGGCAGGTCATGTGGCATGCACAGAAAATAAATTGTTACAGGGGTAAAGGTAAAGCAATCCCTTTACAGGCCTGGACAGGCCTTTAGGGTTCCTGGAGGTTGAGGCTCCCAGACTTCTAGACAATCGGCACATGAAGGTGGTAAGGTTGTCAGCCCTACGCACCGGCCGCCTTTACCCCCAGGAAATATTCCTGGTACTCATTTTTGTTAGAGGCTGAGTCGACCCCAGGGCCATAGTGCGACCGAAAGGATTATGTCAATGAAAAATTCCAATGACACAATCGGGAATCGAACCCGCGACCTTGCGGCTTGTAGAGCAGTGCCTCAACCGACTGCGCCACCGCGTGCCCCATTGGTACAGGGGTTTTGATGGGAAAACCTGATGGTAAGAGATCCATAGGGGATCATCATCAGGGAACCAAACCAAAGCAATACCACACAAAACCAAATTAGCCACTTTTATACACAGTTGACATGCTGTAAAAGAGTGAAACAGTTAAAATGTAGACAGTTGTTTGTAGTGTAGTTGTGTAAGTGTACTGGATTTTGACGTACAGCATCTCGGAGGCAGCCTACGTACTTAACGAAAATTAACACAGTAATTAACATTCGGGTTCCATAAAATGCTGGGAATTTCTTGACTAGCTGAGGAACTATCAGCTTTTCAAGAGGTACTCTGCTCCATGGAGTTAGTAACTGATACGAAGCGTCTAACTAGTTCTGAAATGTCCTTTCCACCCCTGATATGACACGTTAGACAGTTTACTGAACAGACAGCGTATCCTATTTACCGGGCAGCTGACCCCAACTGGTCGCAGGCCCCCCTCTCCAGTACCCCCACTAATTTTCTCCTCCCGCCTTTCCCTTCTACAATGAACATGGTGGCAACAGGTTCCTCCAAAACCCTCGTACCTACGTACAAAACTATACGACGTCACGTCCTTCAAATCTCACGCGTTCCGGGATCCAGTCTGAGATTCTGCCTTCAGAAATGTTGTAAAGGATCCTTATTTTATTTGACAACTATCGTTCGCCTCTTCCAGTCGCTATTCCGCCACGCGTGTGGGCGGTCGGCTGAGTGGGCTAAGTTAATACGATAAACGAGCCGACAGGAAGTGACAATCTATATGGTCCCAAGGCCTATTTTGTCATCTTCGTCTACGGGGTTGTAATTAACAGGGAGTGTAAAAAGTTGACAACCCAGTTCCCAACAACTGTAGCGAAGCAGCTGCTTAACCTTTAGCGGCCGGACTTATTTCTCAGCGTTGCCCTTTAAATCGAGATAAGTGGCCTACTTTACGGCACAAGCCCTGTGTGATCGGGTCTGCGGTCCCCGCGTTGGCCGTTTAAACATTAGCGCTATCGTTAGAAAAACTTTAATATTATTTTATCTGGAAGAGATAAAATGGTGGAATTACTTCCATTTTGTAGAAATTGGAACAGGCTTTTAGCAGAGCACATTAGAAATTCAGCATGTATCCTTACTGCCTAAATAAACATAATACAATTTCATATTCTTGTGAATTTGAATTTTATGTCGTCATTTTTGTGGCTGGTCGAGACATTCCTTTTACCGGATTCTTTTTTCTCGTTTTCATGAGACATATTCGTGCCTATCGTTCAGCAGTAATCAGTTCTTATTAGTAACACTAAATGATTGTTGTTAGTCTAAACAGTGTAAGGTTTGTTCAGCGTCATTACAAGATTGACCGAGAAGGAAAAAATCAGCCCACCTTACTAAGCAAAATACTCAACACCAAGAAACGATGTTGTGATGACTCACTTCACTGTTACAGTATTGCTTTTACTAACCAACACACCTCCTAATGAATGCACACCCAACAGAAACAAAATACTGTTTCAATAACACTTCGCTAGACTAAACACTACACATTGGCTTCCATCGGTACCAACAACGCTTAGAGAAAAACAGAACTACGCGCCGAAAGACTTTCCAAACCCACAGACATACTTATACGCGTTTTTGAACCTAAAATGAAGGTTCAGAAAACAAAGAGAAGTTCTCGTCTTCAAGAAATTATTGAAGAGTGTTTTAAATTTAAGAAAAATATAAAAGATTTGTTTGATGTTTTATTTGGAATAAGGCAGCAGAGATATAGTACATTTTTGCATACGAAAGTAAACGTCGCCTGATATCATTTTCTTAGAACGAAATTGAATGCAATGCCTGCCATAATAAAATAATAAACACAGATTAATTTATGGCTTGCACACCAGCTTACAGTACGTATCTTTGTAATTTTAGACCCGCCTTATCTACAGAAATTGCTCTTTTCATTGGCTCCGAGAAACAGAAAGTTGACAGGCGCTTGCTTACTCCACGTGGAGTGAAAGGGCCATTGTATGGTGTCCCTTTGAAATATAAAGCCCGATTATATGAATCACTGTAGGTCAATTTATGGCCAACACGATACTGTATGCAGACGGCAGAAAAACAACTTCCAAGGCAGTTCGCTTTGCTAATGAAGCTCAAAGCTGATAAAGCCTCTTCAATGTTTAAGCCTGAGTTCCTGCCTGGGGTAAAGTGGTCGGAGCGTGAAGCAAACCAAACATTTCATCTAACGCGGAATTGGGAGCTATACAAGTTCCCTACATGTTTTTAAAGCTGTGGGAGCTCTCTTGAGCGGTCCTAGGCAGCAAAGGACGATTGACGATTTAAAGGGCCCCGTCATTTATATAGGACGCACGGACTCTAAAGGTTAATTATGGACGTCACTTATCAACATATCTAATAACGATAAAACAGTTACTGCATCGCCGCACAAATGCCTCAGTACTTTACTGATCTGACATCTGCTGATCTCGTGTGCGGGAAAAAGGACGTCACATGAACCGCACATGCACGTGACTTTCCGCCCAGATAGTGGCCATATTATTGCTATCTGTTGTGTTCAGTAGCCATATTATTGCTATCTGCTGTGTTCAGTGGCCATATTATTGCTATCTGCTCTGTTCAATGGCCATATATTGCTATCTGCTCTCTTCAGTGGCCATATATTGATATCTGCACTGTTTAGTGGCCATTTATTGCTATCTGCTCTGTTCAGTGGCCATTTATTGCTATCTGCTGTTCAGTGGCCATATTATTGCTATCTGCTCTGTTCATTCCATACACATCCTGAACGATGTACAACAACATAGGCTTCGACAAAGAAAAAATAACAAACTCCATGGAGCAGAATACTTCTCGGAAAGCTAATCGTTCCTCAGCTAGTCAAGAAATTCCCCGCATTTTATGAAACCCGAAGGTTCATCACCGTGCTAACAAGAACCCGCCAGTTGTCCCTATACTCAGACAGACCAATCCAGTCCACCCCAACCAATTTCTTTAAGATCCATTAAATATTATCCTCCCATCTACGCCTAGGTCTTGCAAGTGGTCTCTTTCTCTCAGGTTTTCCCACCAAACCCTGCATGCACGCCTCCTCTCCCCATACGTGCCACACGCCCCGCCCATCTCATTCCTCACTTAGAAAAAATAGACACAATGATTTCAAAACCGTTTCTCAGAGGCGTACTAAGTCCATTCTCATCAGATAAGTGGATACATTCTTGAGACACATGCTGTGATGACAGGCGGGCGTCGCCGGGTCCTCTTGAACACCAGAATATTCGTGTCCTATACCACAAACGACTCGACAGTTCGCGTTGTCCGCCGCGATCACAGCAATGACTTGTACAAGACTCCCCGCAGCCTGGCGCCACGAACAAACAATAGCATGACCAGGCTTGGTATTCCCTGCATCGCCGCTGGGACACTCGTCTGCCGAAATCTGCAGCAAATCGCGTGTGCCGCTTTAGTCGCTGTTTGCAAAAAATAACACACACACCGCACTGCCGAGTAGCGCTACATCAGCATGTGGCGAACACTTACGTTTTCTAGCAAGTTAAGACACCCAAAAACACAAAGATTAACATACACAGAACTGTAATTTTGCCTGTTGTTTTGTATGGATGTGAAACTTGTCTCTCACACTGAGGGAGGAACATATATGGAACGTATGTTGGGGAAAATTTGTAAACAATTAAATAGCTGAAAGTGAAAGTGCATTTAATTGGTTAATAGAAAGTGAATTGAAAATGCACGGTGAAAGTAATATAAAAAATAGGGTGAGGGTGTTCGAGAGTAGGGTGCTGAGGAGGATATTTGGGTCTAAGAGGGACGAGGTAACAGGGAGTGGAGAAGACTACATAACGAGGAACTTAATGATCTGTACTGATCACGAAATATTATTAGAGTTATCAAATCAAGAAGAATGAGATGGGCGCGACATGTGGCATGCATGGGGGAGGGGAGAGGTGCATATAGGGTTTTTGTTGGGAGACCTGTAGGAAAGAACCCATTTGAAAGACCTAGGCATACATGTGAGGATAATATTAATACGGATCTTCAAGAAGCATGGACTGGAGTGATCTGGCTCAGGATAGGGACAGGTGGCGGGTGCTTGTGAATGCGGTAACGAACCTCCATTGCGTTAGATATGACGGTACGCCGTGTCGACTGGTCAAATGGCGACAACAGTGCATCCGTCCCCATACAGTCGATGTTTGATAACTTGAATCCTGCGGCGTGAGACGAAGAGGAAGGAAGAGACGCCGGGCGTAGGGGGCCAGTACGTCTTTGAACACCGACAGACAGAACGCCATCGCACGCCACCCGCAAACCTTACGTACCTTCCGAGTTTCAAGTTATCAGTCCCAGACCGTAATTAGGTCCCTGAGTGCAACAGCTGCCGCGGAAGTGTCATCGCATACGAAGTTTAGTTTCCCTTACTTCATAGGACAGTCTCGAAGTGTGGACATCCAGCTACAAGCTAGCCTCACAGCCTGTGACGACATTTCTGGATACATGACGCAGGGCTTGTCTTGGAATAAAGGTAAAGGTGTCCCTGTCCACGCCTTGAAAGCATATGGGGGGCTGTAGATGGAGCTGACTGGTCAACATCACGCCCCGGCCACTTTGCCCCTGGGAAAGAACCCGGTAGCCATTGAATAGGAGGCTGGGTGGGCCCCACGTGCCTGGATGTTTTGGAAAAGAAGAAAATTTGTTCCCCTCATTCATTCATTCATTCATTCATTCTGTAGTCTGTCTTACGACAGGTCCGTAGCCTCTTCCAAAGCAAGTTCTCCACAGAGTGCGATCCAGTGCTTCCTCCTTCAATTTCCAGTATCCTCTCTTTTATTTAAGGTCATCCAGTAGCTGCTTACGTCTTCTTCCTCGCTTTCCGTCACTTTTATCCCTCCCTCTCTCATTCCTTCAATAACGTGTCTTAGAAAGTAGTTCCTACGCAAGATGTGACCAATCCAGTTAGCCTTCCTCCCCCCCCCCCCCAAGTAAACAATCCTGGTCACCCTGCCGGTAGCCCAGTCACTATAACCTACTGAATGACCTACCGCGGATCCCATACATGGTGAAACTATAGTGAATGTATCACAGCTGTGCTCCGTTCTCTGTAAAGTATGTACAAGCGACATAAACGTGGCTGCCGCGTTTGCTAGCCGCCACACCGACAATACTTTGACCTACATAAGCTTAAGATATCGGGATATAGAGATAGGTATTGTAGAACCAGTTCACAACACGATACGTCACAAATAATATTAAATTCTGCAGGTGTGTTTTCGTCTGCGCTACATCAATGTGGGTCGTTAAGAATAGGCAAATGGAAATGGGCGAACGAAGACCCGATAGGCAGACACGGTAAAGAGAACAGCAGGAGGACAACGGTCACGAACAGCCAAGCGGAGCGAATGGAGCAGATACACACAACATTCGTAACACCAATGTCACGAACAGCCAAAAACTGGAACGAATGGAGCAGATACACACAAAATTCGTAACACCAATGTCACGAACAGCCAAGCGGAGCGAATGGAGCAGATACACACAACATTCGTAACACCAATGTCACGAACAGCCAAAAACTGGAGCCAATTGAGCAGATACACACAACATTCGTAACACCAATGTCACGAACAGCCAAAAACTGGAGCGAATGGAGCAGATACACACAACATTCGTAAAACCAATGTCACGAACAGCCAAGCGGAGCGAATGGAGCAGATACACACAACATTCGTAACACCAATGTCACGAACAGCCAAAAACTGGAGCGAATGGAGCAGATACACACAACATTCGTAACACCAATGTCACGAACAGCCAATAACTGGAGCGAATGGAGCAGATACACACAACATTCGTAACACCAATGTCACGAACAGCCAAGCGGAGCGAATGGAGCAGATACACACAACATTCGTAACACCAATGTCACGAACAGCCAAAAACTGGAGCGAATGGAGCAGATACACACAACATTCGTAACACCAATGTCACGAACAGCCAACAACCGGAGCCAATGGAGCAGATACACACAACATTCGTAACACCAATGTCACGAACAGCCAAGCGGAGCGAATGGAGCAGATACACACAACATTCGTAACACCAATGTCACGAACAGCCAAAAACTGGAGCCAATGGAGCAGATACACACAACATTCGTAACAACAATGTCACGAACAGCCAACAACCGGAGCGAATGGAGCAGATACACACAACATTCGTAACACCAATGTCACGAACAGCCAACAACCGGAGCCAATGGAGCAGATACACACAACATTCGTAACACCAATGTCACGAACAGCCAAGCGGAGCGAATGGAGCAGATACACACAACATTCGTAACACCAATGTCACGAACAGCCAACAACCGGAGCGAATGGAGCAGATACACACAACATTCGTAACACCAATGTCACGAACAGCCAACAACCGGAGCCAATGGAGCAGATACACACAACATTCGTAACACCAATGTCACGAACAGCCAACAACCGGAGCCAATGGAGCAGATACACACAACATTCGTAACACCAATGTCACGAACAGCCAACAACCGGAGCCAATGGAGCAGATACACACAACATTCGTAACACCAATGTCACGAACAGCCAACAACCGGAGCGAATGGAGCAGATACACACAACATTCGTAACACCAATGTCACGAACAGCCAAAAACTGGAGCCAATGGAGCAGATACACACAACATTCGTAACACCAATGTCACGAACAGCCAACAACCGGAGCGAATGGAGCAGATACACACAACATTCGTAACACCAATGTCACGAACAGCCAAAAACTGGAGCCAATGGAGCAGATACACACAACATTCGTAACACCAATGTCACGAACAGCCAACAACCGGAGCGAATGGAGCAGATACACACAACATTCGTAACACCAATGTCACGAACAGCCAACAACCGGAGCCAATGGAGCAGATACACACAACATTCGTAACACCAATGTCACGAACAGCCAAGCGGAGCGAATGGAGCAGATACACACAACATTCGTAACATCAATGTCACGAACAGCCAACAACCGAAGCGAATGGAGCAGATACACACAACATTCGTAACACCAATGTCACGAACAGCCAACAACCGGAGCGAATGGAGCAGATACACACAACATTCGTAACACCAATGTCACAAACTCCGCAGACATAAGCAGGTAGTGGCTACACCAGTGTATTTAGCGATGCAAGTATCAGCCTACCAGAAACTGTATTACATGCTCCAAGTGTCAATGCTACATCTCTAGGAACAGCTCACCTAGTGATAAAACACTCGAGCTGTCCCTGGTCCCACCACGAGGTCGTTGCCTTCATGGGATTAATTAGGCTTATTTATTTATGTTCGTCTGTCATTTCACAATAATTAAAAAACGTGTCAGCACACTGCAGATACCGTTATTTGAAAGCACAGAATATATATACAAGCATAGCTGGAAATTGGGCGGGGGGGGGGGCAAGGAGGGCAATTGCCCCCTCCCCAATTTTATCTACGTAAGAATAATTTTATTTTGGCTACTCAGTTGAGGGAGGGCAAATCAAAAAACTGGGGCAAGTGAGGAAAGGGGTGTATGTATATTAACGACTGGTTCAAACCAGTCTTCCCCTCTTTCTAACATGACTCCTTCGTAAATCAAAGTTCCTAATACCCACGGTCGATTTGCGCCCTCAATGTTATTAGCCAGTAGCGACTCGCTACGAGCTGGACGGTCCAGGGATCGATTCCCGGGGGGGGCGAGATTTTTCGCAACCGTCCAGATCGGCCCTGGGGCCCACCCAGCCTCCTATAAAATGGGTACCGGGTCTCTTTCCCGGGGGTAAAGCGGCCGAGGAGTAGCGTTGACCACCCACCCCCATCTAGCGCCGAGATTAAAGAAAGAGTAGAGCTATACCTCTACTCCCCCTCTGGGCCTTCATGGCCTGTTCTAGGGTGAACTTTACCTTTTATACCCAACTGCCTAAATTATTTTGAAATTTTTATAGTATGTACACAATGTACGAATGCGTACAAGCATAGAGAGAACGCAAGAAGCTATTTGGTGACACAGGACTCAGGGAAGATGGTGGACAACTGACAGTACTGTTATTAACAATGCAGAAGGTCAAGGTTCATGTAATAAACACAGAAAGGAATGACTAATTCATTACTTACATTTTCAGCACAAATATTTGTGCATCAGAGCACAAACATCCGTTAAATATGGGGTACGAAAGGTTTTCAAAGTTACGTCACACAACTGAAGTAGCTAAAATTACAGCTCAAGAGTCCCCCCCCCCCCCGAAATCTTTCAGCCTAACAGGGTACAGTCAACCCCCCCAACAGAGCCCCACTCTTTCTTCCCCGCAATTTGTGGCGTTATATCGGGGGCTGACTGTATGTATAGCAGGATAACATTTACAAAGTCCCCGTCATTTTGCACGACAACCTTCAGCGCGAGTCTCACAAACCTTACGGCCCTCCTCCCTCAGTCACATGACTACAGCTGCTACGTAAGCAGACCAATACTGGCACCTCCACCGATGCGATTGCAGAAACACACTGATCTACGTGTACACGATTTCGCGCGCTCTCCAGACTTGTGACATCAGCCTAGGCTCGCTAATGTCACCTACGCCTGAAGACGGAGCCTTTGTGGAATTAATTCCACTATACGTAACCACACACGAAAACCAAATGATGCCGGTATGAATGACATAGAAAATTTATTCGGTGTAAAACCAAAGGTGAGGTAAAGGCTGCACATATGCCTAGGAACGCCATGAAGTCGTATAGGGGGTATGCCAGTAAAGCTCCACGCTTTCTTCTGTTTTGTATTCGGGTGGTACCGGGTTCGAAACATGGTCGGTACCGACACCGACTATCCTGACAATGGTCCCTGTGATTCAACTTAGTCCCGCCAGACAAACGCTGACAGAGTTCCTTAAATTAGGCCACAAAATTTGAAATTCATAATTCGCTAGCACCCAATTATTCGGCGCTGTTCCTGCCAGAAATAGCGCCCGAATTCCGTGGTTATCTATCCCATATCGTAGCCAGCGTGGTATACCGGCTTCCCTGTCCAGAAACGTTCAAAATAATAACGCTTGTTCAAGAGATGACTGAACGCACTAGCCTAAGTTTCAATACAAATTAAGACAGGAGAAGTAAACCGTGATTTGCAACCGACTCTGAAAATCTTACGTGCCACAGCTTCCGGTTTGCCTCACATTTCAGAATTTAGCTCTCTAAACCAAACGTTTTTACGGCCCTGAGTTAGAGATATCGGAGTCTCACATTTTTCACGCAGTGAAGCGGGTCAGACGGACAGCACGCAACCACGCATCTCGTGTATCGATATAAACTGCGATCCCTAATCAATCATGATTCGTGACTCAACCGATGGAGGAGAGAATGGACAGTGGTCGAGTGTGTGCTGCTCTTACAAATGACGTATCTGCCACCGTAATATAAAGTCTAAATGAGGCTGAACAATCACCTATTAATACGACATCCCACTAAATGAGAGCCATAAAAATTTGACGTAATTCAGATAAAAGTATGACATTTACACGCCTCACTGATAGTCCTCTTCGGACGATCATTCAGGTGAAACCACCAAGTGACGAATGTATTTCACATTTGACGTTAGTTGGCTTCTCGTGGTTTAATACTAGATACCGACTACAGCGGCAAAGTGTGGTACATATTACTCTACCACAATGGACCTCACTTATTTCTCCTTACCTACTTACTTATATACATATTTATTTATTTATTATTATTTATTTATTATTATTATTTATTTATTTATTATTATTTATTATTTGTTTATACTTATTATTCACTTATTTATGTTATTTATTTATTTATTTATTATTCGTTTATACATGTATTTGTGCATTTATCTGCTTTTTATTTATTTGTTCATTCATTCATTTTATGTTTACTTATTTGGTTGTTTGCTTATTCTTTATTTATATATTTATTTATGCATTTTACTACTTATTATTTATTTATTTATTCATTTATGTTCAATTATTTGTTTGTTTATTTATTATTTATTTATATATTTATCTACTTATTAATTATTTAATTCTTTATTTACTTCACTGCACACGTGCCTGTCAGGCTATCATAATATACAAGCGCTACTCCACGGCTTCTTATATTTCTGGTTTCTTCTTTCTTACTTAAACCCAAGCGGTAGTTTCAGCCATCGGAGTGCTGCCATCTAGTTCTGTTACACTGTATAATACGCTCGATGTTCAACTGTTTCTTCAGCCTCAGCACGTACCGTCAAAATCATCACAGTCTCTCTCAAATATAAAAACTGTTTCTTGGCCAAGAGCGCGTACCTCACAGAGAACACACATCCCGGTAAAAATGGTTGTTATGGAAACGTTGGTGTGACTTACATGCAAAAGGGTATCACATAAGGTAAGTTTACGTTCTACTGAACGACGCCGTCGTAGCTCAGATAAAGGATGCACAAATTCCATGTGCCAGGTCGCCATGGCGACTAAAGTTTATTGGGTAGCACTTACTATTTGTGGGTCCTCAGTATCAAACTTGCTTCGTGTCACTCTTCTGGCGCCTAGAATTCTGAGGTGGTTTCCAGATTTTTGGAAATTTGTGCACCCCTGGCTTAGAATATACAAATGACAGATGGTTACTGAATAACTGGAAATCATGAGAATGGAAGCAGTAGTGGCCTAGTTTTGAGGTACTGACCAAACGTTTGTCTAGACAGACTGAAGAACCAAAAAAAACTCAGTGAGGACAGGTGATCTCCGGGCCAAGATCTGAATCCGGAACCTCCAACATACGAAGCAGGAGTTCCACCCACTTGAACGTGACGTCCATTAATTGCGCACATAAATGAGCTGCTGCAGATGTTACTGCTTTGTAAGTACAGTATCAGTCTTCGTAAAAACAAGATAAGAAGCGTCCTACACTTCAGTGCGTCCACTCGATTATTGTCCCTAGCATTCAGGGGCGCACCCAAGGGGGGCCGCCGAGCTGCAGCCGCCCCAAACCCCCCAAAACCGAAATTTAAAAAACATATTTTGTAGAAATTATATCAAAAGTTTTGCGTGATTTATCCTCCATCCGGAATCAGCCACTGAAATTGGCTGATGATCAGTACATTAAAATTTTGAAAAATAAATTAATAAAATTTAAAAAAAACAATAAGATATGACACTGTGATTGAGTCACGGAACATGTAGTTATATTTGTATGTATATAAGTGCAGTTGCAAACAGTGTTATGTTATCCATACGACATGATTTTATAACATAATTTTTAAAATCAAACATAAATTATATATAGTCTCAGGGTCAGACCCCCCCCCCCCCAACGAAAAATTCTGGATGCACACCTGCTATCATTCGTAAGTACTTTAAATCGTCGACGTATTTAGACTGTCAGTTGTTTTCTAGGCCTCAGTCCGTAACTCACAGAGAACACATTCTCTCTATTATTACTAACAGTCGTATACATGTAAGTAGGGCTGCATATAAAATATACGTTACTTTTGTCTAATTTTAACCACAACCGGAAATGTGTCGACAAATTTAGCAAGAGAAAATCCCAGACACTAAATTTCATGAAAATGGGAGTTGGGTCGACGAACGGACGGACGGACAGACAGACGGACATACATAACAAAGAAGAGTCGATATCCAGTTGATATAAATACAGTCGGACCCGGTTATAACGACATCGGTTTATACGACACCTCGTCTATAGCGTCAGATATTCTGTGGTACCAATTAATTCCTCACTGTTAACCATAACATTACACTCCTCGGTTAGAACAAAACTCGTTTATAACGACACAAAATATTCAGTCCCTTTCATGACGTTATAACCGAGTTCGACTCTATAATTATTCCTTTATCAAGAACGTATACCGTGTTAAATGGACATGTGTGAATTGTTTTATCCAAGCCATCATCGGGTCCAGCTTGCAAGCATACGAACAGAACTTCCTTATTGTTCTAAGCCCGTCACTCACATCCACCTAATGCAAAGATTAAGAAATCGTACATTTTACCTCCAGTTCTCCCATACGCCCTTATCGCGTAGTGATTAAGCATGAGGCCAAATGTACCTTTTAAACACATCAACTAGTCTAAATCCAGTTTTGCTGTTGTCTACTCGAAAAGTCTGTTTGTGAGAATTACTGTTAGTGGCGTTTCGGAAGAACCTACTACCTCCATCTTCAAGCTAGAATATTGGAGGAAGCAGGTTGCTCCTAAACGTCGGTAAATTTCTACCACACTACACGACGTTACATCCCTAAACACGCTCCTCATAGTCAACGTCCTGACAAGTACTGGCTCACACAAAACCGAAAATATCCAAAAAACAGCAAACACACGATCAAGAAAGATTCGTAAAAGGAAAGTACCACAGCACCATATTAGCCCTTTAAAGTCCCCAGTGGTTACTTTATATACCACCAGGTTTTACGTACAACGAGACAGGCAACGTAACATTCAGGCGCGTTCCCGTAACCATTGTTGCCGTGGAAAAGCAATAAGTATTACATATTCTGAGTGTGTGTCTGTAGCCTTAGTTATCCAGCATGCAAGGCGCATGCGCCATATTACGATGGGCAGTCAAAAAGTTCCCGGAATTCCCCTGCAGACGGAGAATGAGAATTTGGTGCACCATGAGTTCGTACCGCCTGGACAGAGTGTTACTGGTCATTTCTAAGTGCAAGTTTTGCAGAGGTTGCGCGATGCAGTTAGGAGGAAGCGGCGCGACAAGTGGCATGGACAGTGGTTTCTGCATCACGATAACGCACCTAGCCACACATCGCTTGTTGTGCAGCAATTCCTCGCCGAGAAAAACATTCCTGTCATCACCCAACCACCGTACTCTCCGGATCCTCGCTCCGAGTGACTTTTGGTTGTTCTCTACTCTGAAAATGGGCCTCAAGGGGACACGTTTCGCAACCATGGAGGACATCAAATCGAATGCGACGGGCGAACTCCGGAAGATTCCAAAAGAAGCCTTCCGCCGGTGCTTCCAACAATGGCAGGATCGATGGAGCAAGTGTGTGTGTGCGCAAGGGTCCTACTTTGAAGGTGATTAGGTAAGCATTGCCTTATGTCCTACCATTACAGTGCAATACCACCATTCCGGGAACTTTTTGACTGCCCCTCGTATATTGTCACCTGTGACCTGTCTGGCTGTACCATATTTTTCCACATTATCTCATAACGGCACGATTTTCGGAAAAAAGTTATTGAACATGAAATGTGTGTTTTGATTTTCTCTACAACTTTAGTCTCAAACATTTCTCACTCTAAGAAGAATTCAGTGAGATATCATCATAAACGTACATAGGCTTTCAAGTAAAGTACCCGTTATTCTTGTCAGATTTTAATCAAACTTGAATTTTCTGGACAGATTTTCGAAAAACACAAGAAAGTCAAATTTCATGAAAATCCGTCCAGAGTTGTTCCATATGGACGAACGGACGGACGGGCAGGCACGACGAAGCTAATTGTCGCTTTTCGCAATTCTGCGAACGCGTCTAAAAATTCTACGTTCTGCCCACACAGTGTATTTATGTGTTTTGTGTGGATCTCAGAACAAACAGCGATTATTTCACTGTACAACATTAACTGACTGGTTTGTATAACTGAGACGTAGTGTGTTTACTGCGCGGTACGAACTGTATTTATGTGTTTTGTGTGGATCTCAGAACAAACAGCGATTATTTCACTGTACATCATTAACTGACTGGTTTGTATAACTGAGACGGAGTGTGTTTACTGCGCGGTACGGACTGTATTTATGTGTTTTGTGTGGATCTCAGAACAAACAGCGATTATTTCACTGTACAACACTAACTGACTGATTTGTATAACTGAGACGGAGTGTGTTTACTGCGCGGTACGGAATGTATTTATGTGTTTTGTGTGGATCTCAGAACAAACAGCGATTATTTCACTGTACAGCATTAACTGACTGGTTTGTATAACTGAGACGGAGTGTGTTTACTGCGCGGTACGGACTGTATTTATGTGTTTTGTGTGGATCTCAGAACAAACAGCGATTATTTCACTGTACAACACTAACTGACTGATTTGTATAACTGAGACGGAGTGTGTTTACTGCGCGGTACGGAATGTATTTATGTGTTTTGTGTGGATCTCAGAACAAACAGCGATTATTTCACTGTACAGCATTAACTGACTGGTTTGTATAACTGAGAATGAGTGTGTTTACTGGGCGGTACGGAATGTATTTATGTGTTTTGTGTGGATCTCAGAACAAACAGCGATTATTTCACTGTACAACACTAACTGACTGATTTGTATAACTGAGACGGAGTGTGTTTACTGCGCGGTACGGACTGTATTTATGTGTTTTGTGTGGATCTCAGAACAAACAGCGATTATTTCACTGTACAGCATTAACTGACTGGTTTGTATAACTGAGACGGAGTGTGTTTACTGCGCGGTACGGAAAGTATTTATGTGTTTTGTGTGGATCTCAGAACAAACAGCGATTATTTCACTGTACAGCATTAACTGACTGGTTTGTATAACTGAGAATGAGTGTGTTTACTGCGCGGTACGGAATGTATTTATGTGTTTTGTGTGGATCTCAGAACAAACAGCGATTATTTCACTGTACAACACTAACTGACTGATTTGTATAACTGAGACGGAGTGTGTTTACTGCGCGGTACGGACTGTATTTATGTGTTTTGTGTGGATCTCAGAACAAACAGCGATTATTTCACTGTACAGCATTAACTGACTGGTTTGTATAACTGAGACGGAGTGTGTTTACTGCGCGGTACGGAAAGTATTTATGTGTTTTGTGTGGATCTCAGAACAAACAGCGATTATTTCACTGTACAACATTAACTGACTGGTTTGTATAACTGAGACGTAGTGTGTTTACTGCGCGGTACGAACTGTATTTATGTGTTTTGTGTGGATCTCAGAACAAACAGCGATTATTTCACTGTACATCATTAACTGACTGGTTTGTATAACTGAGACGGAGTGTGTTTACTGCGCGGTACGGACTGTATTTATGTGTTTGTGTGGATCTCAGAACAAACAGCGATTATTTCACTGTACAACACTAACTGACTGATTTGTATAACTGAGACGGAGTGTGTTTACTGCGCGGTACGGAATGTATTTATGTGTTTTGTGTGGATCTCAGAACAAACAGCGATTATTTCACTGTACAGCATTAACTGACTGGTTTGTATAACTGAGACGGAGTGTGTTTACTGCGCGGTACGGACTGTATTTATGTGTTTTGTGTGGATCTCAGAACAAACAGCGATTATTTCACTGTACAACACTAACTGACTGATTTGTATAACTGAGACGGAGTGTGTTTACTGCGCGGTACGGAATGTATTTATGTGTTTTGTGGGGGATCTCAGAACAAACAGCGATTATTTCACTGTACAGCATTAACTGACTGGTTTGTATAACTGAGAATGAGTGTGTTTACTGGGCGGTACGGAATGTATTTATGTGTTTTGTGTGGATCTCAGAACAAACAGCGATTATTTCACTGTACAACACTAACTGACTGATTTGTATAACTGAGACGGAGTGTGTTTACTGCGCGGTACGGACTGTATTTATGTGTTTTGTGTGGATCTCAGAACAAACAGCGATTATTTCACTGTACAGCATTAACTGACTGGTTTGTATAACTGAGACGGAGTGTGTTTACTGCGCGGTACGGAAAGTATTTATGTGTTTTGTGTGGATCTCAGAACAAACAGCGATTATTTCACTGTACAGCATTAACTGACTGGTTTGTATAACTGAGAATGAGTGTGTTTACTGCGCGGTACGGAATGTATTTATGTGTTTTGTGTGGATCTCAGAACAAACAGCGATTATTTCACTGTACAACACTAACTGACTGATTTGTATAACTGAGACGGAGTGTGTTTACTGCGCGGTACGGACTGTATTTATGTGTTTTGTGTGGATCTCAGAACAAACAGCGATTATTTCACTGTACAGCATTAACTGACTGGTTTGTATAACTGAGACGGAGTGTGTTTACTGCGCGGTACGGAAAGTATTTATGTGTTTTGTGTGGATCTCAGAACAAACAGCGATTATTTCACTGTACAGCTTTAACTGACTGATTTGTATAACTGAGACGGAGTGTGTTTACTGCGCGGTACGAGCTGTATCTTGAAATAGAGATCATCTCAGTCTTCGTCTTTAAAGGGATATAATGTTTTTCATTTTACATTTTTCTTACAGGTCGCATAAAGAAAGTTTCGGACACAAAGTCTTACGACATGCCTGCCATTCTTCTTTAGACCACACGCAACGCAGCTGTGTCAAAGAAGTTGCAGCTCTATTCAGGGTCTTCAATCCAACGGTTTCAGTAACAAACGTGGAACATAAGACAATGGCAGTGTAGTATTTAAAACGAACTGTACTGTGATGATAGGCAGTTAGGATGGGAAAACTATGAAAACTGGGGGGAGAGACTCAAGAGGAAGAAAAATTGCGTAGTATTTTCCGACGTAGTAAATACAAGGAATGCTACAGCTTCTCCGGAAGCTAAATATTGGTCACAGTAATGTTTGAACGTAACAATTTACATTTCCTAACGAAAGTAAACACTGTCTACAACTTGACTTCCTCTCCCTCTCGTCCTTCGTCGAACGGGGTGGCCGAACAGTTCCGGTCACAGTATGGAAGTGAGAAGATAGGGGGGAGCCCCCCCCCCCACTTACTATGGTATCCGGCAATTGAAACAACATTATCTGGCATTTGGTCTCTTCACAGAATTCCACAACCCATGCTTCCTGTAAGTAATATGGACTCTTATCGCCTATGCCGCTATTCGCAGCACGTCGATGGCGGAAGCCTGGCGACTGCAGCGCCGCGTGTGGGAGGTGAAGCAGTGATTTCTGCTCATTATTTTGTGAACAAGACCGATCACAGCTACACCAACACAAGATCCTTTGGCTTCACTGGCTCCAGACATTTTGAATGAGGCTTGTAATGTTAATCAATACCTTGCGTTGAATCATTTCGTTTGTATCTTCATCCTTCAAGGTAATGTTTTCCATGTCCACGCCATGAAGGCAGGTAGGGGGAGTAGAGGTATAGCTCCACTCATTCTTAACCTCGGCACTAGATGGAGATGCCCGGCCGCTTAATTCCCCGGGAAAGAATCACGGTACCCACTGAACAGGAGGCTGGTGGGCCCCCGAGCTGGTCTGGACATTTTTCCCTTGACGGGATTCGATCCCCGGACCGTCCAGCCCCTAGCACATTCGCTATACCGACTGCGCTGTCCCGGCTTCCTGTCTATTCCTCTTCTGTCCAACTTTGCAAGTACGTGAAAACTACGATCACGTGCGAACGACATGACACACAGACACAGTCACATAACACAGTCACATAACACAGTCACATAACACAGTCATAAACCGTCTACTGTATGATATACCGGCTCCCAGATAGAAATACACGTGGCTTACATCAGCGATCCGCGATGGGTCAGTCGGCAAAGTGGCGAGAAATATGATCTTCATGGTTGATATTGTTTCTATGTGGACGAGCTAGACAAGTAGTTCCCAAAGTGGGCGGTACCGCCCCCTGGGGGGCGCTGGGATTACCGAGGTGGGCTCTAATAGGTACGAGAGGTGAAAGGGAGCGCTGTTATTATCACAGGGGGGCGCTAGTAGACAAGTAGTGAATTTATTTTTATAATAAAATTCAAATAAAGTAATTTTTGTGTTAAAAATAAAAAATGAACTAAAATTCTTAGTATTTTAATTTATGAATCTTATTCATTCACATATTTTTTTAATAAACTATTGCTAGATGAATTATTGTTAATCATAAAAAATATAATAAATTTTAAATTATTAATTAACACATAAAACATTAAGTTTAACTCTTGTAATTTTATTTAAACGATTTTTTAAATATAAAATAAAAGTGTAAACAAAAGCGCATTTATGTTTCTTAAAAAAAGGTAGAGGGGCGCTGTGGGTGTGTATATGGAACAAAGGGGGCGGTGGACCGAAAATGTTTGGGAACCACTGAGCTAGATCCTGGACAACCTCAGCTCGGTTTACAGCAACACGGAAGACGTTTCACTTTGCCACCACGCGCAGACAGGCCCTCAGCTACCCGGCGAGTTATCGTTCCCTGAAGTAAAACGGCCGGAGTGTGAAGCTAACCCTTCACATATATCCAGTAACGAGGCAAGGACCGCCATCTGACATGCTGAGCCACTGAGGACCACTCTCAATGCACTCTTTCCATACGTGTATGCGCCAAACGCGTATCGGTGAAAACACATCTGCCCATCCGCCCACGTCTTAAGTCCCGTTCCCACGACTTGCGAATACTTTCGACGCCGTGACGACGGTGTACTTATTGGTCATTAGTAGTTTGGCACCGACTATCGGCAAATGCGACACAAGTCAAAGGAAGCGCCAGTATTTGTTTTGTTATCAAGTGGAGGTAAGGTTGTCAGCCCTACGCACCGGCCGCGTTTACCCCCCAGGAGGTATATACTGTTAGAGGCTGAGCTGACCCCATCGGGATTCGAACCCGCAGTGCCGCAACCAACTGCGCCAACGCGTACAGTTATTGGTAAATTTGTCAATTACACCAGTCGTGAGAACGCGTCTTATGCCGGGCCACACACGTTCAGGTAGGCCTGTCAGTTTTGCCTGCGCAGGCCGCCTGAAGAGAGGCGACCGGATAAACTGAAGTCCCCACACACGTTCAGGTAGGCCTGTCAGTTTTGCCTGCGCAGGCCGCCTGAAGAGAGGCGACCGGATAAACTGAAGTCCTCACACACGTTCAGGCGAAAGCCGGTAGTCTTGATCATGGCCTCAACAGACGACGACACGCTCGCTATTGTTGGCTTGCTAATAGCTATGAAGAGTAAAAATATGCGTAAAATGTGGTGTAAAGAGTGGTTACAAAAAAGAAACACGTATTCCCATGTAAATTTGTTGACTGAGTTGAAGCTGGCCCCTAAAGACTGGCATAATTATTTGCGAATGGATGAAGAAACATATTTACAACTCCTTTCATTAGTGGCGCCATTAATTGAAAAGAAAAATACAGTGATGAAGCTTCAACACGTGGCCTGAACTGACGCCGTTCCGGCCGGCCGGAACCTACAAACGCTCCGGTATGCCTGCGCAGTCCTCAGGCCTGCCGGTTGGTCGAACGAGTTTTCGTATTTGCTCCGGCCGCCTGTACAGTTTTAACTGAAAGGTGTGCCGGAACCTACACACGCTCCGGCGGCCTGTCGTAGGCATAACTGTGCAGGCAAAACTGACAGGCCTACCTGAACGTGTGTGGCCGGCATTAGGCGTGCATTACACGGAGCTACTTTACACGCTACTCACCAGCGGGTTCGCTAGCAGCTTTTAAACTCGCCTTGTCTAATTATAAAAGCCGGTAAACTCGCTGGCTAGTATATCCGAGCGAGTGAGGCAGCAGTCGGTTCATCTTCACTCGCTACTCGCTGGCTAGTATACTGTCCTGCTTGTAAACTCGCTCAGTGTAATTGTTACGGCCAGTAAGTGCCGTGATAAAATACCGAAATTCTTCAGTTCATCTCTGAGACAACTAAAGCGCTAGTAGCTGAATGCCCAACGTTTTTCATTCCTACGTGTAACAGGCGTGGCTAGTTTACTCGCTGCTCGCTCACTAGCTGGCAAGTGTACTCGCTGGCGAGTAGCCCGTAAAGTAACTCCGTGTAATCCCCGCCTTAAGACTACATGTCGAATGATGAGCGAATAAATTTGTAAGGATGTGGAAGGAAGCGGTCTTAGCCTAACTTAAACGAAAAGCTTCAGTCAGGATGGTCGGTGTTCCAGCCGGAATTTGAACTCGGAACCTCCAAAATACGAAGCAGGAGTGCTATCCACTCGACGTATAAGCAAAGCTTCGATAATTATTGATCGGTCTATACGATCGCAGCGCTTACTTGACATTTAAACGCAATTCGCACGCTGTCACGCCGCGGGTGGCAGCCCGACGTCCGGTAAGGGAGATAAGGGAGGTCACAAGACCCCTTCTCAGTCCGTCTGATGAAAAAGAAACACCTGGGGCAGAATGGCTTTTCATCCAGCTTACTTCAGGGTTAACATGGCTCGACTATGAATCTCAAGTATCCCCTCCCCCCAGTATAAAGGCTGACCCAGTAATTCCTAGCAGTCACGTATTTACCATTAAACACTCCAGACTCTCGCAATTTAAAGTTACGGAACTTCGGACTTAGCAGTTGTAAAAAGTAAGAAACAACTGATATAACATTTTTGAAACGCGCCGAGCTTTTCCGTGCTGCAATAAAAGCGCAATGAGCAAAAACGGAGGAAGAATACTGCTGGGCGATAACACAGGCGTTGGGGCGGTTATACTGCGGCCGATCAGGTTCCAGTGTGTTGGAGTTTGGTTTTCAACTGGACTCCCTTGTATATACAAATATGGTTTACCATATGTATATGCAATTCCGACTTGCGCAAAAACTCTACTTGCGCCAGATCTCCGACTTGCGCAAAACTCTACTTGCGCCAGATCTCCGACTTGCGCAAAACTCTACTTGCGCCAGATCTCCGACTTGCGCAAAACTCTACTTGCGCCAATCTCCGACTTGCGCAAAACTCTACTTGCGCCAGATCTCCGACTTGCGCAAAACTCTACTTGCGCCAGATCTCCGACTTGCGCAAAACTCTACTTGCGCCAGATCTCCGACTTGCGCAAAACTCTACTTACGCCAATCTCCGACTTGCTCCAGATCTCCGACTTGCGCAAAACTCTACTTGCGCCAGATCTCCGACTTGCGCAAAACTCTACTTGCGCCAGATCTTCCGGCAAGTATCGTAAGTCGGGGAGTGTCTGCACAGTTTATACAGACGAAGACTGATCAATTTGTAAACAGCTGAACTGTTTATAAATAGACACGACGTAAGAAGTCAGAAGACTTGAATCTTCAGACTTGGACTGCTTGGCCCTGAAGATGAAGGCACCATGATTCTCCGAAACGTCTGGAACTATTTATCAGTCGATACGGCATAACATCCCAGGAGACTCATACCTTCAGAAAGATTTGCATATGTTGCACGAACAGAAGAAATGAGAAAGATATACAAAATTTTTGTTGGTAAACCCCAAACAAAGAAACTTGTCACCCCTGTCTAGGACAAATCCCAGAATGCATGCAAATTCATATCGATGCCCCCTATACACCTTCACAAAGCGGTCTTTGAACACTAAGGCTTTGGGTCTGCCTTTAGCCTCGCACCGAAATTTGGCCAAGCTGTTTAATTGCGAGTTCTCGCCTTGTAGGCCCCCGTTCAATCTCATACGAATTTTGCGCTAGACACATTGGCATTGCGGCACGTTTTCTCCGAACACTTCTGTTTTGCCCTCTAAACGGTAATTACACACACCACACACATCTACCATCAGAGGCTGGTACCCTAGTCTCCATTTGAGGTCCCAGTACCAGGGGACCGATTCATCTAAGACGCACACAAGCACTCCCGAGCGAAATCTACTAGTCTCTTTCATTCAATCAATCAATCATTCATTCATTCCGTAGTCTGTCTTACGACAGGTCCATAGTCTCTTCCAAAGCGAGTTCTCCACAGAATGCGATCTAGTACTTCCTCTTTCAATTTCCAGTATCCTCTTATTTTCTTAAGGTCATCCAATAGCTGCTTACGTCGTCTAACTCGTATTCCCGTCACTTCTATCCTTCACTCTATCTTCCCTTCAATAACGCGTTTATTTTTTTTGTGGTGAAGGGCCCCGCAGCAGATGCTACGGACACACCGCAGCCTTGAGGCTTATTGTGCAACCCTGTGATGAAGATGAAGAGAAAGATGATTAACCTTGATTTCAGGCTTCCGTCGCGATCTTGATGAGATCTGCGCTCTTCTGGGATATTATGCGGCGTCGTGTGGTAATTGTTTACCAACGCTTCGGGACAACGTATCGGTCCCATCTTCACGGGTCAGGTATCCCACTAGCCACTTTACGTGCCTCTCTTCACCACCCCCCCCCCCCCCCTCTGCATTTTTCTTCTTCTAATTTATTTATTTGTATTTTTAATTTTTACTGTTTGTTTTATTTGTATTTTATTTATTTAGCTTTATCTTTATATATTCATCCCTTACTGTTATTCTATTCCATATATTTTTTCCCAGCTGTCTTAGGTGACTGCATTCTCGGTACCCCTAGCTCCTTTACGTTGTCTGTATCCACCCCTCTCTCACCCTGGTTCAACCCTATTGACTGTCATCACTCCTACTGATTGCTACCCGCGCGCACTTTCCCATATAGAATCTACGTTATAGGTTGCTGGCTTTCTTTCTTTCCTACTCGGACTCTTGACCCGTGAAAGATGGAACCAATACGTTGTCCCGAAACGCCGGTAAACAATTACCACACGACGCCGCGTAATATCCCAGAAGAGCGTAGATCTCAGAAAGATGATTATTTTTTTTTTTTATTTTTTCAAGTAATGGAGCACCGGTGGAATGAAATTAACAGGGGAAAACCGAAGTAAATCACGTGTTTTAGAAGGCAGTTTCTGCACAAGATGTGACCAATCCAGTTAGCATCTCTACCTTTTATTGTATGTACGATATTCCTCTCCTCCTTCACTCTGTGTAATACTTCTTCATTTTTCACACGATCGGTCCTGGTCTGTCTTTTTAAACGGAAGAAACGCGTTCGACTGGTGGGTCTTGATCGGCGGGGTGGGGACAGGGGGTCTCGAAAGTAAGGCCTCCTGCTAATGATGAACAGAACGGACTGCGTCATCGGTCGCTATGCAGCAGTAATGTCGTCCGCTCTACTGGTGCGCAATGCCGGGTTTTCGCGGGACTGATCACTGCAGAGTGGGCGACGTCATGGGTCACTATGCAAGCTGGACAATCTCTGAATTTATACTAAAACGTACGTCATTGTAAAAATACACTTTTCGCTAAAAAAAAAAAAAAAAAAAATATTTCGCTACAGAGGGGCTATGCTTTTTATTTCATAAAATTACTCACGGGAAGCAAAATACAAAAAGTTGAAAATCACCGTTCTATAAACGCGTTTACCTCCAAAACGACACAACGCTTCCGCGACGGAGAAAATTCATACACGGTAACCTAACCCAGCGGTTCACAAATTTCCCAGAAATTTAGAAGCCACTTGAAAATTGTAGGCGCCCCCGAACAAAAAGCAATCTCCATAATAAGGACCACGAATACTGGCCCCTACTGTGTTTCATCGCGCTGGTGCCCTGGCTCTCGCGATTTGTACACCCCTGTAGTAACCCCTCGCCCAATAGAGTTTCTCCCAGCGCAGTTTTGACTATACACAACTGCAAAGTAATTAAACGTATGGGGGGCAAAACTGCAAAACGTAGCGAAATCTAAATTTACGCGGAAGCTGGCAGTGTCAGCTACCAAAACACTGTGTAAAACGTTAACGTACAGAAATGCACGTATTTGAAGCGACTGGAGACGGGGGGGGGGGGGGGGGGGGGGGGGGTCCAGGGTATCTAAGGCAAGTCTGGGAAATGAGTGAGTGGTTATATGAGGGTCAGCATGGATTTAGACCAGGGTACTCATGCGAAAGTCAAGTAGTCACAGTTTGTCAAGATATTGCTGATTCACTGGACGAGGGAGTCAGGATTGACGCGATTATAATAGATTTTTCAAAGACTTTTGATTTAGTCCCACATGATAGGCTGCTTACAAAAATTGCGGAAACCGGAGTGGACTTGAAGGTAGTGGTATGGATAAAGGAATTTCTGTTAGGACGTTCGCAAAGAGTTAGAGTAGACGGACAACTATCTGATGAAGTCAGAGTAACGTCGGGAGTGCCGCAAGGGAGCGTATTAGGTCCTTGCTGTTCCTCGCTTATGTTAATGATATTTGGAAAAACATTGAGTCAAATATACGGCTTTTCGCTGATGATTGTATAATATACAGGAGGATAATCGATAGTAGTGACATCGAAAATTTGCAGACAGACTTAATTAGATTAGGGGAATGGGCGGTTGAAAATGAAATGAGGATAAATCCAGGTAAAAGTAAAGCAGTAAGCTTCAATAGAGCTAGGGTGAAAGGTACACTGAGGTATTGTATTGGGGATCAACTAATTCCAGAGGCAAATAGCTTTAAGTATTTAGGAATAATTATACGCAGCGACCTAAGCTGGGCAGATCATGTAAATTATACACTAAGAAAATCATGGAAGGCTCTTCATTTCGTAATGCGTATACTCAAAAGGGCAAATAATAATACGAAACGTTTAGCTTATACGGCACTAGTGAGACCGATACTTGAGTATGAAGCGGTGTGTTGGGACCCTTACAGAGAAGGTCAGGTAAGCGCTTTGAATTGCGTGCAAAAGAGAGCGGCAAAATTTGTAAATAATACAAATAAATCGGGTTGGGAAACATTGACACAGCGTAGAGCGATAGCCCGAATATGCGCCCTTTTCAAAGCATACACCGGGGGACGGGCTTGGAAAACGATAGGGGATAGACTGCTAAAACCATGCTACCTAGGTAGGGACGATCATAGTCGGAAAATTAGGACTAGGAAACAAAGAACAGATGTAGGTAAATATTCCTTTGTAAATAGGACCATAAAAAGCTGGAACCAATTACCTCCAAGCTTACTAGCGACTTTCCCCTGTAAATTAAGCACTTTTAGAAAAAGGGTCAAGAAAGTCATTACAAGCTAAGGGTTTTTAAGTGAGGATTAAATAAAAATAAGGGATGTGAAGTGAAGGGGTGTGAAGTGATGTGAAGTGAAGTGCTTTGGTTTCGAAGTGAAGTGAAGTGAATTAAGTTCTTGGGGGATATAATTATCATGTACTTTGGTCTGACTTTATACTGAGGATATTCTAACGCACTGAAATTAACTAATGTGTGGGTGTTTTTTGTAATGTGCGTGTGTTTTTTTTCTTGTATTGAGTATAGGTGTTTTTGTAAGGTGTGGATGTTTTTGTAAGGTGTGAATGCTTTTGTAAGGTGTGGATGCTTTGTAAGGTGTGGATGTTTTGTAATGTGTGTATGGTGTTCTAATATGTGTACTTGTATTTACTGTATGTATTTTTTTTTGTATGTGTATGGGTGTTTTTGTAAGGTGTGGATGTATTTGTAAGGTATGGTGTTCTAATATGTGTACTTGTATTTACTGTATGTATTTTGTTTTGTATGTGTATGGGTGTTTTTGTAAGGTGTGGATGTATTTGTAAGGTATGGATGTTTTTGTAAGGTGTGGATGCTTTTGTAAGGAGTGGATGCTTTTGTAAGGTGTGGATGTTTTTGTAATGTGTGTACGGTGTTCTAATGTGTGTACTTGTATTTACTGTATGTATTTTTTTTTGTATGTGTATGGGTGTTTTTGTAAGGTGTGGATGTATTTGTAAGGTGTGGATGTTTTTGTAAGGTATGGATGCTTTGGTAAGGAGTGGATGCTTTTTTAAGGTGTGGATGTTTTTGTAATGTGTGTACGATGTTCTAATGTATGTACTTGTATTTACTGTATGTATTTTGTTTTGTAATTGTGTATAGTTTGTTTTGTATTGTTATTTTTATGTATATTATATGTCCATTTGTATTGTGTGTACTAGTGTAAGGACTACTGCCACCGGGTGAAAACCCAATTGCAGTAAATAATAATAATAATAATAATAGTCCGCGTTCAAGTAACCCTATTCTTCCAATAAGAAGTTCGCACAACGCGGTTTTATCCAACACGCCCTTATCAATCCCTCTAAACCTCACGTTAGACGACGGATCACTGTACTAAGGTAAAGCAATCCCATTACAGGCCTGGACAGGCCCTGAGGGTTCCAGGAGGTTGAGGCTCCCAGATTTATAGACAATCGGCACATGAAGGTGGTAAGGTTGTCAGCCCTACGCACCAACCGCCTTTACCCCCCAGGAAATATTCCTGGTACTCATTTCTGTTAGAGGCTGAGTCGACCCCAGGGCCATAGTGCGACCGAAAAGATTATGTCAATTAAAAATTCCAATGACACCATCGGAAATCGAACCCGCGACCTTCCGGCTTGTAGCGCAGTGCCTCAATCACTGTACTGCACTGTACAAACTGTGATAGTTGTCGTCTAGACGGCAAAAGGGTTGGATCCGGCCATGGAAACAGGATCCCCAGTTCGAGTCTGGGCTTCGATATGTCTGTTGTCTTCAAACATAAATCCAATACCACCGCAGTGACAGAGCACAAAGTGCGTCGGCAGTCGGCCGGAAGGGATCCGTAAGGACAGCTGCCTGAATTCAGGTCTCTTGCCGACCCCAATGACATTTCTCCTACGGTTGCCTTTCAGCCTCGTTCCCCTCCCCCCTTTTCTTTTTGTAAACTCCAGTTAAGCCAACAGATCTCGAACACCATTTTGCGCGTCGATAATACAGGGTCCTTATTTTATCTGACAACTATCGTTTGTCACTCACCGCCGTTATTCTGCCGAAACTGTGGGTGGTCTCTCTATATGTTAATGTGAAACTGACCGAAACAACTCCGCAATATAGCCTACAGACAGATATTCGACGTATTAGGTCTCGGGTTCAAATCTCCAACTCCATATTTTTTTACTGTTTCTATTTAACTTCATTATTAGAATTCCATAACCGAAACTCTTGACAGCAGAAACCGGAAATTCAACATCCTTAACAACACAGGCCGCCCGTCGCTGGGCACTATCCTGAAGCCATTTCACTTCCGTCCACTTCCCATCTCAGATACATTTTCACGTTACGCTCCCATAAAACCTAAGTCTTACAATCCTTCTCCAGTCGAGCCATACGTTCTATCTACCGTAGCCACACACAATACGCTATTTCATTATCGTAATAATACAGGGTCTGTATTTTATCCGACAAATATCGTTTGTCACTCCGTGTACAGGAGCACGCAGTGAATCAGCTGTTTGAGGCACTGCGCTACATGCCGGTAGGTCGCGACGGGGCCATTAGGATTTTTAACTGATTTAATCCTCCCGGTCGCACTATGGCCCTGGGGTGGACTCAGCCTCTAACAGAAATGAGTACCGGGAATATTTCCTGGGCTGTAAACGCAGCCGGTGTGTAGGGCTGACAACCTTACCACCTTCATGTGCCGATTGTCTGGAAATCTGGGAGCCTCAACTTCCTGGAACCCTCAGGGCCTGTCCAGGCCTGTACAGGGAGTGCCTTACTTCGTATACAGCTCGCTTACCATATTCAAGCAGCCCATTCTTCCGATCGCCCACATGCGCGGTGTAACACCAATAACATTTGTCAGATAAATTAAGTACTGTGGCCTCTGCACACTGCACAATATTACAAACTTTTCAAAACATATGCAGGTCTTTGTTATCCAATCCTAGCTACTAGTCGACGCCTAGCGCCATCATAAACGTTCACAGCTTTAAGGAAACTTCTGCGTGTTACGTAAGTCGACAGTTGCCGGCCTACACTACAGCCAACTTCGTACTACGCTGTACGACGGTACCGGGCGTTTGATCGAACATTTGCTGCAAGTTCTAGTAGTGTCTTTCTTTCTTAGTGTTGAAACGAACCGTGTAGACAAACCTCTAGACTGTATCTTTCATTGTCCGAAACGTGCTACGTGTTTCGACTTTTTCATAACAGCATCATCTGGCACAAGCATAAAAATATACAGGAAAAAAGCACGTTTTCGGGCAACAAACAATACTGTCTGTAAAAACACATACAGTAAGTATCTTTGCCCATTCATGCATTACACCGGCATGTCTCACCCTAAGAACCATGCAGACTTTAAGAGTTTCCACCCATTATGATATTTAGCCCATGTTTCTCTTTCAAGTTAAATTTATTATCAACAATTTTTTGTGCCTAGTCAAGAAGGACTGGGGTACGGACTTATCACCGCGAGAAGGAAGTTGGTGTATTTCGAAGCAGCTAATGACATCAGACAAGCCGTGCCAGACCTTTCAGTTGCTGTGTAGTGGTGGTGGGTCCTATTATGATTTATTACATACTGACGTACTGCCGCACAGCCAGCTAGCGGTACGACTTACACGGACCCAACCGGTCGGCCACTGATTAGCGCGAGGCAGCAGCAGCGTCGACGGCGACGATAGTGATGGGGACGACGGAGGAAAGGAGAGAGAATGAGGGACTAAAAAAAAAAAAAGAACTCCTCGCGGGTCGGAAGTGCCTGCGTGACGGGCTGTAGAGGAAAAGCGCGCGGGGAGACGAACGGGCGAACCCAAGCAACGCAAGGGCTTTCTCCCCCCTCCCCCTCCCACCACGACCCATCTCTTCCTCGCGACCGACAGCGGTTTTTGTGCCGCTTCGCACTCGCTCCGTCCTGTACTGTCCGCTCACCTCCACAAAGGTTCGCGGGCACGACACAGCAAACTCGACCGTCTCGCGAGAGAAAGACAGCGTGAGCGAGAGAGGTGATGAATTGCTTACTCAGCGAAGGAAGGGGTGTTAGCAGCAGCAACGGTATAGTCACTGTCCATTTCAATTGCACGTGATGTCTTTTGAGTCCATTTTGATTTATTGTACCATTTTGCATTCCCTTTATGTCATTCTGAAACACATCTATCAGTGTCGTTACACAGACAGTATCAAAGTGACACGAAAAACTTTATAAATGCGCAATAGCTCTTTCAGGGATTTGAACTAGAAGGCTTCAGGTACACCAACTGTCCATTACAAATACATTTAACGTTTGAATCCATGATTTTGCAGTCCCTTTCTGTAAACTCGCGACTCATCTGTCAACGTAGTTAAAAAAGGCAAGAGATTTAAACATTAAAACACCTCATACATAAGTGACTGTCCTGTCATCAATTCGCACTGAAGAGGTTGTGACACTCTCTATTACGGTTCCTTGTCTGTTTCCTTTATTATTTCAGGCGCGTTCGAAAATTGCGAAAAGCTACTATTAGCTTCGTAATGTCTGTCTGTCCGTCCGCATGGAACAACTCGGGTCCCACCGGACGGATTTTCATGAAATCTGATATTTGAGTATTTTTCGAATATCTGTCCAGGAAATTCAACTTTCATTAAAATCTGACAACAATAACGGTACTTCACTTGAAGACTTATGTATATTCATGATATCTCGCTGAATTCTTCTTAGAATGAGAAATGTTTCAGACAAAATTTGTAAAGAAAATCAAAACACAATTTTATGTTCAATACATTTTTATCCAAAAATCGTACCGTTTATGAGATAATGTGGAAAAATATGGTACAGCCAGACAGGCCACAGATGACAATATAATACGGCGCATGCGCTTTGCATGCTGGATAACTAAGGCTACAGACACACACTCAGAATGTGTAACACTTATTGCATTACGCACGGCAAAAAATCGTTACGCGAACGCGCCTCAATGTTACGTTTACACGTACATTGCCTGTCCTGTGTCAACTCACATGTTAGTGCCACCAATTGACAACGCCAGATGAATGTCAGCATACGTCATAACACGTTCAAGCCCTTTCGTGGATACAGCACGAGAGCTCCACTACAGTTTCCGTGCCTTTCAATTCAACATGCAACCTTTTTCATTTATCTCCTCAGTGGGTGTAGTGACTAGATTATGGCATGGACGATTACCTAGCAACCGCGGTTCGATTCCCTGAAGGCACAAATCGTTATCTCTTCTCTAAAACGATCACACAGGCTCTGGGGCCCACCTAGCTTTCTATTTAATGGTTACCGAGATTCTTTCTCACGGGTAAGGCGGTCGGAGCGCGAAGGGGACAACTCAGCTCAGTCTAGTGCCGAAATTACGAGCATGTCGACCGGTACTTTCACTACCCAACGTTTTCATGGTTTTGTGTTTCATTAACGACAGACGCAACTTTGTGTTTTTTTTTATGGCAAAGTGTTGTTACTGTGGGCTGGTTCGCGGGCCGCACGTGGAAAAGTAACAAGAAGTGGATACCTAACCGCCTAAATTATTGTATAATTTTTATGGCATATACATAATTTACAAACGTTACCGCGGGCCGCATAACAAAACCTGGCGCACCGCGGGTTGCAGACCCATGATCTATTCCTTGCCTTCTATTTAACCCCGGTATAAGAGAACAGATTATATAGCGTTGAATAGGATAGTTAATAAATAATAAAATGGAAAGGATTTGGAAGGAAGTGGCCATGGCCTAATTCGACTATTATCACGTATTGTGACTGTAGGTTCTTAGGAAAACCAAGAGAGATTAAATTGGGACAGCCGATGTGCCGGCCGAGATTCGAACCGATCACCCCGAACACAAATGCATTCGAACGAGTGACAACCAAACACAAGTACATTCGAACCGGTCACCCCGAACACAAATGCATTCGAACGAGTGACCACCAAACACAAGTACATTCGAACCGGTCACCTCCTAACACAAGTACATTCGAACCGGTCACCCCGAACACAAATGCATTCGAACGAGTGACCACCAAACACAAGTACATTCGAACCGGTCACCCCGAACACAAATGCATTCGAACGAGTGACCACCAAACACAAGTACATTCGAACCGGTCACCTCCTAACACAAGTACATTCGAACCGGTCACCCCGAACACAAATGCATTCGAACGAGTGACCACCAAACACAAGTACATTCGAACCGGTCACCTCCTAACACAAGTACATTCGAACCGGTCACCTCCTAACACAAGTACATTCGAACCGGTCACCCCGAACACAAATGCATTCGAACGAGTGACCACCAAACACAAGTACATTCGAACCGGTCACCTCCTAACACAAGTACATTCGAACCGGTCACCTCCTAACACAAGTACATTCGAACCGGTCACCCCGAACACAAATGCATTCGAACGAGTGACCACCAAACACAAGTACATTCGAACCGGTCACCTCCTAACACAAGTACATTCGAACCGGTCACCCCGAACACAAATGCATTCGAACGAGTGACCACCAAACACAAGTACATTCGAACCGGTCACCTCCTAACACAAGTACATTCGAACCGGTCACCCCGAACACAAATGCATTCGAACGAGTGACCACCAAACACAAGTACATTCGAACCGGTCACCTCCTAACACAAGTACATTCGAACCGGTCACCCCGAACACAAATGCATTCGAACGAGTGACCACCAAACACAAGTACATTCGAACCGGTCACCTCCTAACACAAGTACATTCGAACCGGTCACCCCGAACACAAATGCATTCGAACGAGTGACCACCAAACACAAGTACATTCGAACCGGTCACCCCGAAAACAAATGCATTCGAACGGGTGACCTCCGAATACAAGAACATTCGAACCGGTCACCTCCTAACACAAGTACATTCGAACCAGTCACCCGAAAACAAATGCATTCGAACGGGTGACCTCCGAATACAAGAACATTCGAACCGGTCACCTCCTAACACAAGTACATTCGAACCAGTCACCCCGAAAACAAATGCATTCGAACGGGTGACCTCCGAATACAAGAACATTCGAACCGGGCACCTCCAAACACAAGTCCATTCGAACTGGTCACCCCGAACACAAGTACATTCGAATCGGTCACCTCCAAACACAAGTCCATTCGAACTGGTCACCCCGAACACAAGTACATTCAAACCGGTCACCTCCAAACACAAGTACATTCGAACCGGTCACCTCCGAATTTAAGTAGACTCGAGCAGTCAACTCCGAATACAAGTAGGCGCGTACAACTCAGCCACCTAGTCCAGTGTTAGACAATTACGAACCCAGGCTGTCTAGCAGCATGCAACGTTCTTACAGCGGCTCGTAACATGGGCATTCGGATGTACAACGAGACGAACGAACCGGCAGTCGGCAATAAACGCAAGCAAACAAACAAAAGAAGAAATACGGCGCCCAGCGTTTATGCGTATAAGGACAAAAAACCTTAACCTCAGCATTAATTGCATTCTGCGGTAGGACGATATGCCCTCGCCTCTTCAGTGATAATTTTAAAGTTTTTTTTTATTATTATTTTATTTTTTTATATATATGGCTCGACAGCCCTATATGGGCCTGGGCCTCCTCGTTCCGTCGAGGTTTCATGGTCACACACATTTGAGACACACCACAGTCAGTAGGACTCCTCTGGACGAGTGATCAGCCCGTCGCAGAGACCTCTACCTGACAACACACAACACTCACAAGAGACAGACATCCATGTCCCCGGTGGGATTTTTTTCTTTTTTTTTTCCTGTCCGGGGGTTTTCCCCTTTGATCCATTTTTGTACTGTTTAAATCCTTTCGTCCTTCATGTCACTTTACGTTCCATATTACCGTCCTTACAACTAACACAACACAAACATCCATGCCCCCGGCGGGATTCGAACCCACGATCCTAGTAAGCGAGCGGCCGAAGATCCACGCCTTAGACCGCACGGCCACTGGGATCGGCCCTTTTTTTTTTCCTTTTCTTTTCTTTTTGCCTGTCCGGGGTTTTTCCCCCTTTGATCCATTTTGGTACTGTTTAAATCCTTTCGTCCTTCATGTCACTTTACGTTCCATACTATCGTCCTTACAACAAACACAACACAAACATCCATGCCCCCGGTGGGATTCGAACCCACGATCCTAGTAAGCGAGCGGCCGAAGACCCACGCCTTAGACCGCGCGGCCACTGGGATCGACAATTTTAAAGACATTACTGCTACCGTATTCTGAGTAAGGCTATACATATCGTGCAGGAATGCGAACGGTGCAATACATGTATTGCTGTTTTAAACTTGTCTCGAAATCAGTCAGTGAAGTACAAAGAATATACAATAAATAAAGTCTCCCTGAGTATTAAAAATTAAACAGGAAATAATTATAACATTAAATGCAGCTCATTTATTGCACTTAAGTATCACTGTTACTTGTGCATCTTAGCAGGAATTTAAAAACTCAGTCGCGGTAGAAACCAGACCCTGCATTTGGAACCATTCACGAACAACCATTTCCACTTACTCATTTTTGTGGAATGTGCCAAAAGGGAACAAATGCATAAATATTCTCGGGGATTACGCTGAAAAATATTGATACTCAGTGGAATAAAAGATCTATATTTTAACGCCTAATTTTCATGAAGATTCCTAGCAAGATGCGCCTTCGAAGGTGGAGGTTCGACTCTCGGTAACGTAAGGTCGTTCGTCTTGCCGTCACGCCCACACAAACTCCAAATCCCCCTCAACCTCTTATCGCACGAGTACTCCAGCCTGATAAAGGGACGAGCGTAACGGCCTGGGGGTGACGCTGACCACTTACTTTCATCTTGTGACGTCTAAACCCCTTCCGGTTCCACGATGTTGTGCTTGGGGGACAGACAACTCCCTTCACTTCGTAGAACTGAAAATCAACCAGCTCAGGATTCTTGGCGAACATTGGGTAATTTTTTTTATTTTCGCAGGAAAAAGAGTCTGAGGGGCTTTCATGATCATGGTACAGTGAATTTCCTAGACAGGGCATTCACAGAGCGAACTTACGGGCTATGAATCGGACCGACTTGACGGGAGAAGCGTCCGACTCTTCCAACCGAGAGCGCGTTAGAAAGAAAATACATATACAGGGCATACACAAAAGAATGGTGCGGTAACAACCAGCTTTCTTTTGAAACCGCACCATTCTTTTGTGTATGCCCTGTATAATAATCTCACCGCGTATTCACGGAACTTATGTTGTTTTACTGAAAATGGCTTCACGATAATGTGATAAACTGTAGAAACAAACACAGCACGCTTAAACATGAAATGTTGTTACTAACAGCATTACAACAATAGACAATCTGAATGCTTCCAGTCATGCTCAAAATATAAATCAGGGGCGAGAAATGTAGATAAATTGGTTAACAAGACAGGCACTGTGGTACAAACGCAATAGTGAGACCCGTTCGCGTAACCATTGTTGCCGTGGAAAAGAAATAAGTATTACATATTCTGAGTGTGTGTCTGTAGCCTTAGTTATCCAGCATGCAAAGCGCATGCGCCGTATTATATTGTCATCTGTGGCCTGTCTGGCTGTACCATATTTTTCCACATTATCTCATAAACGGCACGATTTTCGAGAAAAAGTTATTGAACATAAAATGTGTGTTTTGGTTTTCTCTACAACTTTTGTCTGAAATATTTCTCATTCTAAGAACAACTGAGTGACATATTGTATAAATGTACATAGGCCTTCAAGTAAAGTACCCGTTATTCTTGTCAGATTTTAATCAAACTTGAATTTTCTCGACACGGTTTCGAAAAATCCTCAAATATAAAATGTAATAAAAATCTGTCCAGTGACAGTCGAGTTGTCCCATGGGGACGGACAGATATCACGAAGCCAATGTGAACATGAAGCCCTGTCCAAAAACGGAGTGCTATCAGCTGAGCTACTACGTTACACAACACTGCAACTCGTATAGTTTTAAATAAAAGGATGACAGCGTGTTGGTTCGATAGGGACAAGTGGCGGGCTGTTGTGAACGCGGTAATGAACATTCGGGTTCCTTAAAATGCAGAGACTTTATTGACACGTAGGGAACCAATAGCTTCTTAACCATTTAAGGAAGAAAAAAATTGAAATTAGTTTTCTATACAATGTTCCCCGATTTCCGAAAGAGCACTGCTTTTTGGAAGGTTCTCAGGATTCACCCGTTTGTCCCTCTAGTAACAGCAACATGCAGATAAAGAAGAGCATTGGTGGAATAATACTGACAGGGGAAAACCAAAGTACTCGAAGAAAAACGTGTCCAAGTGCCACTTTGTCTACCACAAATCTCACATGGAATGACCTGGGATCGAACCCCAGCCTCCGCATTAAGAGGCCTGCGACTAACCGCGAAAATTAACCTAAACGTAAAGGCCCAGTCCGTACCGCGCAGTAAACACACTCCGTCTCAGTTATACAAACCAGTCAGTTAATGTTGTACAGTGAAATAATCGCTGTTTGTTCTGAGATCCACACAAAACACATAAATACAGTCCGTACCGCGCAGTAAAACACACTCCGTCTCAGTTATACAAACCAGTCAGTTAATGCTGTACAGTGAAAAATCGCTGTTTGTCTGAGATCCAAACTAGAACATAATACAGTCCGTTAACGCGAGTAATACACACTCGGTTCCAGTTAAAACCAGTCAGTTAAATGTTGTACCAGGAAATACGCTTTTGTTCTGAAGATCACACAAAACACTTTAAATTAGTCCGTTACGCCAGTAAACACACTCGTCTCATTACCACATTCAGTAAAGAGTACAGTGATTTATCGCGTTGTTCTGAGATCCACACAAACCATATATCAGTCCGACGCGCAGTAAACAGCACTCGTCTCAGTTATACAAACCAGTCAGTTTTGTTGTCAGTGAATAATCGCTGTTTGATTCTGAGAACCACACAAAACACATAAATACTGTCCGTACGCGCAGTAAACACACTCACGTCCTCAGTGAACAACCAGTCCATTAATGTTGTACCGGAATAATCCGCTGTTTGTTCAGATCCACACTAAACACATAAAACAGTCCGTACCGCGCAGTAAACACACTCCGTCTCAGTTATACAAACCAGTCAGTTAATGTTGTACAGTGAAATAATCGCTGTTTGTTCTGAGATCCACACAAAACACATAAATACAGTCCGTACCGCGCAGTAAACACACTCCGTCTCAGTATACAAACCAGTCAGTTAATGTGTACATTGAAATAATGCTGTTTGTTCTGAGATCCACACAAAACACATAAATACAGTCCGTACCGCGCAGTAAACACACTCCGTCTCAGTTATACAAACCAGTCAGTTAATGTTGTACAGTGAAATAATCGCTGTTTGTTCTGAGATCCACACAAAACACATAAATACAGTCCGTACCGCGCAGTAAACACACTCCGTCTCAGTTATACAAACCAGTCAGTTAATGTTGTACAGTGAAATAATCGCTGTTTGTTCTGACATCCACACAAACACATAAAACACTGTTCGGTAGAATTTAATAACAGCGGTACATAAGTAACCTTGGGTTTAGGTTGTACATATAAGATCAGCTCGTACGCGCAGTAAACACACTCCGTCTCAGTTATACAAACCAGTCAGTTAATGCTGTACAGTGAAATAATCGCTGTTTGTTCTGAGATCCACACAAAACACATAAATACAGTCGTACCGCGAGTAACACATCGTCTCATGTATAAACAGTCAGTTAATACTGTACGTGAAATAATCGCGTTGTTTGGATCCACACAAAAACATAAATACAGCTCGTACCGCGCAGTAAACACACTCCGTCTCAGTTAACAAACCAGTCAGTTAATGCTGTACAGTGAAATAATCGCTGTTTGTTCTGAGATCCACACAAAACACATAAATACAGTCCGTACCGCGCAGTAAACACACTCCGTCTCATTTATACAAACCAGTCAGTTAATGCTGTACAGTGAAATAATCGCTGTTTGTTCTGAGATCCACACAAAACACATAAATACACTGCGTGGGCAGAACGTTCAGCCTTGTGGTACATATAGTAAGCATTGGGCTTTAAATAGTAAATAAGGATACCTGCTTCATGGAGCTAATGAAAATCATGAACTGACCATCAATTCATGCAATGATACAACAGCCACCCCACCAAAGTCGATGGCGAGCATTTCATCCTCGTAATCTCGTAAGTGGTAAGGTAAAGGTAAAGCAATCCCATTACAGCCTGGACAGGCCCTTAGGTTCCAGGAGGTTGAGGCTCCCAGATTTATAGACAATCGGCACATGAAGGTGGTAAGGTTGTCAGCCCTACGCACCGGCTGCCTTTACCCCCCAAGGACATCGGGAATCGAAACCGCGACCTTCCGGCTTGTAGAACAGTGCCTCAACCAACTGCGCCACCGCGTGTCCCTCTCGTAAGTGGTATCGCATCTAACCAAGAAAATATAAAATCAATGGCTGGCTACCTGTTACAGCAAGTTAGCTCCAAGAGTGCACAAAAGATGGGGAAACAATAAAACAAAAGATAGTATAATAATCTGTAAAAGCTAGCTACACCTACACAGGCCTTGAAAGACCCTGAGGGTTCCTGGAGGTTGAGGCTCCCAGAATTCCTAGACAATCGGCACTTGAAGGTGGTAAGGTTGTCAGCCCTACCACCCGCTGCCTTTTCCTCCCAGGAGATATCCCTAGTACTCATTTCTGTTAGAAGCTCAGTCGACCCTGGGGCCACAGTGTGGCAGGAAGGATCAAGTCAAAGAAAAATCCCAATGATCCCATCGGAAATCGAATTCGCGACCTTCCGGTTTGCAGCGCAGTGCCGCAGCCAAATACACCACGGTGTACCCCATAAAAATCTGAACGTGATGGACATTTTTCTTAAATCTTATCGGTCCAATGTCGAGTTAAGCTCGACATCGCTATCCGTTGTACCAGTTCCAATGTCGAGTCCAAGTCGACAAATTGTTTTACACAGTTTTATGTTGGTTTTTTCCCTGTTACCTACTGGCTGCTCTTGGACTTTGAAGACTACATATTTTCTGGAAAATTAATTTGGACCAGACTGGTGGAATTCACAAGAATAATTGGGACCACAAACGGTAAAGAACTCTCATTTCACACAGAGGGTGATAAAGCTGGAAGGTAAAATGATCTGCGTGTGTTAATGAGAACAGAGCAATCACGGTTCAATTCCCGACAAGGGCAAAACATGTCTCTTCTCCACATACGTTATGACGGCAGTGTGTTGTACACAGCACCTTCCTGTACAGGATACATCAATACACGACACAGGAACTTGATCCTTCTGTGTCCGAAACGTCCGTATTAGATGTCTGTACACATATACACATTATAAACAATGGCTTATCAACGAGTTTTAACCAAGAATATGTCAACACCATACTAGCCATAGTATCAATATCATTGCATTTATAGCTGCTAACTAACTAACTAACTAACTCCATGGAGCACAGTCCTTCTTGACAAGCTAACAGGTCGTCAGCTAGTGAAGAAATTCCCCGCGTTTTATGGAACCCGAAGGTCCATCACCGCATTCACAAGAGCCCGCCACCTGTCCCTATCCTGAGCCATATCAATCCAATCCATGTCCCCCCATCCCACTTCTTTAAAGTCCATTTTAATATTATCCTCCAATCTACAATTATAGCCTCATTTTATATATTTTTAACACTGTACACGTAAAATTGATATATTAATATATATATTCCTTTGTTATTGACGTCTCCCTGAGGATGGCAATTTATCGCTGAAACATGTAGGAGGGTTCATGTTTATGCGAGACTTGTAATTTTATTGCGTGCACATGTTGGTGTAGGTCAGGGCTGGCCAACTTCAACGCAACAGAGGGCCACCATAATTCGTTTAAGGGCTCGCCCTGAGGGCCGCACGTGCGGTATAAATTATATCGAAAGGGTAGGGGGGACTGCATTCACTTATACGCCGGTATTTACAAACAATAAGTTACACTAGAAGTACGCTGAATTGCAAGGTAATAGGCCGTACTGAACTGGTAAAACACACAGGAATATTGGTTTGGTGTGTGCTGTCTCGAGAGTGATAAGTTGTAGTCTGTAAACATTTTCTGTCTAATAAAGTTGTCATGTATGTTCCGTAGACCTATTATATTATGTTCCGTTAAACTGTATTACTGAAACTATTCAGGTGACCGAGGGCCGCAAATACTTTCCTCGAGGGCCGCACGTTGGCCAGCCCTGTTGTATATAAATAAACACTCTTATATAGCTGTTTTAAATTTCGCCTAACGGCTCCTATTTAGCTACAACACGTTCAACAAAATCCCACTGTAATATAAAATAAGTACTTATTACATATTTACCTGGCTATAACTATCCTGATCGAGTCTCGAACCCAGAATCTAGGTTACATTCCTTTGACTTGTGTCACATGTACTGACAGTCGGTGGGAAATGGACAAGAGCCCTGTTCCCACAACGTGGCAAGTATCCACAAGCGACAAATGTTTGTCAAACAAGCCAGTCGTGGGAACGCGGCATTATATTGCACATTTCACTGTGTCGATTGAGCTGCTATCGAGGTTGTCTTGAGGTGGAAGGGAGGAACACTTGACGACGCACGTCAATGGTTGTTTGTGTCAGCCTCTGCACCAACGCCTGACAGCCATTATACTGTCCTGTTCTATACTACATATGCGTGTTCCTGCAAAGCCATTTTCTACAGCCACAGTAATTTCCTATTTTGTGGGCGTGTTGGTCATTTCGTTTCAAGGACGTGACGTTTGTGCACACATTTCGTTCTGTACTTGCTTTCATTTCCCACGAACACTGGGTCATTCGCAGTATGTGGAAGTGAACCATTACAGCAAAGACGAATGAATATTGCCTTTACTTCGCGGCCCTGGACCTGCAACGTACAAGCATAGGTAAAGTTCGCCCTATAACCTGCCATGAAGCCCCAGAGGGGGAGTAGAGGTATGGCTCTACTCTTTCTTTAACCTTGGCGTTACATTTGGTGTGGGCGGTTAACGCCACGCCCCGGCCGCTTTACCCCCAGAAATGACCCGGTACCCATTGTACAGGAGGCTGGGTGGGCCCCAGGGCCGGTCTGGACGGGTGCGGAAAATCTCGCCTCCACCGGGATTCGATCCCCGGACCGTCCAGCTCGTAGCGAGTCGCTATACCGACTGAGCTATCCCGGCCCTGTCTCTGTGAGTACCAGAACTAATCAGAAAATAAAGACAGGAGCTTGAAAGTTTGGCAGTAGTTTCAGGATGGTTACGAACATGCCGCGCCAATTACTCGTATTAATCAAAACCAGCCCACAGGTAAGGGATCGGGCCACGGACAGCTGATATCCTTGATGTGAGTCACATTTCGTTGCCATGGTTACCATTGCTGCCATGACGGCTCAGTCAGAACAGGGACTATGTTACTTGCTAAAAGGTAGAGAAACCGGGGTTCGATTCCTGCAGAGACAGATATTTTTTACCCGCTACAGAGCTCATTTCGGCTGCGGGGAACACACGCCCTATCATCCAGTGGGTACTGGAGGTTTTCCTTCCGGGTAAAGCGGCCGGGGAGTAATGCTAACACTGCCATCTAGTGAGGACGTAAAAAATGCTTGTAGCTATAACTCCATTCCCCAATACGTCTTCATGCTCGGTATTCCATCAAGCACAGGGACGAATTTTGACATTTTCATTTTTTTTTCTGCTAGTCGTACTTTCGGCTGTGTGACAGAAAGTCGTTCTGTCGAGAGAACCGACTTCTATGCTCGGTCAGTCCGTGCAGCACGCTTTATTACGGCTTCGTACAGGTGTTCCTTTTAGTGGTGTGCCTGAACACGGCAGCTGTCGTGGGATATTCCGGTGGCTGCAGGCTGGCTATGCGATACAGCTGCCGTGCACGGGACACTCCGAGATAGATACTGACATCGCAAACAAACAGGTCCAAGGTTTCAATTTGGGCCTCCTGACCGGTTATTCTACGTTTTTCGTACATTCCTCTGTCCCCCAAGGTAATATCCATGATAGTACCTCAAATTACGCCACAACCGTTTCCTTCCACATCCTTTCCAGTTCATTATTCACTAAGCATCCCGCCATTCGACGCTTTGGAGTCTTAGGACGTCAAAACGTTGTTAAATAAACCCCGAATACATATAAAAATCAGTCCACCATTCACATATTTGCTCTTCTGGGATGTTACGGAGCGTAGATTGGTAGTTGCCGACGTTTCGGGACAACCTATCGGCCCCATCTTCAATGGTAGTTTGTTACCGACGTTTCGGAACAGCCTATAGGTCCCAATTTCAAGGGTCAAGGCTTGACCCTTGAAGATGGGAGGGACAGGTTGTTCCGAACGTCGGTACTACAAATCTACGCTGCGTAACATTCTAGAAGAGCGAAGATCTCATTTACACGACGGCGGAAGCCTGAAATCACGCATCCACCATTCTTGTCGACGTTTATACGTAACCATATCACAGGTGTTACATTAACGTCGTTAAACAAGCAGTCTTTGTGTTGTCAATACCGCCGTGTAATATTGGGCTCAAAATTAAAGAACAACGAACTTGAACGTCTAGACAGCAAAACGGGATAAGAAAGTAATTAGCAAGGCACCTGCCGTGCTTCCTCGACGGTTTCAAATCAGCGCGACGCTTCAGCGAATGTCAGCTAATGCTGCATGCATGGAATCTCTATTGTATCGAATTCCGAACTACTATGCATGCTCATTACATGACACCCGATCGTACATTATCTGCTGCAGACAGAACTTGCTGCTTCGTCATAACACAGACTATGACGTCAAGTCAAGTCAGGCTGTTGAAACAATTCGAGCAGCAGACAGACGGACGTCCACGTGTACAGAGCTACGGCACGGTGCCCAAAACTTGTCGTGGCGCATTCGGAAACAAAAACCGTAGTTCATTAATTTAGTCATTCATTTGACGTGAATGATGAGCGAAAGAATTTTGTCCCTGCATTCATAATAATTTTTCATTCTGTAGTCTGTCTTACGGAAGGTCCGTAGCCTCTTCCAAAGCGAGGTCTCCACAGGGTGCGATCTAGTGCTTCCTCTTTCAATTTCCAGTATATTCTCTTTTCCTTAAGATCATCCAGTAGCTGCTTACGTCTTCTTCCTCGTCTTCCCGTCATGTTTATCTTTCCTTCTAACTTTCCTTCAATCACATGTTTCAGAAGACAGTTCTTACGCAATATGTCACCAATCCAGTTAGCCTTTCTTCTTTTTATTGTATGTACGATATTCCTCTCCTCCTTAACTCTGTGTAATACTTCTTCATTTCTCACACGATCGGTCCAACTGACCTTCTCCATCCTTCTACAGCACCATATTTCAAAACTTTCCAGATACTTCTGATCTACTTTCCGAAGTGTCCACGTTTCAGCACCGTACAAAGCTATGCTCCAAATGTAGCGCTTTACTGGTTTCTTCCTCAAATTTAAGTCAAGTTTGCTGGTGAAAAGAGTCTTCTTGTTGTTGAATGCTGCTTTTGTCATGGCAATTCTGGATTTAATATACAATTATATTGAGAATAAATAATTATAAATATTATAATAAAATTATAATAAAATAGAATTATAATAAAAATAAATCCTTAATAACTAATAAATAATATATTGACGCATATACTCCAAAACACATAGGGGTTTCTGTCAATGAACGCACATATTTTGTTCTTGTGCCATGAAGACGTATGGGGAAGTAGCGGTGTAGTTCCATGCATTCTTAATCTTCGTGATTGCTCATCTTCACGCCATGGGCCCTTCACACTTGGGGTAAGGGCCCCCTGTACCTGTTTTATACAGTACGTTTCTTTAATCGCCGTCCTTAGCAGGGCGTAGCTAAGGGAGGTAGGCGAGTGGTGCAAAATTGGCAGGAAAATGAATGCTTTAAATTTAAAAAAATCTTATTCTAAATTTTAAATTACTGAGCCAAATAGACGGAAATTTAATAATTTTTTTTTTAACGTTAGTAATTTCTATTTGGCGCGGCCAATGTTGATTACTCGCCCCGGGCGCCAAAAAGCTTAGCTGACCCACCTTTCGCCAGTATACGCTGCGACAAGTTATTCCCCCTGCTCGGTCAGACACACACATTAAGAGACACAAAAAGAATAAGACAATGCTGGTGTCTCACAAACACACGCCTACAGTGACAACGACCCACCAGCGTCAAACAAGCCGTCGCCCCCCCCCCCCCCCCCATGCCCTGACCTCTTTACTGCATCAAAATGTTATTTATGATATTTCTGCTGCGTGCCCTCGTTCATTGCCACTGCTCCGTGTCTCAATGGCAACCCTGCATCATTCATTCATACACACACTGATTCTGATTCTGCGTATATGACTACTGCATGTCCCGTGGAGGGGAGCCCAACCTTCCGCCTTATTCTTCAGCCCATTCTTTAAGCGGTGAAAGTGGTGTGCTCTTTCTTTCTACTGCTGCGATATTATGCGAGCGTGAAAATACCGTACTGTTTGACTACCATCTTCTTCCCAGCCATTAAAATTGGACTAATTCACTTTGTTTTCCCTACATTTCTAACGATTACATAATTCAACCCGCAAGCAACATAAAAGTACATAAAGGACAACTTTAAGAGCACATACGTCATTGCCTTTTAAGTTTAACATTGTAGAGTGTTTCAAAAAGACTTCACCGATTTCAAACGTTTATTATCTCTGAATCTTCTTCTTACATGGCGTTACAGCCCGAGGATGGCCAAAGCCTCCTTCTTTTGGGATTTCATCCCGAAGGTTTCCTGGTCGGTAAGTGTGCATTCTGTAGTGAGTGACCGGATCACTGACCGCACAAGTTTTTGCTCGATCCTGATGAGACTGCCAGAGCCATCTGGCAGGCAGTCAGGAGACTTGGGTGAGAAATGGCCGCTTCAATTTTGCTTACGGACATTACTGGTTCTATTCATGCCCGAAGGTTCTTTTACATGCAGTAAATCTACGACATGGGACCGACGGCTTTACTTCCCCTCCGAAGGAAGTGGTGCTACGGAATTTTATCACCCTTTTTATCCCTCGGTCGGGATCGAACCCGCGAACCTTGGGTCCAGTGGCGAGCACGCTAACCACTAGTCCACCGAGGGCGACATTATCTCTGAATAACTCACGAATAACAAAACCGAAAACACTGGCAGCAGGGGCACACATCAGGTTTTTCTTTCACGTGTTGCAAGTTACAAATCACAGGTTACAAGTATTCTACATGTACACTCAAAAACTGCGAGCTACAAATTTGACTCAACCAATAAACATGACTACGATGCACTTGTAATGATATTACAATTATGCATAATGGAAAAATACTTCCCATTGCATAGCTCAAAGTGACAGTGCTGTGTGGAAGTAAACATTAGCTCCAGCCAGCTTTAACCTGCTTTCCTTTCTTAAAGGAAAGGCTAGTCTTACAGGACCACCAAGCTGTGTAATGTGCCTCAGTTTCAACTTCTGAACGGACCGATTTCAACTAAATTTGACATGCACGTCATGCTACTGGAGACCACTCCGACCTCGTAACTTTAGCGTATTGCAATGATAATAACAACATGGCGAACGCGCGAACTTGTGAGATGAGAGTGAGGTTAGAATGTGCCAATACAGCTTACACAATTTGTAGGTATATTCACAATATGTGTACGTACCAAATATCATATTCCTACACACAATATTAGCCGATCCCAGTGGCCGCGCGGTCTAAGGCGTGGGTCTGCGGCCGCTCGCTTACTGGGATTGTGGGTTCGAACCCCGCCTAGGGCATGGATGTCTGTCTCTTGTGAGTGTTGTGTGTTGTCAGGTAGAGGTCTCTGCGACGGTCCGATCACTGGTCCAGAGGAGTCCTACCGAGTGTGATGTGTCTCAGTGTGATCGTGAAGCCTCGATAATGAGGAGGCCTGTGGCCCACTAGGGGCTGTTGCGCCATAAAAAAAAACATAATATTAAGATTTTTCGTTTCGATTTTCCCTTAATTATGTAACACGCAAATCGCAAGAACAAAAAAATCGATAACTGTATAGAAACACGACGTAACAAGACATCGTAAGACAGATGACGTGATGATGATGATAATGATGATGATGATGATGATGAAGCCTTCTCGAACAAACACAATACCTCCATCTTCAGGAAGGGAGAGCTACGGAACAGGAGCCTAGAACAGACAACGACTTCCTCTTACATCCTTCCCGATTCGCCTTTCAAATTCTGCTAATTCGATGCTAGATAATCACTGCAACTTACGTCATTTAACAGCCGTCCACCCAATCAATACAAAGATGTAAATAATTTAATACGACAGAGTGTGATGGAGTTATCATACCGTCAGCAAGTACAGCACAGCTTTCTCCTCCTCTCGTATTCCACTCCTGCAATCAATAAGCAAGGCTAAGCTACATAATGTGCAACACGCGTCCTCCTGCTCAATACTAATGTTATCCTGTGACACCGACTGTTGTCCACCACGCCCTAGAGCAGCGGTCGCCAACCATTCGGACCTCACGGACCACTAAACTCACAATTTTGAATCCCGCGGACCACTAACATGAATTTTTTTAAAAAAGGTACAAACATCTATAAAATAATGATCATAAAAGTTCCATTTTATTAATATGAAATGCACTTGTTTAATCTATAACAAAAGTATTAGTGTGATATTTGTTGCTGCTTGTTTGAAATAAGTATAATAAACATAAAAATTGCAAATAATGTCCAAATTTCTCCACGGACCACCAAAATGTATCGCGGACCATCAGTGGTCCGCGGACCACCGGTTGGCGACCGCTGATCTAAACTACATATCGCTCATGAAACAGCAGTTTGTCGTAACCCAAACACTTGGCCGTGCCATGGTTCAGGCGGTTAGTCGCCGGTCTTCCACTGCGGAGGCCCAGGTTCGGTCCCGGGTAGGTCCATGTGGGATTTGTGGTGGACAAAGTGGCACTGGGACAGGTTTTTCTCCGAGTTGTCGGTTTTACCCTGTCAATTTCATTCCACCGGTGCTCCATTAGACGGAAAAACGAAAAAAAACTAATCATCTTCATCAAAATGTTGCACAATAAGCTTCAAGGCTGCGGTGCGTCTGTAGCATCTGTTGTGGGGCCCTTCACCACAAAAAAAAAAAACCCACACACAATTCGTCAAACTGAGATTCCAGCATTACTAGCCAGTTGGGTTACAAACCCACCTTCTGTCAAAATGTTGTGTCCACATAACAATTGCTTCTCCTTATACTATTTCCGTAACAAATAACATACGTATACGTCCATTAAGGATGTCAAGTTTTTGTGTTCTAAAATAGTGTGCCAGTGGGTTAGGACAAATTGCTGTTTCATGAGCGATATGTTCATCTAATGTACTGGTATATGTTTTTTTCTAAAATAGACGTTTTAATATATTTGGCTACGTCTGTTTATCTAATCTACATATGTTAGTCTAATCTACACTTTTACATCCCTTTCTCTAAGTCACATATGTTAATTTAATCTAATCTGTTACATCTCTTCACTTAAACCACATGTCACTAAAGCCTAATCTATTATACATGGTAGGCGTTCATGTAAATTATACGTGTTAATCTAATCAGTTACATCTGTTTATCTAATCTACACATGTAAATATAATCTAAACTTTCACATCCCTTTCTCTAAGTCACATATGTTAATTTAATCTAATCTGTTACATCTCTTCACTTAAACCACATGTCACTAAAGCCTAATCTATTATACATGGTAGGCGTTCATGTAAATTATACGTGTTAATCTAATCAGTTACATCTGTTTATCTAATCTACACATGTAAATATAATCTAAACTTTCACATCCCTTTCTCTAAGTCACATATGTTAATTTAATCTAATCTGTTACATCTCTTCACTTAAACCACATGTCACTAAAGCCTAATCTATTATACATGGTAGGCGTTCATGTAAATTATACGTGTTAATCTAATCAGTTACATCTGTTTATCTAATCTACATATGTAAATATAATCTAAACTTTCACATCCCTTTCTCTAAGTCACATATGTTAATTTAATCTAATCTGTTACATCTCTTCACTTAAACCACATGTCACTAAAGCCTAATCTATTATACATGGTAGGCGTTCATGTAAATTATACGTGTTAATCTAATCAGTTACATCTGTTTATCTAATCTACATATGTAAATATAATCTAAACTTTCACATCCCTTTCTCTAAGTCACATATGTTAATTTAATCTAATCTGTTACATCTCTTCACTTAAACCACATGTCACTAAAGCCTAATCTATTATACATGGTAGGCGTTCATGTAAATTATACGTGTTAATCTAATCAGTTACATCTGTTTATCTAATCTACATATGTAAATATAATCTAAACTTTCACATCCCTTTCTCTAAGTCACATATGTTAATTTAATCTAATCTGTTATATCTCTTCACTTAAACCACATGTCACTAAAGCCTAATCTATTATACATGGTAGGCGTTCATGTAAATTATACGTGTTAATCTAATCAGTTACATCTGTTTATCTAATCTACATATGTAAATATAATCTAAACTTTCACATCCCTTTCTCTAAGTTGCATACGTTAAATTAATCAAATATTATATATCTTTATGTAGGCTAAACCACGTGTTACTGAAGTCTAATATGTTACGCATGGCATCTGATCATGTAAATTAGATGCGTGATTCTAATCAGTTACATCTGTTCCTCTAATCTACTTCTCCCGATCTAATATGTTCCATCTGCTCCTCTAATCCACTTCTCCCGATCTAATATGTTCCATCTGCTCCTCTAATCCACTTCTCCCGATCTAATATGTTCCATCTGTTCATCTAAACTAGACGTGTGAACTCAATCCGATCTGTTCCGTCTCTCAATCTGACCTCTCAACGTATTCCATTTAACTGCCACGTAACTTTCTGCGAACTTCGTCTTGCGGGTTCAGCAGTGTCGTATACTTTAAGCCTCATATACTTTCTGGTTTGAGCTTCGGTTTGTCTTACGCTGAGAGCACCTGTTTGTGTTTCCACGAGTTCGTACAACTTCTGCCTCTGACGCCTGCATATTTTTGTGATATAACTAATCAGTCACGGTGACAGAGGCCCTTGTTGCACGATCATGACCCGTCTTTTCTTCAGCATATTTTCGCTTCAATGCCTTCTGTTCAACTATTCGAGTCAATTATTTTGTTATTATTGGCGTCTATTAACGCTTTTTACTTTCCTGATTTGTTTCATTGGTATTGCGGTCTTGTAAAAACCAGTACATGTACAAGACCTCATTTCTGCTAGCTCCAGTCTTTTGATTCACAAGGCCTCTTTTCGTTGTTTTTATTTCCCTGTAGTGGGGGTGAGACTACGTGGAACTGCAAGCAACAAAGGCTCCAGACTTCGTCTCTCTAATGTAGATGCATGAATGCGTGGATTTGGTGGAAAGATAAACCGAAGTGCTCGAAGAAAACCTGTCTCAACGCCACTCTATTCACCACAAATCCCACACAGAGCGCCCTAGAATCAAACTCGGGTCTCTGCCGCGAGCAGCCGACGACTAAGCGCCTAAGCCATGGCACAGTTTACTCGGAAGTCACTGCCGTGTATCACAGTAGCCACTGTAGGCACTGTGCCATCATCGCATGTATCCAGATGTCTCTCAACGCTGCCAGTTGCTTACGTGCACGTCAGTAGATAACAGACAGACGGTCACAACTGCTTACTCCTTCTCCAACGTCCACACCTGCTCTGTCGCCCACATAGCCTCCTACTCACTGGGTGCCAGGGACTCTTACACAGGCAATTAGTGGCCAATGCATGACGCTAACCACTCACCCCCATCTAGTGCCAAAACGAAGAATATGTGGAGCTATCCTTCCGCTCCCCACTACGCCTTAATCAATTGTACAGGGACAACTTTACTTTTATTATGTGCTGGAGATGGACCCGACTCGCTATGGGCTGGACGGTCCGGGGATCGAATCCCGGTGGGGGCGAGATTTTCCGCACCCGTCCAGACCGACCCTGGGGCCCACTCAGCCTCCTGCATGATGGGTACCGGTTTCTTTCCCGGGGATGGCGTTGACCCCCCTCCATCTAGTGTCGAGATTAAAGGAACAGTAGAACTATACCTCTTGGGCGGGGCATGTAGCACGTATGGGGAGAGGTGCATACAGGATTTTGGTGGGAAGACCTGAAGGAAGGAGACCACTTGGAAGACCTAGGCGTAGATGGGAGGATAATATTAAAATGGATCTTCAAGCAGTGGGATAGGATGGCGTGGACTGGATTGATATGGCTCAGAATAGGGACAGGTGGCGGGCTCTTGTGAGTGCGGTAATGAACCTTCGGGTTCCATAAAACGCGGGGAATTTCTTGACTAGCTGACGACCTGTTAGCTTCTCAAGAAGGACACTGCTCCATGGAGTTAGTTAGTTCGTTAGTTGGTTAGAGCTATACCTATAATCCCCCTCTGAGCCTTCATGGCCTGTTCTAGGGTGAACTTTTAACTTTTTACTTTACCTGGAGATGGGCCACCGGAAGGCCACACAGAACAAGCGGTATTCGAACCAATGATCCCAGGCGGACACTGACTGAGCTACATTCGCAGTCTCTAGACACAACTGTGTGATACACCGTCGTATCAAATCATCCAGCACGTTAGCATAAGTTGCAACGCATTTGCCTTTCATTTAGAACATAACCAGTTCGAATGCCTGCTCTTAACTTTTGTGTGAATGTAATTTTTTAGGTCTTCGCCCTTCTGGGATGTTACGCAGCACAGGTTGACAATTGGTAACCGACGTTTCAGTGCACTCTGTCGGTCCCCATCTTCAAGGGTAAAGCAGTGTAACATAATTTGTATTTGCCACCTTCGTAAGTATTATATCTTTGTGCGTCTTCGCATGGAAAATATTGACAAATAGTGCTTTAACTAACTAACAGGTCGTCAGCTAGTCAAGAAATTCCCCGCATTTTATGGAACCCGAAGGTTCATTACCGCATTCACAAGAGCCCGCCACCTGTTTCTCCATTGTCAACAAAAATACTCAAAACAACACACTACGTTTCGGAAGCAAACTGCTTCTTTCTTCATGTCAAACCACTCAGTGGCTTGCTTCCGAAATGTAGTGTGTTTTTTGAGTATTTTTATTGACAATGGAGAAAGTTCTTGTAAATGCTGCGATTACGTAACGCATGTAACACCATTGTCAAAAATCTGTATATCACTGCTTTACCCCTTTAAAAACGAAAATTAATACGAATTATATATAAAGATTCAGTCCGTACCGCGCAGTAAACACACTCCGTCTCAGTTATACAAACCAGTCAGTTAATGTTGTACAGTGAAATAATCGCTGTTTGTTCTGAGATCCACACAAAACACATCAATACAGTCCGTACCGCGCAGTAAACACACTCCGTCTCAGTTATACAAACCAGTCAGTTAATGTTGTACAGTGAAATAATCGCTGTTTGTTCTGAGATCCACACAAAACACATAAATACACTGTGTGGGCAGAACGTAGAATTGTTGAATGTTAAACTTGGTGGTACATATAGTAACTATATATAAAGACACAGTCCGTACCGCGCAGTAAACACACTACATCTCAGTTATACAAACCAGTCAGTTAATGCTGTACAGTGAAATAATCGCTGTTTGTTCTGAGATCCACACAAAACACATAAATACACTGTGTGGGCAGAACGTAGAATTGTTGAATGTTAAACTTGGTGGTACATATAGTAACTATATATAATGACTCAGTCCGTACCGCGCAGTAAACACACTACATCTCAGTTATACAAACCAGTCAGTTAATGCTGTACAGTGAAATAATCGCCGTTTGTTCTGAGATCCACACAAAACACACAAATACACTGTGTGGGCAGAACGTAGAATTTGTGAATGTTAAACATGGCGGTACATATAGTAACCATTGGGGTTTAGGTGTGTACATATAAAGATTCAGCTCGTACCGCGCAGTAAACACACTCCGTCTCAGTTATACGAACCAGTCAGTTAATGCAGTACAGTGAAATAATCGCTGTTTGTTCTGAGATCCACACAAAACACACAAATACACTGTGTGAGCAAAATTTCTGAATGTTTACCTGGTGGTACATAAAGTAACCACTAGGCTTTAAAGGGTTAATGGGGGGGGGGGGTTGAGAAGCGGTCCGCTAGTTGATTACCAGCAGGAAACTAGATCGGTAATTCACAGCCGCTTTAGCTGTACAGTGACGCTGTCAGCAGCAGACGCACGGGAATAAAACATCCATAAGAGTTCCCACGCTCCACGCGACACGCCAATAGGGCAGGCAAAACAAAACTACTCTGCCTTGAACGCAGCACACATCAAGGCTCTGCCGAGCGGGACAAGCATCAAGTCTGTATAACTAAGGTACAGGTAAAGTTCTCCCTGTGTTCATTATGCACCAAGCCATCAAGACTTGAGCGGTATGGATTCGCGCATTCTTAACACATTAATGCACGAAAGACAGAAATGCACCTGGCTTTCGGTAAGACGCATTAAAAACTATAAAATCGAAGCTTTGGCCGCTTTACACTTGGTATCGACGTAATGGTGAAGAGAAGAAGAAACCCAGTTTCACCTCGAAAATGTAACTGTCCGCGGCCACTTCGTTTCGGGCATTTTTCAATGTACATAACGTCTTCAGGACTCGTTTCAATGTCACCCTCCGTCTTCATCTACGTCACTGCCTACTACCAGAAAAACGCACAAAAGAGAAGACAACGCTCGGCAGACCTAGGCGTATATGGAAGGTAAAGGTAAAGGTAAAACAATCTCATTACAGGCCTGGACAGGCATATATGGTTCCAGGAGACTGAGGCTCCCAGATTTCTAGACAATCGGCACATGAAGGTGGTAAGGTTGTCAGCCCTACGCACCGGCCGCCTTTACCCACCAGGAAATTTTCCTGGTACTCATTTCTGTTAGAGGCTGAGTCGAGCCCAGGACCATACTGCGACCGAAAGGATTATGTCAATGACAAATTCCAATGACACCATCGGGAATCGAACCCGCGACCTTCCGGCTTGTAGCGCAGTGCATCAACCACCTGCGCCACCGCGTGCCCGTATATGGAAGGATAACATTAAAACTGCTTTGAGAGAAATAAGGTATGAGGCTGTGAAATGATTCAACTACAGGGTCGTTATTTTATCAGATCAATATCGTTTGTTACTTCCTGTCGGATCGTTTATCGCATAAACACTTCTCACTTAGCCGCCCGCCCACACACATTGGAATAACCACGAGAAATGACAAATAACATTGGTCACATAAAAGAATGACCCTGTAGTTCAGGACAAGGTACTCTGGCGAGTTCTTCGAAACGCGGTAATTTCGTGAAAGTAAAGGTAAAGCAATCCCATTACAGGCGTGGACAGGCCCTTAGGGTTCCAGGAGGTTGAGGCTCCCAGATTTCTAGACAATCGGCACATGAAGGTGGTAAGGTTGTCAGTCCTACGCACCGGCCGCCTTTACTCCCCAGGAAATATTCCTGGAACTCATTTTTGTTAGAGGCTGAGTCGACCTCAGGGCCACAGTGCAGCCGGAAGGATTAAGTCCATGATAAATCTGAAAGACCCTGTCGGGAATCGAACCTGATACTTTCCGGTTTGTAGTGCAGTGCCTCAACCAACTGCGCCACCGCGTGCCCCCAATTTCATGAAAGTACGGTCGGGGAATTTCTTGACCAATTGAGTGACTGTCACATTCCACAGGGCCTGCAACATTCTGTTCGATTAGTTGGTTGAAGTGTTAGAATTATTCAGGAAATGCCTCGTTAGTAGCAGGAGGCGTTGTAAAATATTTTAGACACAGATATAACAAAAACATCCATTATGAATTACAAACTGGCTTCAGAAATCTGTCCACATAGCCCTTGTCAGACCTCCACTTCAGGCCCACCCCAAATCAGGGTCGGGGTGAATCATCACACACTTTGAGATTTGGGGTTCTCGTGGGGGTGAACGTTACGAGTGTGGGTTCAATGGGTAGCAAGCCGTATAGTCTGATCGATCACAGGATTTATTAAATGCCGATAATTATCAGTGTTTACCATGATAAGTGGGTCCCTGTCACCATGATTAACGGGTCCCTGTCACCATGATAAGTGGGCCCCTGTCACCATGATAAGTGGGTCCCTGTCACTATGATAAGTAAGTCCCTACACCACGATAAGTAGGTCCCTATCACCATAAGTGGGTCCCTATCACCATAAGTGGATCCCTATCACCATGATAAGTGGGTCCCTGTCACCATGATTAACGGGTCCCTGTCACCATGATAAGTGGGCCCCTGTCACCATGATAAGTGGGTCCCTGTCACTATGATAAGTAAGTCCCTATCACCACGATAAGTAGGTCCCTATCACCATAAGTGGGTCCCTATCACCATAAGTGGATCCCTATCACCACGATAAGTCGGTCCCTGTCACCACAGCATGTCGCGTCCTCAGGTTGCGGATGGAGGAACGGCCTCCGGATATGGAGGGGAGCTGCGAATACATTGAATAAGCAGTCCCGGACAGCCGACAGCGGGTGGCCCTCCAGTTTGGGAGTTGGGCGAGGTGCTAACAACTCCTCACCGTAAAAACTTACGGTGTTACGAAACATTACAAAGGGACTCGGACTTGGACTGATACTTTGGTACGACGCAAGCAGTGGAAAGGGGATACGTGATTTAGCACGTGCATGAACTGGATTGATCTGGCTCAGGATAGGGACAGGTGGTGGGCTCTTGTGGATATGGTAATGAACCTTCGGGCTCCATAAAATGAGGAGAATTTTTTGACTAGCTGAGAACCTGTTAGCTTGGAGTCCTTCCTGAGAATGATGAGCGTTTAATTGAAATCTATAGTAAAGTCCGGATAGACAAACATTTGTCTGATACACTTCCTATGCATGGTCTGAAACAAGGAGATGCTTTATCGTCGTTGCTGTTCAAATTAGCTTTAGAGTATGGCATTAAGATCCAAACAAACCAACAGAGACTGAAACTGAATGGGACAATCACCTTCTGGTGTACGCTGATGTTAATTTGCCGAGCGAAAGCATACACACTATAAAAAAACAACAGAGAAGCTTTATTAGCCGCTAGAAAGGAGGCTGGTCTAGAAGTAAATACTGAGAAAATTCAGTACATGATCCACGTTTCTTGAAACAGAATGCAGGACAAAATCACAAGATAAGGCCAGGCCCATAAATTCCTTTAATTAAAATGTGGCAAAGTTTAAACATTTGGGAACCACAATACAAAATCAAAATTTCTTACGTGAAGAAATTAAGAGCAGATTAGATGAAGGAAATGACTGCTACCATCCGGTCCAGAATCTTTTGTCTTCCCATTTGCTATCTAAGAATATAAAGGTTAAAAGATACAGAACTGTAAGTACTCTCGTTGTTTTAAACTGGTGTGAAACTTGGTCTCTCGCACTGAGGGAGGAACATAGGCTGAGGATGTTCGAGAATAGGGTGCTGAGAAAAATGTTTGGGCCAAAGAGGGAAGAGGTAACAGATAGTTAGAGTTACGGATATGTACGCCAAGTGACAATGATTACCGAAAACAATTTATCGCGATAAAAGTCATGAGCTAGATATGCCGCTATTGGTACTGCAGTCTCGTTCTCTGCCTATAATGTAGCTAGTCACGCTGCGTGTGGTGCCCTCTCAGCCGTCCTTTAGGAATTAAAGTTCGTGGCTTGAATATTCAGCGGAACTGGGATGTCACAACTTACCTCAAGGGCCGAGAGCTGAAATATGTAACAGTAGACCAATCGAAGGATTATCTGTTGAAATCACAGCCAGAAATGGGAATTAGAACATTATCCAGTTGAAATTTCAAAAGGTTTGGCGCTAGTTTATTTAATAAAATCTTCATTTCATGCTGCATGTTTCGGCAGAGTTAACATTTTATTAACTGAACTCCGGGGCCCACCCAGTCTCCTATTCAACTGATACCGGGGTTCTGTCCAGGGAGTAAAACAGCCGGGGCGTGACGTTGGTCATCCAGCGACGAGGTTAAGAATGTGTGGAGCTACGCAGCTACTCCCCCCTTGTACACTGTCATGGCGTGGACAAGGACAACGTTACCTTTTTTCACCTTCTGAGAGAGTTGACGTGAACTGTGCAACGTACGGGGTGGTGGGGGGGGGGGGGTCCTCGTTGTCCGTGGGCAGTCGGGACCGCTTAACGCGAATCGCCTTCTAAGGGGTGAATTTCTGCACACAAGAAGCGGTGCAAATATGGGTTAACAAGAGAGGCAATGTACGTACAAACGTAACATCGAGACGCGTTCGCGTAACTATTGTTGCCGTGGAAAATCAATAAGTATTACATATTCTGAGTATGTGTTTGTAGCCTTAGTTACCCAGCATGCACAGCGCATGCGTCATACTCGTATTACACTGTCATCTGTGGCCTGTCTGGCTGTACCATATTTTTCCACATTATCTCATAAACGGCACGATTTTCTGAAAAATGTTATTGAAGATAAAATATGTATTTTGATTTTCTCTACATCTTTTGTCTGAAACATTTCTCATTCTAAGAAGAACGGAACAAGCAATCACCACAAATGTACACATGTCTTCATGTAAAGTACCCGTTATTCTTGTCAGATTTTAACGAAACTTGCATTCCCTCATCAGATTTTCAAAAAATACTCAAATATCAAACTTAATGAAAATCCGTCCTGTGGGAGCCGAGTTCTTCCATGCGGACAGACAGACATGACGGAGCTAATAGTCGCTTTTCGCGATTTTGTGAACACGCCTAAAAAGGGTCGGTGCGTACAGTATTTTGTTGAAAAGAAGTTGTGTGCATGGGTTTGTGTTATGATCATGACAGCGGGGAAAAAATGGTGGATGCACGCGAGATTGAAACCCGTTTTGTGTTTGAAAATTCGTAGTCCACTGATGATTCATGTGGGGAATTTTTACATCTAGTTCCTCAAACGTCTCGTCCCGTATACGCGGGGAAACAGATATCGGGAAATCGTTTAATGTGGAAACTCTTATATGTGGAAGAGACGCTCTAGACCAGTGGTTCCCAAAGTGGGCGGTACCGCTTCCTGGGGGGCGGTGGGATTACCAAGGTGGGCGCTAATAGGTACGAGAGGTGGAAGAGAGCGCTGTTATTATCACAGGGGGGCGCTAGTAGACAAGTAGTGCATTTATTTTTACAATAAAATTCAAATAAAGTAATTTTTGTGTTAAAAATAAAAAATGAACTAAATTTCTTAGTATTTCAATTTATGAATCTTATTCAAGCACATATTGTTTTTTTAATAAACTATTGCTAGATGAAATATTGTTAATCATAAAAAATATAACAAAATATAAATTATTAATTAACACAAAACATTAAGTTTAACTCTTATAATTTCATTTAAACGATTTTTTAAATACAAAATAAAAGTGGAAACAAAAGCGCATTTATGTTTTTAAAAAAGGTAGGGGGGCGCTGTGGGGTCTATATGGAACAAAGGGGGCGGTGGACCGAAAATGTTTGGGAACCACTGATCTAGACATTCACACTATACATAGCATTCGGGGTACGTAACTACTGCCTTCAAAATAAACGGCGTCCACAGACGCCAAAGCCAGCACACGATAAGCAGAAGGACCGACTGTCCGTCCATTCGGTTAGTTGGAAGCGTCGTATACCCGGCGGCCTTATATCTACCGAATACACAACGAACGTGATACGCCCACTGCTTACTCATGAGCTTGTGATCCGCGCAGCGAATCCCGAGGCTGCCAATAATGCTGAACCAAGCTTCAAGTGCTGTGGGCTGCAGTTCAATACGGCAGCATATATAAACCTTCCCCGGGCTTCAGAGTTTAGTTCAAAAGCAGTTCCGATCAGAACTGACATAGCCGACTGTCCTACTGTCTTACAGCTACTGTCATTTTATTCTTCTGGACAACGTACCGATAACCTACAAATGGTGTTCCAGTATACGATAAATTTTCCGGATACGACTTCAAAATTTCAATCGTCACCACGCTAATTATTGTTGACATAACTAACCAACTAGTCGACCTCGGTGGACTAGTGGTTAGCGTGCTCGCCACTGGACCCAAGGTTCGCGGGTTCGATCCCGACCGAGTCGATGGATTTTAAGGATGATAAAAATCCGTAGCACCACTTCCTTCGGAGGGGAAGTAAAGCCGTCGGTCCCATGTCGTAGATTTACGGCATGTAAAAGAACCTTACGGGCATGAATAAAAATGTTGCGTAAGCCAAATTGCCTCCATTTCTCATCCAAGTCTCCTGACTGCCTGCCAGATGGCTCTGGCACTAAGCGCGGCTAGCTGGCCGGTCACCAGCTGCCATGAATGCGCATGACTTAGTAACCTCGACAGGAGGAGGCAAGAGGAGGCCCAGGCCCACACAGGGCTGTTGAGCCAAGAATTATTATTATTATTATTATTATTAACAACACTAACTATCGGTTTTCCCCGGTGCTCCATTAAAATGGAAAAACAGAAAAAAACTTCATTATCTTCATCACAGGGTTGCACAATAAGCCTTAAAGGCTGCGATGCGTCCGTAGCATCTGCTGCGGGGCCCTTCAATAAATAAATAAAAAAAACTAACTAACCGCATGGTATAGGGTCCTCCCTGAAAAGCTTAGTTTCTCACAAAATCAAGAAATTCCCCGCATTTTATGGAACGCGAACGTTTGTCACCGTATTCACAAGAGCCAGCCACTTGCTGCTATCCTGAGCCAGATCAATCCAGTCCACGCTCTACCAACCAATTTCTTTAAGATCCACCAATTGCCTGGGTCTTCCAAGTAGTATCTATCCCTTCAGGTTTTTACCTGTATGCACCTCTTCTCTCCCCCCATACGTGCCACATGCCCAGTCCATCTCATTCTTCTTAATATATGTTGACTTACAGCTATTTTAGGTATGTTGTGATCTACCAAAAATTCTGCCTGCTTCTGCCTGGTGTCATTGCTTCATTAGTTACCGTCACGAAACCGAAAGCCAAACAAAATTTCAATATTGCACTGACGGTATTCTTGTACACTCCACACAGAATCTGGCCTAACAAAAAAAAAACGCATATTTTTTCAAGCCCTGTTAATGTGCATCCTTTCAGGACACCAAAGTCAGTAAACCTAGTGTAGTTCCCCATGTAACAAGTTCGCGCAATCGCCATGTCGCTGTTACTCATTGTAGGAAACTAAGAACATGGTATTGGGGTGACGTCACATCAAACAGCGTGCACATCGAGTTTGTGAACAAATCGGTTAAGTTGTTCAAAAGCTGAAGAGGCGCACGCACGCACGCGGACACACAGCAAGGTGACTTTATAAGCCACATTTTTTTTCCTATGGCTCGACAGCCCCTTGGGGGCCTAGGCCGCCTCATTATCGAGGCTTCACGATCACACTCTGACACACCACACACTCGGTAGGACTCCTCTGGACGAGGGACCAGCCCGTCGCAGAGACCTCTACCTGACAACACACAACATTCACAAGAGACAGACATCCTTGCCCTAGGCGGATTCGAACCCACAATCCCAGCAAGCGAGCGGCCGTAGACCCACGCCTTAGACCGCGCGGCCACTTGGATCGGCTTATAAGCCACACGTGTGCCCTAATCATCCTACCAACACAGCGATTCTTCGCCAACAACAGTTTTTCCAGCCGCCGTCCTCTTTGTTCTTGTGCCTATGCGGTTTCCAGTGTGTTGTAGTCCTGCAACACACAAAACATTGGTGGTTTCCGCACCAAACGATCAACATTTGCTGTAGGCAAGGCGTTAACGGCATCTGCAACCAGTTTTCTAGTTTCAAACCAAACCACTGAAGTGCGTCACTTTGTGACAGCCTTGACAGTCGTATTTTTAGCCGATATAACTCAGTTCAGTGACTGACTACGATCCGGACGATCGCTGAATCGGAGTTCGATTACAAGTAGCAGCTCTCCACCACGTGTAGGACCGTTTCTGGGGACCGCCCAGCGTCCTAATCCAATGGAAACGAGGGTGGAATGGCTGGAGTATAAATTTGACCACTCCCTTCAATCTAGTTCTGAAGTTAAGACGTCGTGGAGTTATACCTCCACTTCTCCACACTTCCTAGCGTCGTGGTGTTAATCACAGGGACAAATCTACCTTACATATAAGGTATTATATATATATATATATATCGAGTATATACAAGGCATTTGTTATTATATATACATGAATTTCATGTCTAATGACATTAAATTTTTTGTATTCAGGATTTAGGCAATTTATATTCCGATTATATATGTATATATATGGTATCTGTAAATATGACGTTTTTATTACTATATATATATATCCCGAAAAGGGGCTGTTGAGCCATAGGAAAAAAAAAAATATATATATATACACTTAAATTTCATGTGTAATGGCATTACGTTTTTTTTTTTTTTTATTCAGGATTTAGGCAATTTATATTCCGATGAGTGGTTCACCGAACCCCCCCCGCCACAAAATGTTTTCATAGTACCTTGCTATTTCCGGCGGCAGTTTTGTCAGTCGCGGTGTTTTTCAGAACGTAACCCTGGCGACTAGCGAGATTGCCCTGCTGCAGACGATACGTGGACTGTCAGTCCATGTTGATCTTGCCAATGAAGGTCGTTAGCAGACGGCGGTGCGCGCCACGTTTTCCTTGAACTTGAAGTTCCCGCAGGTAAGGGGAACGACTACGCCTGTGTGTGGCTCTCAGCACGTGTCAGCATCTAACACAAAGTTTCTGCGAAACATCGCACTGTTAAACATGAAATCCTGACGCGATACGGCCTGAAAGTAGCAGCATAGTGGGGATGCAACAGCATCTGCGTACGGCGTCGAAGCAATCCTCTTACGAGATTTAACATTCATCAATTCTACGTTCTGCCCACACAGTGTACTTATGTGTTTTGTATGGATCTCAGAACAAACAGCGATTATTTCACTGTACAGCATTAACTGATTGGTTTGTATAACTGAGACGGAGTGTGTTTACTGCGCGGTGCGAGCTGAATCTTTATATGTACACACCTAAACCCCAACGGTTACTATATGTACCGCCATGCTTAACATTCACAAATTCTACGTTCTGCCCACACAGTGTATTTATGTGTTTTGTGTGATCTCAGAACAAACAGCGATTATTACTGTACAGCATAACTGACTGGTTTGATAACTGAGACGGGGTGTGTTTACTGCGCGTACGACTGTATTTAGTGTTGTGTGGGTCTCAGAACAAACAGCATTATTCACTGTACAGCATTAACTGACTGTTTTATAACTGAGACGGAGTGTGTTTACTGCGCGGTACGGACTGTATTTATGTGTTTTGTGTGGATCTCAGAACAAACAGCGATTATTTCACTGTACAACATTAACTGACTGGTTTGTATAACTGAGACGGAGTGTGTTTACTGCGCGGTACGGACTGTATTTATGTGTTTTGTGTGGATCTCAGAACAAACAGCATTATTTCACTGTACAGCATTAACTGACTGTTTGTATAACTGAGACGGAGTGTGTTTACTGCGCGGTACGATCTGTATCTTTAGGCTATTTTTTGCCTTTAAGGTTAGTCGTTGGCCTTTCACCGTGAAGGCCCACGTTCGATCCCAGGTCCGTTACTGTGAGATTTGTGATGGACAAAGTGGCATTAGCACACGTTTTTCTCCGAGTCGTGTCGGGTCTCCCCTGTCAGCATAATTCCGCCAATGCTCCATACTCATCTTCAGCTACATGTTTCTCTTACCAGAAGGACAAACGGGCGAAGTCTGTGGATCTTCCCAACAGGAACGCTGTTTCGGAAATCGGGGAGCTTTGGACAGAGAAGTAGTCACCTTTTTTCTACTTTAAAGGCCGTGCCATGGCTCAGGCGGTTAGTCACCGGCCTCTCACCGCGGAGGCCCGGGTTCGATCCCGGGTCAGTCCATGTAGGATTTGTGGTGCACAAAGTGACACTGGGACACGTTTTCCTCCGAGTCCTGTCGGGTCTCCCCTGTCAGCATCATTCCGCCAATGCTCCATACTCAGCTTTATCGTAACACTCTCTTATCAGAAGAACAAATTGCGAAGTGTACGAACTTTCAAACTGCTCTTTCGAATATCTGAGGAGCATTGCAGACAAAAGTACTTCCACTTTGTTATTTCGTCTTTTAACTGCAGTACATTCAACTGAATCGCGTGGACCCCGAATCACGACAGACTGGAACAGCAGTGAACACTGCTCTGCCGTCACGCGGAACACTCTTAAATGACGCGAGTTGATAGGTACAGTCGAACTCGGTTATAGCGTCATGAAAGGGACTGAATATTTTGTGTCGTTATAAACGAGTGTCGTTATAACCGAGGAGTATAATGTTATGGTTAACAGTGATGAATTAATTTGCACCATAGAAAATGTGACTCTATAGGCGAGGTGTCGTATAAACCGATGTCGTTATAACCGGTTCGGCTGTATAATAATATCCTTTATATGGTTCATACCTTTTTATCTTCCTGCCCAATTAAAGACCTAAAAACCAAAAACACGCAAAATTAGAATTTCACCTCTTATTTTACAGGTGTATGAAATATGGTCTCCGATCCCAGTGGCCGCGCGGTCTAAGGCTAGGCGCACACTTGCGATTTATTGCCGCCGCGACTGAAAAGTCGCAATCGCCGAAAAGTATTGCGGTCCGCACACGGCGACCAAAAAATCGCTAGTATATTTCAGTAATGGTATGGATTTCATCGAAAGTACTTGTGTGATTGCCTTATTACTCCGTATGAAATCCAAAAAAAGACGCAAACGAAAACATTGGGTGCACCCACTTATAAGTCAAATTTTTTGTCATACAGAGCAGGCCGTTTTTCCAATTCAAAAATCAATTTCTCCGTGTCCAAAACAATGTGTGACGGTGAATCATCAACAGCAGATTCGTTATCAGACATAATTCAATATCAATAACAATAATTCAAATACAATAACTTTCAATGATAGATTTCTCTCCAAGGATTGAACTGCGACTGAACAGCAGCAGAAGCAAGTGTGGCAGGTTCATTCCTGTCTATGTAACCCATTTTAATTCGCGACAGTCGCGTCGCTAGTAAAATAGGGCTGGTTGCATCTTTTTAATCGCTGCTTTTATTTAGTCGCATGTGCGCGCATTCCTACTGAAAACAGTGTGTTCTATTTGTGCGACTAAATAATCGCGCGACAGAAAATCGCAAGTGTGCGCCTAGCCTAAGGGTGGGTCTACGGCCGCTCGCTTACTGGGATCGTGGGTTCGAATCCCGCCTACGGCATGGATGTCTGTATGTTGTGAATGTTGTGTGTTGTCAGGTAGAGGTCTCTGCGACGAGCTGGTCCCTCGTCCAGAGGAGTCCTACCGACTGTGGTGTGTCTAACGTGTGTGATCGTGAAGCCTCGAAAATGAGGCGGCCTAGGCCCCCAAGGGGCTGTCGAGCCATTGGAAAAGGCCTATCAGAGAGGAACTGCCAGCAGAACTGTGAAAGTTAAAGAACGACACGATACATAATTACCAACCCGTCACCAAATATTACAGATATTACCGACTTACGAACAGGATAAGTTCTGAACACCTGGACGTAAGTCAAAAATACAAAATGAAGTGGAATATACGACGAAGTAACAGGGGAGTGGAGGAGACTACACAACGAGGAACTTCATGATCTGTACACATTACCAAATATTATTCGGGTGATCAAATGAAGATGAATGAGGTGGGCGGGGCATGTAGCACGTACGGGGAAGGGGAGAGGTGCATACAGGATTTTGGTGGGGAGACCTGAGGGAAGGAGACCACTTGGAAGACCCAGGCGTAGATGGGAGGATAATATTAAAATGGATCTTCAAGAAGTGGGATGGGGGGCATGGACTGGATTGATATGGCTTAGGATAGGGACAGGTGGCGGACTCTTGTGAGTGCGGTAATGAACCTTCGGGTTCCATAAAACGCGGGGAATTTCTTGACTAGCTGACGACCTGTTAGCTTCTCAAAAAGACTCTGCTCCATGGAGTTAGTTAGTTAGTTAGCTGCTTAATTAGTGGAATATACACCCTACAGCTGGTTGAGGGGGATTCCAATAAGCAGTCCCCTGTTGTCCCAATAACGGGCGTCGGTAACAATCAACACTGTGCGCACAATTCAAAATGTACTTAGAAATTAAATTTCAATGACAGTTTACAGTAGCAAAGAAAGTAATAAAAGGTAAGTTCGCCCTGTAACAGACCATGAGGGCCCAGAGGGGGAGCAGACGTATAGATCCATTATTTCTTTAACCTCAGCGTTAGATGTGGTTACGTAGTTAACGCCACGCCCCGACGGGGAGGGAAAGTCTGATTCCCACAGGGGTTCGAACCCCGGACCGTCCAGCCCGTAGCGAGCCGCTATATCGACTGCGCTATCCCGGCTGCCATTTTATAATAATTTGAATTTAAATTTTTCAAAGGAAATTTTGGTCGTAACTTCGATTGATCGTAAGTCGGTGAGTGGCTGTACTGGTGTAATCACATCAAGGACGAGATGACACTGGTACGTTTACGTTTTACTCGGAGCCTAAAAGGAAGACACTACTTTGGAGATCTAGGTGTAAATGGGACGATAATATTAAAGTGGGTGTTAAATAGATCAAGGCTGGATTCATATAACTCAGGAATGGATATGGTGATGGGCTATTTTCGGCACGTCAATAAGCAGCCAGTATCTGTCCGTATGTGCAGCTATAAGCTTCTTACAACAGGACCCTGCTCCACGGAGTTACACAAACATCGGGTCATGTCATTTAATTTCAGCCAGGTCGACAATGTGCAAGTCGTGACATTGCAGTATTTGTCACTGTACTTGCCACGAGCCGAACAACGCTAATGTTGTTCGAAGGAAGGACGGACGGACAGGGCTAGCCTCTGTCGCGTCCTCCCTCTGTTTCTAGCCACACATGATGGCGGCAGTGGTGGCGGCGGTGGGAAGGGCGGCGCCTAACAGCCGACCTACAGTGCAAAACCGGACACCTGGGACGATCACGTGAAACCGTCCCCCCTCCACCCTATTCTACCTCGCCCTCTAACATCATCGTCATGCGATGAGGATCCCGAGGAGAGCGGAGTTCAGCACGGCAGCAGCAAACAATAAAACTGCTGAAACCGACCACCGCGAAGAACTCTGCGAGCGGCAGGGAACGACATTGAACGGTCAAGGTAGCAACGCAACAGGCAACACGGTACACTAAGCTTTGCCCTGCTGTGTCTCTCTTCATGTGACACACACTCGCGAGAGAGAGAGAGACAGAGACAGAGAGAAAGTGCGGTCGACGCAAAAGCTTTGGGTCATGCACGGCGATGCAGCCCACGGGAGTACAAAACCGGGAAGGTGGAGAGGGAAACAAGAGGATATAGACAGACGTAGATAAAGAGGGAAGGCGGACAGAGTGGATAGTGTAGACCGTAGACACGTCATGGCGATGCCACTCGCTATAGCCAGCCAACTATACGAACTAGTTACATACAGGGGCTTCGCATTGATTAACTGGCTGTGCGGTGGCGGACAAGGCACTAACCTTAATTAATTCACCAAGAATTCCAAAGTACAAAACTCAATATAAACTGCAATGATAACAGTTGAGATCATCGCTGTGTGTCAAAGTTCTGTTTTACCCCATCGGCGATGGCTGTCCAATGGATAAGAAATGGCGACAGTTCGTTGTTCAGGACCCACAGTTACGTGAGGCTAATGCAGCGTTATGACAGTTACGTGTGCCTGCCACTCCACATACTGAACGTGAAGCACGTAACAAATGTTACACCGGTCACAACTGTGCTCGCAATTCCCGCTTCGCAGGTTCGAGCACACTTGTACTGTACAACACAGCACAACTGTACTGTACAATACAGGCACACTTGCACTGTACAAGGCACGCACACTTGTACTGTACAATACAGACACACTTGTAATGTACAATACCGACACACTTGTACTGTACAATACCGACACACTTGTACTGTACAATACCGACACACTTATACTGTACAATACAGACTCTTGTAATGTACAAAACCGACACACTTGTACTGTAAAATACCGATACACTTATACTGTACAATACAGACTCTTGTAATGTACAAAACCGACACACTTGTAGTGTAAAATACCGACACACTTATACTGTACAATACAGACTTGTAATGTACAAAACCGACACAATTGTACTGTAAAATACCGACACACTTATACTGTACAATACAGACTCTTGTAATGTACAATACCGACACACTTGTACTGTAAAATACCGACACACTTATACTGTACAATACAGACTCTTGTAATGTACAAAATCGACACACTTGTACTGTAAAATACCGACACACTTATACTGTACAATACAGACTCTTGTAATGTACAAAATCGACACACTTGTACTGTACAATACCGACACACTTATACTGTACAATACAGACACACTGGCTTTTCATAATACAGACATACCTTTACTGTACAGTACCGACACACTTGTACTTTATAATACATACACAGTTGAGAAGCTATTAGTTCCTCAACTAGTCAAGAAATTCCATACATTTTATTGAGCCTGAAGATTTATTACCGTGTTTAAAGCAGCCCGTATTTACATCCATACAAAACAGGCCAAATTACAGTTCAGAATATTTTAATCAACAAGCGGTAAAGGTAAAGGTAACGTTCACCCTAGAACAGGCCATGAAGGCCCAAAGGGTAGGTAGAGGTATAGCTCTACTCTTTCTTTAACCTCGGCGCTAAATAGGGGTGGGTGGTCAACGCCACGCCCCGGCCGCTTTACCCGGTACCCATTGTACAGGAGGCTGGGTAGACCCCAGGACCGGTCTGGAAGGGTGCGGAAAATCTCGCCCCCACCGGAATTCGATCCCCGGACCGTCCTGCTCGTAGCCAGTCGCTATACTGACTACGCTATCCCAGCTCACATCTACAAGCGGTTCTGGACCATGTAGCAGGCATGGTGTTGACATCTAAAAACGCGCTAATACGATCACTTTAACACTGCACGAATGGCCTGTATAAACGTTTCGTGACACATCTTACGAAGAAGGTTTGTAAGGCCCACACCAGCTCCCCTGCTGCAGGATTAACCCTCATTCACCCCCCATCCCTGCTTTATTCGCTGTTAACTGTTCGAATCCCGAAAACGCACCATGCAGTAGGACCACGAACTGCTGCCTCCGTGCACACGAAATTCGGTGCGGTGACCACTGTGAGTTCTTTCCAGTTTCAACAAGAATTCTGGTGCCTGCTATACACATATGGAAGTTTCTCTCCACACTTTGTCTCCATCTCGATGTTCGTGATTCATTGGGGCCGATAAAACCATCACGAACATTGGATATACCGGTTATAACGACATCGCTTTATGCGACAACTCGTCTATAACGTCAGATTTTCTGTGGTGCCAATTAATTTCTCGCTTTTAACCATAACATTATACCCCTCGGTTATAACAACACTCGTTTATAACGACACAAAATATTCAGTCCCTTTCATGACGTTATAACCGAGTTCAACTGTAGTTATGAAACACCAGTAATAGAAATATAAAATGCCATCAGAAAGCACAGAAAGCATGACAGTTCATTTAGTAAGATACAAGCACTTCTTGGAAGAATAAAAAAACGTTAAATGATTGAAGGAGAATGTCATTCCATACAGCACGGAAGCAATGAACCTCAGTTCAAGAAACAGTCTGACTGAGCTGACAGCGATCTGTACAAACAGCAGGAGAGTGGGGGAAGCCGACTCGCCATTCATGTTGCCCCATCCCGTTTCGTCGGAACCAGTCACGAAAGATCGAAACAATGGTATTAAAATGGGTAATCACGAAAGGTGGAAATACCGAACATGGAGTTTCACGAACTTCCAGACTACCATACTGTAAGAACACCCGATTGGTCGCACCACGTGAGGGATCCTACGCGATTATATCAGATTTTGCGGACTTCCGGGCGTCAAGGCGGTCAAGGCTCGATACGGACTGCGGTAGGCAGAAGAAAGGGAAGGGAGTCGGTGACGGTTTTTACATTTTCTTACGCCCGTTGCCAATATACACAACTTCTTAATTTCCGCGCTCTCGGTTTCGGTTTGAACGCCGTTTTGGCTGGTTTACCTGCATTTATTTATGTCCATTTTTTTCTTCTGGGAATATCGTTTTTGATTTACGCCCACTTTTTCGGGAACACAACTAGGACTCAGGATAGAGACAGGTGGCGGGCGCTTGTTAATGCGGTAATGATCCTTCGGGTACCATAAAATGCGGGGAATTTCTTGACTAGCTGAACAGGTGTTAGCTTCTCAGGAAGTACTCTGCTGCATGGAGTTAGTTAGTTAGTCAGTCACAGTCGGTCAACTAGGGCGTAAAACAAGGATTTGGTGTCATTACAGACTGCACGTGACAACTTTCGGGAAGTAAAAATCTCACACAAAAGCACAACACTTATTTGCACTATTATCATGGCGTTACGCTTAAAGGAACAAACAAGACAGGCAATGTACTTATGACGTAATATTGAGGCGCGTTCGCGTTAATTATTGTTGCCGTGGAAAAGCAATAAGTATTGCATATTATGAGTGTGTGTCTGTAGCCTTAGTTATCCAGCATGCAAAGCGCATGCGCCGTATTATATTGTCATCTGTGGTCTGCCTGGCTGTACCATATTTTTCCACATTATCTCATAACGGCACGATTTTCGGAAAAAAGTTATTGAACATAAAATGTGTGTTTTGATTTTCTCTAAAACTTTTGTCTGAAATATTTCTCATTCTAAGAAGAATTCAGCGAGTTATTATCGTAAATGTACGTAGGTCTTCATGTAAAGTACACGTTATTCTTGTCAGATTTTAATGAAACTTGAATTTGCTCGACAGATTTTCAAAAAGTACCCAAACATCAAATTTCATGAAAATCCGTCCAGTGGGAGCCGAGTTGTTCCATGCGGACAGCCAGACAGACAGACGGAGGACGGACAGACACGACAAAACTAATAGACAATTTTCGCAAGTTTGCAAAAAAGAGCCTAAAAATGACAGCACACACGGACAACGCAACCCACTCAAACAGATGCGCCAGTGTATTCTTAAACAGCGTTTACAGTTTCATCTAACAATTTCCAAGTACCACCCGTCGAACAAGGCGCAAACTGGTGTCGAACAGACAAGGTGACAGCTTCTGTCTGTTCCAGAAATTGTTACGTCATCAAACATTGCATTCGACTTAGCTGAGGCGTCGTAAACATTATATGAGCTACCGGTAGGTATTGCAGTGTGAACGTGAAATTTAAATTGTGCCTGTGTTTAAGCACCATGCTTAGGGGGGGGGGGGTAAGTGAAGTCCACGCATTCTTGACACCAGCAACAGATTAAAGTGAATGAGCTTCAAGTTCCAACTGCTTTACCCTCGAGAAGCGTTCTCAGCACCAACTACAGAGAAGGGTGCGCTGAACCCTGGATTAGATGTGGCAGGGAAGAGAGAAAAGTCACCAGATCTAAGCACTTCGTCTATCCATCATGTTCTTATAAGAAAGTTCATTACAGCATCATTCATTCATTCTGTAGTCTGTCTTACGACAGGTCCGTAGTCTCTTCCAAAGCGAGTTCTCCACAGGGTGCGATCTAGTGCTTCCTCTTTCAATTTCCAGTATCTTCTCTTTTCCTTAAGGTCATCCAGTAGTTGCTTACGTCTTCTCCCTCGTCTTCCCGTCATTTCTATCCTAAATAAAAAAAAACTGTACAGGCCCTGAGGGTTCCAGGAGGTTGAGGCTCCCAGACTTCAAGACAATCGGCACATGAAGGTGGCAAGGTTGTCAGCCCTACGCACCGGCCGCCTTTACCCGCCAGTAAATATTCCTGGTACTCTTTTCTGTTAGAGGCTGAGTCGAGCCCAGGTCCATAGTGCGGCAGGAAGGATTATGTCAATGAAAAATCCCAGTGACACCATCGGGAATCGAACCCGCGACCTTGCGGCTTGTAGCGCAGTGCTTCAACCAACTGCGCCACCGCGTACCTCCATGCCTGAATAAAGCTCTACACATTATTTACCTTGACACTAGATGGAGCCGAGTGGTCGCCTTCACGTTCAGGCCGATTCATCCTCCGGGAAGAGTGGAAACGTTTCCATTAATAATTTGATAAGAAGTTTGAGAGGGGGTCAGCCGGGACTATGCGGAGCAAATAAATATCACTGGCCTTGACGTGAGCTAAACCGTTCAGCTGGTGGCCTTGTCATTAAGCTGACTCGATTACTCCAACACACAGTCATAAATCACTACTGACAAAATTCCATGCGTCCATCTACAACGTTTCAGCTGTAATTCTACCTAAATAAACACGCCACGAAACGCCGTAATGTTGGAGACCTTATGTTCAGCGTTGGACAACACTTATCTTCGCGCATCGCATTCTTCAGGTTCCACGAAACGGCAGACATTGCTGTTCCTAGCGTCGCTTTGCAGAAACCCTGCCCTCAGCAGCGTATGTTTTTCCCGTGTCCTAACAACGGCGACAACACATTCAAGCGTTCGTTTTTTTCCCGTGCGTGGTGTCACTCCTCCGTGTGGGGTTTCCCGGCATCCTAATAACGGCGATAGTTTGAATTCTCTCCTTGCGATAGAGATATCCCCAACTGTGACAGGAATTAATACATGATTAGGGGGGAAAATCACATAGATTCGAACCCATGCATCCAACAGCATAGTTAACAAATTTTCGGAGTTTACCGTCATGGGACTAACAAGTTGTAATTTTTCGCTCTCACCATTAAACGCCGAGATACAGAAAGTGGCGGTTGGGGCGCACACTGTATATTACAGGCCTATGTATGGACGTCAGACGTTTGTAATGCTAAGAGGCAAACATTTCTCCCTTTAAAGCACAACAATTCGGGCGCTCACTCAGAATGTTACATTGGATGGGGGCATGACCCGGAGGCTATATATAATTTATGTTTGATTTCGGCCGTGCCATGGCTCAGGCGGTTAGTCGCCGGCCTCTCACCGCGGAGGCATGGGTTCGATCCCGGGTCAGTCCATGTGGGATTTGTGGTGGACAAAGTGGCACTGAAACAGGTTTTTCTCCGAGTACTTCAGTTTTTCCCTATCAATTGTATTCCGCCGGTGCTCCATTACAGGGAAAAACGAAAAAAAACTAATCATCTTCATCACAGGGTTGCACAATGAACCTCAAGGCTGCGGTGCGTCCGTAGCATCTGCTGCGGGGCCCTTCACCCCCCCCCCCCCAAAAAAAATCTGATTTTAAAAACTATGCTATAAAAATCACGTCATGAATATAACTGTAACATAACATTGTTTGCTACTGCATATATACATATATATGCGTGTAAATATATGCTCCATGACTTACTAATTTAAATCTGTACTTTTTAAATTTCGATTCGCAGGGGGGGGGGGCCGCTGCAACCTGGCAACCCCCTTCCCCCCGGGTGTGCGCCTGCTAACTAACTAACTCCATGGAGCACAGTCCTTCTTGAGAAGCTAACAGGTCGTCAGCTAGTCAAGAAATTCCCCGTGTTTTATTGAACCCGAAGGTTCATTGCCGCATTCACAAGAGCCCGCCACCTGTCCCTATCCTGAGCCATATCAATCCAGTCCATGCCCCCCCCCCCCCAATCCCACTTCTTGAAGATATATGTTAATATTATCCTCCCATCTACCCTGGGTCTTCCAAGTGGTCTCCTTCCCTCAGGTCTCCCCACCCAGTGCGTCTGCTATAGCTAGTTACTACATGACCCAACTGCCGTAATATTCACACGCTTCCCATTCTGCCCACGGTGTGTGATTTTGTGTTTGGTATGACGCTCAGAAGGGACAGCGATTGCTTCCCCAAAACAGCATTAATTGGTTGGTCTTTGTAATGCAGACCCAGTGTGTTTAATGTGAGACAAAAACCGATATATCATGATTATTCACATAATATTCATGCTTCAAAGTGGACGTCCATACCACTTATAATGCCACTTCCTTCACATAAGGTCTCACTGAAGCCGAATAAGCCGTTAAAACATTCATCACGGTGCACAAAAACAGTACGAAGTCCTGCACGTCGGGTTGAGTCCATTGACAGCCCTGAAACACATTCACAGCATTCCCGGAAGTCTATGTTTCTCTGACATAACCGCAGTAAACAATTCAACAAGTCTTCCCAGTATTTGAAAGGTTGTCAGATCGATTCCCGAGGCCCCCTTCTCCTAAACCATGCTCCCCATTCTCTCTCGTCAATCCTGTCTGGTGCGGTCATTGGTTTCTTAGATGGCCACACGTGTCATTTCGAATCACGTGATATGTGACGTCTACGTATGACGAACTGAGAGTAAATGGGGAAGAAATGAAAATCGCTTCTTAGACACGTACCGTACGGCCGGCTGTATGCCAGACACGTGTCGACTTCACACCAGTGACCCTGCGATGCCACGTACGATTTTCTGCAGCATTTAATTCTGAAAAGCACCCCACTACACTTCTGTTTTTGAAGTGGCTGAGCCCCTTCTGATGATACAGCATATGTAGATAAGTTGTCTGTGTCCACACAATGGAGGCAGCACGGGTATAGCCCCACTCATTCTTAAACTCGGCACTAGATGGAGGTGAGTAGTTAACTTCAAGCCCCGGCCGCTTTATAACCGAGAAAGAACTCCGGTACCTATTGAACATGAAGCTGTGTGGGCCCCAGTGCCGGTCTGGACCATTTTGGAGAAGTGAAAAATCTGTTCCCTCTACCGGGATTCGAACCCCGGACCGTCCAAACCGTAGGGTAATCGCTATACCGGCTACGCCTTCCCGATTCTTCAGCACATTCAAGTAAACTGATAAATACAGAGCTAAATATATGCACTCTATTAACCCGTGGGTCGCGATAGCTCAGTCGGTATAGCGACTCGCTACGGGCTGGACGGTCTGGGGATCGAATCCCGGTGGGGGCGAGATTTTCCGCACCCGTCCAGACCGGCCCTGGGGCCTACCCAGCCTCCTGTACAATGGGTACCGGGTCATTCCCGGGGGTAAAGCGGCCGGGGCGTGGCGATGACCACCCACCCCGTCTAGCGCCGAGGTTAAAGAAAGAGTACAGCTATACCTCTACTCCCCCTTTGGGCCTTCATGGCCTGTTCTAGGGAGAACTTTACCCTTACCTTTACTCTATTAACCTAGTGATGAGCAAACCTCTGGGGCACTACGGCCAAATCAACAGAAAAAAAATGTCTGCGGACACATTACAAACAATAGCTACGTTTTGTAATTACGTATCATTCATTATAACACCCTGTCTCCAGAGCCAATACTGGGTCGGTAAAACTTATCTGAAATTAATCTTTAAAATTCTGAATTAATCGTACAAAAATTTGAGAATCGTAGACTTTTGACTGAGAAAACAATAGGAATGAAAGAGGCACAGACTCCTACGACAGCAGCATTTCGAGTCATGCTGTGTTGACAAGCGTAACCAGCACTTTACCTTCCGGTTACTAAACGTGGAAGCAATGAAGCATATTGCAATGTCAGTAACGTAACCTATAACTGAATAATGTTTTTGTAACAATGAGAATAAAATAACTGCTCGTCGAATTTAGCGTAATCCATATTCTGATTATACAGTCTTTAACACAACAAACTGGCAGTACTCAACGACCCACCACGGCATAATCACTAACTACACAGCGATTCATCACCATATATATTACGACAAGGCCGATCCCAGTGGCCGCGCGGTCTATGGCGTGGGTCTGCGGCCGTTCGCTTGCTGGGATTGCGGGTTCGAATCCCGCCGGAGGCACGGATGTTTGTCTGTTGTGAGTGTTGTGTGTTGTCAGGTAGAGGTCTCTGAGACGGGCTGATCACTCGTCAAGAGGAGTCCTACTGAGTGTGGTGTGTCTGAGTGTGATCAGGTACAACAACAACCCTCTACACCTACCTTGAGTAGGTAGAAAGAGGTCAGACTAAGCAAGAAAGAAGGATACTTTTCAACAATGTATATAGTGACTTGTTTTACTGCACGGAAGACCAATGATTTTAAATACACAGGGATTATTCCCTTGGAATGAAGATGACAAAGATGGACATAGATGTTTGTCGACAATGGAAGAAAAAATATTATTTAGAATTGTAAAATATATGCCAACTGATTTACATTTTATGCATTCATAACAATTTTAACTGAGAATATTGTATTTTAACTCTACACACATTCATCTTAGACAAAATTTGCTGTACTTGTATGCCTTTGTACATACCTCCCTGATGATGACCTTGTAGAGGTCGAAACATGTATGTGGGACGTGTCAAATTATTAATATTGACTGTGCAATGTGCTGGATTGAATACTGTATAATTGTTCGTCGAATTCCGTATCTTTTTTTTTTTTCGTGTTTCTGAAATTAGATCGTGTGCCGCATTGCAAAATTCCGCATTTTACTAACGCTGCATTCACGGCACGTAAAACAACCTTACGGGCATGAATAGAGATGTTCCGTAAGCAAAATTCAGCGGCCATTTCTCACCCAAGTCTCCTGATTGACTGCTAGATGGCTCTGGCAGTCATATCAGGATAAGTAGAACTTGTGCAGACAGTGGACTGGTCACTCACTACAGATGCACACTTCCAGACCAAGAAACCTCTGAAAGGAGGCCTTATGCTCCGCAAGGAGCGACAGAAAGTAACTAACTAACTAACGCTGCATTAATCCACGCGACAAACTGCGTCTCCATATCAAACACACCGTATCTCGTGTCAAATAAATGTTCCCAGAATTTTAGCCATAACCTCTGTTCCCCAGCTTGTACAGCCGCAGAAAGGCTGACCGAACAGTACAAACGCGCCACTTACCCGCAGAAAACGAGGCAAACCACGACAGCAAATACAGCCAGTGCCTTGTGTAAGACTCGAAATGAAAACACGTGACTGTCTAACATGCACAGAAGTAAAAGGCTGAAAAAAATTCCATTTAAAAAACGCTAGCTTCAATGAATTAACCTGTTGCACATGGGCGGGGTTGCTCTTGCCGTAGACAAGCTAGCGTGTGTGCGAATACAGGGTCCTTATTTTATCTGACAAATACTGTTTGTCACTTCCAGCTGCTACTCCGCCGCGCGTGTAGGGGGGTTGGAAGAGGGGTTATGTTAATACGGTAAACGAGGTGACATTAAATGACAAATGACTTTTGTCGCATAAAATAAAGACCTTATTATGTGGAAATTCCTACCATTCAGACGCTACGAATTAGACTAACATAGCGTAATAATTTTTGTTACACAGCGTGTAGGTACAAAACCCCTGAACCTGAATGTAGTAGTAGTGTCGGGCGTATGAATGTAGGGCCCCTCGCGTGCTCTCCACTTACCTAAAATCCCCCACTCCTTCATATCTCCAGGCAATTTCCTGTAAACAAATGTAAAGGTAAAGTTCTCCCTAGAACAGGCCATGAAGCCCCAGAGGGGAGTAGAGGAATAGCTCTACTCTTTCTTTAACCCTGGCGCTAGATGAGGGTGGGTGGTCAACTCCACGCCCCGGCCGCTTTACCCCCGGGAAAGAGACCCGGTACCCATTGTACAGGAGGCTGGGTGGGCCCCAGGGCCGGTCTGGACGGCTGCGGAAAATCTCGCCCCCACCGGGATTCGATCCCCGGACAGTCCAGCCCGTAGCGAGTCGCTATACCGACTGAGCTATCGCGCCCCACCCTGTAAACAAGTGTAGAATAAGTAAAGTCAGAGAAAAAACAAAAAAGTGAGAATGGTGATCACTGTGACTAAAGTCCATGTAAATTGATTTGGAACCAAAATGCTTGCCCCTTCCCGCCTGAATCCTCCCACACTCCACAGCGAGGTTGTACGGCGTGACACTGCAAGGACACACGTGTATATAACGCAACACGATCGCCTTATGGACAGTCAGTTTCTGTCTCTCTATCCGTGTATTCGTCTCGCGTGCTCTCGTTTTACAGTCCCTTTGTCGGATTTTGGTGACGCCTTCGTATGAGAGAACTTTAATACGAGCTGTTCCCGCAGGTGCGCATCCAGAATTTTTCATTGTTGGGGGGGTAGGGGGGCTGCCCCTGAGGGTACATATAATTTATGTTTTATTCTACAAACTACGTTATCAAAGTCATGTCGTAACTGTAACACAACACTGTTTGCAACTACATTTATATACAAATAAATATAACTACGCCGATCCCAGTGGCCGCGCGGTCTAAGGCGTGGGTCTGCGGCCGCTCGCTTACTAGGATCGTGGGTTCGAATCCCACCGGGGGCATGGATGTCTATCTGTTGTGAGTGTTGTGTGTTGTCAGGTAGAGGTCTCTGCGTCGGGCTGGTCACTCGTCCAGAGGAGTTCTACCGACTGTGGTGTGTCTCAAATGTGTGTGATCGTGAAGCCTCGACGAAACGAGGAGGCCCAGGCCCATATAGGGCTGTCGAGCCATAGAAAAAATATAACTACATGTTCCACGACGCACTCATCTGAAGACGGAACTGATAGGTTGTCCCGAAACGCCGGTAGCTACCAATCTACGTTGCGTAACATCCCAGAAGAGCGAAGATCTCATTTCTTAATCTGTTTTCTAAAACTAGTAACGATAAACCTGCAGAAAATCCCAGCTTCCTTTAAACCACACATAAACTCTGCGAACTGTCTACCACAGTCAACCTGTCGTGATGTTGCCTAAATTGCATTTGTGATTTTAGACTTCAATACAAAAGTGATATCGAAGAACGCTGTTTTCTGGGAAGGGATGCCATGTACTGTGGTAGAAATTTACTGACGTTTCAGAGAACCGAGCTGCCTCCATCTCATTCTAACCTGAAGATGGAAACAGCAGGTTCCTCCGAAACGTCGGCGAATTTCTACCAGACTACACATCATCATAGCCCACAAGATACAGCATTAGGTGAAATCGATCGCATAGAGTAAACACCACATCACATTCTAACCTGAAAATGGAAACAGCAGGTTCCTCCGAAACATCGGAGAATTTCTACCAGACTACAAAATCATCATAGCCCACAAGATACAGCACTGGTGAAATCGATCGCATAGAGTAAACACCACATCACATTCTAACCTGAAGATGGAAACAGCAGGTTCCTCCGAAACATCGGCGAATTTATACCAGACTACACATCATCATAGCCCACAAGATACAGCATTAGGTGCAATCGATCGCACAGAGTGAACACCACATCACATTCTAACCTGAAGATGGAAACAGCAGGTTCCTCCGAAACATCGGAGAATTTCTACCAGACTACACATCATCATAGCCCACAAGATACAGTATTAGGTGCAATCGATCGCACAGAGTGAACACCACATCACATTCTAACCTGAAGATGGAAACAGCAGGTTCCTCCGAAACGTCGGCGAATTTCTACCAGACTACACATCATCATAGCCCACAAGATACAGCATTAGGTGAAATCGATCGCATAGAGTAAACACATCACATTGTAACCTGAAAATGGAAACAGCAGGTTCCTCCGAAACATCGGAGAATTTCTACCAGACTACACATCATCATAGCCCACAAGATACAGCATTAGGTGCAATCGATCGCATAGAGTGAACACATCACATTGTAACCTGAAAATGGAAACAGCAGGTTCCTCCGAAACATCGGAGAATTTCTACCAGACTACACATCATCATAGCCCACAAGATACAGCATTAGGTGCAATCGATCGCATAGAGTGAACACCACATCACATTCTAACCTGAAGATGGAAACAGCAGGTTCCTCCGAAACATCGGCGAATTTATACCAGACTACACATCATCATAGCCCACAAGATACAGCATTAGGTGAAATCGATCGCACAGAGTGAACACCACATCTTGAACAAAGTTGAGCGTAGGACAAAACGTTACAGAGAAACGTGTAATAAAGGCAGTGGTGTTTCAGTGGAAAGTGTACGTGGCTGGGAAAGGTAACATAATGGAAATGTGTGGGTGTGGTTTGGAACTGACAGCTCTGTGACGGTTCCTGTTTCACGCACAAGCGAGATAAATGGCGGGAACGTTTGATACAAGACTGCCCAGAGGTTGAGACCAGCCCTACATATGGGGCCCCACTGAAAGGTGCTTCCCCCCACACCCCCTGCCACCCAAACGCTGTTTCAAATTTTAGTATTTTTGAACACTCGACGATGGACAAGGTCCAAGAACTCAATTGTATTACACTGACACACTATCGTTAGAAGGTAAAGGTAAAGGTAAAGTTGTCCCTGTCCACGCCACGAAGACATATAGGGGAAGCAGAGGTATAGCTCCAGCCATTCTTAACCTCGTCACTACAGGTGAATGGTTAACATTACGCCCCGACCGCTTTACCCCCGTGATAGAATTCCAGAGCCGGTCTGGACATTTTGGAGCAGAGAAGAATCCCGTGCCTCCACCGGCAATCGAACCCCGGACCGTCCATCCCGCAGCCTAGTCGCCAGACCCGACTGAGCTACCCCGGCACTATCCAGTGTCGTCAGAACCTTACAGAATCCCACACAATATTGTGTTCCGAGGCATTTGTGGAGCAGCTCGAGATGCGAGTGAGAAAATCGTGATCGGATAGTAACGATGCCTCGTTTTATCGCAGAATGTGAATCCCTTCAGGATAAGCCGATAGTCACCAACCTGTTCAAAAATCGCCCACCTTTATGGAACCCCTCTGTTCCCTACATTTTCGCGAGGCAGTTCAACACCGTCCCTACCTTCAGGCTTCCATCGCGATGTAGATGAGATCCGCGCTCTTCTGGGGTATTACGCAGCCTTGAGTGGTAGTTCTGTATCGACGTTTCGGGACAACCTATCGGTCCCATCTTCAAGTATCAAGAGATCCAAGAAGAAAGGCTTTCTTCTTGGACTTCTTGACCCTTTAAGATGGGACAGATAGGTCATCCCGAAACATCGGTACAGTCCACGAAGAAAGCCTTTCTTCTTGGATTCCTTGACACTTGAAGATGGGACCGATAGGTTATCCCGAAACATCGGTACAGTCCACGAAGAAAGCCTTTCTTCTTGGATTCCTTGACACTTGAAGATGGGACCGATAGGTTATCCCGAAACATCGGTACAGTCCACGAAGAAAGCCTTTCTTCTTGGATTTCTTGACACTTGAAGATGGGACCGATAGGTTATCCCGAAACATCGGTACAGTCCACGAAGAAAGCCTTTCTTCTTGGATTTCTTGACACTTGAAGATGGGACCGATAGGTTATCCCGAAACATCGGTACAGTCCACGAAGAAAGCCTTTCTTCTTGGATTTCTTGACACTTGAAGATGGGACCGATAGGTTATCCCGAAACATCGGTACAGTCCACGAAGAAAGTCTTTCTTCTTGGACGTTATGACCCTTGAAGATGGGACCGATAGGATGTCTCGAAACGTCGGTACAGAACTACCACTCAACGCTGTGCAACAGCGCAGATCTCTCAGTCCCCACCTTAATGCCATTCTTCCACGGGTGGCCACAGACTACCTGCTAGAAACTGGCGCCCTAAGCGAAAGATGCGCTCGGCGCCAACTCGCCTCCCCCTCCAAAGGGCATATCCTAGCTGAGGTTTTTGGTGAAAAAGGAATGTCCGTCTGTCCAACCCACGTCGAGCCACTGTTTCTGCGATCAGACAAGCCTGTAGCACCGCATGAGACAGTACATCTGCAAGCAGTGCCTCGTTTCAGCTCAACAACCATCGGAGAAGTCCCGGCTGAGCACAACGAAGTTCAGACGATTCTAATATTTTTAATACAACATTTTCCTTCGAATTCCGCGCCGCATTTAATCTTGCGCCCAGCGCGGCAGCCTAGTTCGTCTGCATTAATGCAGAGGAAACTTTCATTGCGCAAGGGCCATTTGAAAACCTCAAAACGACGTGCGGGGAGCAAACCAGTTGTTGACGGTATAAGTCTTACTTTTTCAGGGAAAATGTATTTCATTTTATTTTTTTCATGGCCGTCACTTTCCACTTGTCGCCATTTGATAGGTGTTCAGTTAATAACAAGCCTAAGTCAAACTTATGCACAACTCTCGCCAGACTGACCACAAACAGAATATAATAGCATTAACTCGCATGCACAAAACACAGCTGCATTCAGACCAATGTATTTTAACAGGAATATAGCGGTTGCCGGTCATAAACCTCTAACAGCCTGATGACTCCCCCTGCGTACCAATGTCAAGGTCAAAGCATTTCTCATGAGCCGACAGCAGTAGTCTATACGGCCGTTCTACTTATTTCAAACCCATTTCAATATCATGTCCTCACATCTTCGACTAATTCTGTAACAAACACCGACAGCCTGCGCATTATAGGAAAGTAATGTTTTTTCTCTAATTTGTACTGTTAAGGTAAAGGTAAAGCAATCCCATTACAGGCCCTTAGGGTTCCAGGAGGTTGAGGCTCCCAGATTTATAGACAATCGGCACAAGAAGGTGGTAAGGTTGTCAGCCCTACTCACAGGCCGCCGTTACCCCCAGGAAATACTCCTGGTACTCATTTCTGATAGAGGCTGAGTCGACCCCAGGGCCATAGTGCGACCGAAAGGATTATGTCAAGAAAAAATTCCAATGCCACCATCGGGAATCGAACCCGCGACCTTCCGGCTTGTAGCGCAGTGAATTTGTACTGTTGTGAAACGGAAACAATACATTGTATTTCTTGTACAACAGCAGTCGACATAGCGTATATCCCAGAAAACCTGAATCTTCAACACAGTTACACTGAGCCGTGAAGTCGGTATAGTGACTAGTCTACGGACTGGACGATCGGGCGTTCGTTTCGCGGCAAAGGCAAAATGTTTCTCGTTTCTCCAAAACGTCCACACCGACTCGAGGGTCCGTTTAGCTTCCTATTTAATGGATGCCGGGGGTAAAGCGGCCAGGACGTGAAGGTGACAACTCATGTCCTGTGTAGAGGCCAAGAATGAGTAGAGCTATAATCGTACTCCGCTTATACGCCTTAACGGCATGAACGTGACACCTTTACCTTTATGCTGAGACCACGAATGGACATTCCATCGGCTGGGGAGATGACAGCGACCACGATTTCCCCCTCTCTGCCTGCTACCCACATCAACGAGCTCAAAGCGCTTGTTGGACGTACAGGTTATCACAACCGATATTCGTGTGAACAGAATGATTGTTTGATTGGAGGGGGAATATAGGGAGGTACGGTGGAGTTGCGAGAGTGTGAGAATTCGAGATAATTATGGAAGGGGTCGATCCGTGGGACGTCTTTCTGTTGCCTCACTATAATTATATAGCCGATCCCAATGGCCGAGCGGTCTAAGACGTGGGTCTGCGGCCGTTCGCTTGCAGGATTGTGGGTTCGAAACCCACCGGAGGTATAGATGTATATCTCTTGTGAGTGTTGTGTGTCGTCAGGTAGATGTCTCTGTGACGGGCTGATCACTCGTCCAGAGGAGTCCTACCGAGTTTGGTGTGTCTGAGTGTGATGGCGAAGCCTCGACAATTAGGAGGCCTAGGCCCATTAGGGCTGTCGAGCCATTGGAAGCTGAAGAAGACTATAATTCGGCAGCCAGGCATGCGCTGTAGAGTCCATTTGCCACGAAAATGCCAAATACGGCATTAGCTATTGTTGCTGTTGACGAAACGTGTTAATTTGAGGCACCAATATACCTGTCGCTGGACGCCACTCCAGAACACGCACTGCTAGGTATCTGTATAGCTGTACCTGCTCTCACGGTACGAGCGTGACATAGCACGGCGCCTCGCCCGGTATAAACTTCCCAACATGCACGCTTCACTTCGTTGTGATAAGCCAGTCCGTGCAGACACAAGCATTAGAATGACGCATAACGCGTCACAAATCAGTCGTTTGCGTGTCCAACGCGAGACGACACATCCTGATGTGTGAGCTGCTGTGGTTATGCAACACACACTGCCAATGCCAACCATTCGCGTCACCGGACCTCGTGGCATCTAACGTCTACTTGCACAACGCAAGTTACAGTCGCTTGAAGGCAGGAAAGAAGGAAAAAAACCCATGGGATCCGAAAGCAGCATGTGGAATGACAGCAATAACTCAGACAGGAAAACCCTCAACTTCAGAATAACCTTGGGCATGAATGTAGAGTACAGCGGGGTGGTGGGGGGGGGGGGGGGGGGGAAGAAAAAAAAGGTGACAGTCTCAAAAATTCTATACCTGGGCTAACCGACTAACTTCATGGAGCAAAATCCTTCCTAGGAAACTAAAAGTTCCTCAACTAGTCAAGAATTTCCCCACATTTTACGGAACCCGAAGGTTCATCACCGCATTCACAAGCGCCCGCCAACTGTTTCTATTCTCAGCCAGATCAGTCCAATCCATGCCTCTCCATCCCCTTCTTGAAGATCCATTTTTTAACATTATCCTCCCATCTTCCGAGTGGTTCTTGCCCTCAGGTCTCCCCACCAAAACCTCGTATGCACCTCTCTTGCCTCCCATAACGTGCTACATGCCACGCCATATACCTGGGCTAAGCGCGGAAATGGTAAAGTTGTCCTTGTGTTTAGCCAAGCACCACACCAAGAATGCTTGCCAGTGAGTGGCGGTATAACGCCATGGATCATTAGCCTTCGGCAGTAAATAGAGGTGAAAGGTCAGGTTCACGTCCCGGGCGTTTTACCCGAAACATCGGTTAAGTTTCTACCCGATTAAACGGAGTCATGCCCCAGAAGACGGTACTCTTCATGTCCATTAAACCTTGCACGCACGGACGCAGGAAATAAAGTGTTACTAAAAGCAAGGACACAATCTACTGAGCAGGTCCAGTGTTAGGACGTGTACATAATCGCCATTGTCCGCGTGCTGTGGTTAGTTACACCGCGACGTGTCCTTCCAAGTATACCAGGATTAATTCCACAAAGTCTCCAGCTTCAGGCGCACGTAACGTTAGAGAGCCTAGGCTGATGTCACAAGCAGGGAGAGTGCGCGAAGTCGTGTACACGTAGATCAGTGTGTTTCTGCAGTCGGAGCGGTGGAGGTGCCAGTATTGGTCTGCTTACGTTGCAGCTGTAGTTATGTGACTGAGGTAGGAAGGGCCTAAAGTTTGTGAGACTCGCCCTGAAGGTCGTCATGCAAAATGACGGGGACTTTGTGGACGTAATCCAGCTATACCTAAAGCAGTGGTGCCCAACGCCTTCGAGCGTGAGGACTCATTTCAATGCACAAAAATGTCGCGGACTCCCACATGATATTCTTCTTATTACTGGTATCCGTGGACTGTGCAAATACTAGTGCATATAATAACAAAAAGCTGCTATGAATTCAGTAAGGTCCCTGTGCACACCATTAAGGCATATGGGGGGAGCAACGGTATAGATCCAATCATTCCTAACCTCGGCACTAGATGGGGATGAGTGGTGACCTTAACCACCCGGCCGATACCCCCAGTTGAATAAATCCAGTACCGTTTTGAAACAAATTTATATTTTGTTAATTACATCAGGATCTACACATGTTTGAAAAACAAGTACAGTAGTGCATACAGAGTGATTCAGGAGAAAAAGGTCAGTATCTTGAGAGGTGACAGTATCGGTCATTGTGAGAAACAAAGTTCATATGAACATGTGCGTAATTCTGAATGGTTACCGAAAAGAGCTGTTTCAATCTACAGACCTAACTCATTTAAAATTTTGTTTGTGGGGTTGGATGAACAGCGAAGTTTACACGTCACGAATTGCTCGCTCGCATTTTGGATTCTGCTGCCCGCATAAAGAAAAGTGAAGATTAACTCAGACGAACAACACGCGATCTTCGCACACGAGTTGCAAAGTGCACTGAGGTTGACGGTGGGATTTTCGAACATTTATTGTAAACTGTAACAACTTTGTCATTTAAACATTAAATTAAAATTAAAATTAAATTAACAGTACATGATTTCTCTTTCTTTATTACCATTCACAACACCTAACACCTGTACCTCGGTAACCATTCAGAATTATACGCAATTTCATACGAACTTCCTTTCTTACAATGAACTATCCTATCACCTCCCAAAATATTGACTTTTCCTCCTGAATCATCCTGTATAAATGTAAGACATTTATACAGTCCACAGAAGGCATGGTTATTTATTATACTGTGTCACTGAATGAAATGGTTGGTGCTGTTCTCAACTCTCAGAGATTGGCAGTCTAGTTGAACGGACGAGAGTTGCGACCTAGGGGTCCGCGGCACAAGGTTGGTAACCACTGCTCTAGATCAGTGGTATTCAACCTTTTTTGTTCGCGTACCCCCAGATATAATTTCCCTACAACTTTGTACCCCTAAAGTTGTTGGTGCATAATTCAAGTTATACATATTCTATAATCTACATTATAAATAAGTTAAATAAATTACATCCCAAATAATGTATTAAATAATAAGTTTTAAATGAGAAAAAGGAGAGTCAAGCTATTAAATAACAAATATATTATTGCCTATCATATAAAAATTAATAAAGGAACAAAGGTATTTTAGCAAAGCAAAATTATATGCACTGTGTGGAATAAAATGAAACTAGCCGCCCAGATAAGAATCGCATAAAGGATGGACAGAGAGAGAGAGAGAGAGCGAGAAATGGCGCTCCCAAATCGCATGTCCTTATGTCCGGGTCTCTTGTGGCTAACCCTAAATCTGGCCCTGATTATTCAGTGTTTATCATGAAATAATATATTTATTTTTTTTAATTTTACGTACCGATGTCTTCGCGTACCCCCGGGGGTACGCGTACCCCAGGTTGAATACCACTGCTCTAAAGGGTTCACGGTTAAGAAATTGAATTGGAACAGCAGCAGGACCTAATGCACGAGAAACGAAGCGTAACTTATTTAACTGGCCCATACGCAGCATGACACCAGGCAGGTGCACAGTACACTTCTCAAATAGTGTACAATTAGGACTACGTCTCTTACTTATTTACGATTTGTTTAACGACGCTGTCAGTGGCTCAGAGCATATAGCGTCGAAGGGTAGGATGATCAATGAATAATTCAATCTGAAGGACGTGGGAAGCGGTGGTGGCCCATTATGAGGTATTGTTTCAACTCACGAGAACAATTTTATATGACCTTCAAAGTTCATTTTAATCTCACTGTATATTAAACCAACCAAATGCACCTTCACTATCAAATTTTAATAGTAATATATAACTTCCCCTATATATGTTTCGGTCTGCCTAGACCATCATCAGGGGGTTCAAACTAGTGAACTTATGGTTGTGAATTAAATGTAGTTTGAACCCACTCATGATGGTCTAGGCAGACCGAAACATCTGTAGGGGAAGTTATGTACTACTATTAAAAGTTGATAGTGAATGTGCATTTCGTTGGTTAATATACAGTAAAGGATAGAAATGACGGGACGACGAGGTAGAAGACGTAAGCAGCTACTGGATGACCTTAAGGAAAAGAAAAGATACTGGAAATTGAAAGAGGAAGCACTAGATCGCAAGCTTTGAAGAACTCGCTGTAGAAGAGGCTACGGACCTGTCGTAAGACAGACTGCAGAATGAAATGAAATATACAGTCACGAGAACAAGTCTGACCAAACTTAAAATACTCAACCAACAAATGCACTATTATTATTATTATTATTATTATTATTTTAGATATTATATATTATAGTCCCTGTAAACCAGTCCAAGGATCCACCCCAAAAGTGATCGCCTACAATTTTAAACATCTTTTATACATTTTATAGTTTTACATGTACGTATATTGTTGGTTTTAGTTTATATAATTTATACTCTCACAAGTGTCCCTGAAGATGATCCTAGGAACGGATCGAAACATGTCGGACTGGTTTACAGGGATTATAATATATAATATCTAAAATAATAATAATTATAATAATAATAATAATAGTGCATTTGTTGGTTGAGTGTTTAATGTTTGACGACAATGCACCGTACGAATAATATAAAACAAGTTTGACCTTAACGCAGGAAGGGAAGTCAACCCCTTAGATGTTTATGGCCAGTAACATATACATGTCAGTTAAAAATACATTTCGCAGAAGTGCAGGTGTGTCTTGTGCGTGCGAATTAATACTCTTATTTTCCATTGTGTTCTGTCTAGTTAGAGCTGTGGACAAACTTGACTTTAGGCTTATTATAAACTCAACACCTAACAGATGGTCATCAGTGGTAAGTGACAGATGCGGTGGTAGAGACGTTTTTCGACAGGACCTGTATGTTTCTTGCGCAAGGTTAACCCGGAGATAAGGGATACAACCTGCGATATCAAGGTCAAGGCTTTTCTTCTCAGTTGACGATAGTACTATTCCAGCATGTGCTCGTGAGGACTGAGGAAACCCACAAGGATCCTCAGTCAGACTAGCCGGTTTTGGGGCCAGGTCTGAAGCATGGGATCTCTGAAATACGAAACAGCAATGGTAACGGCGGCGTTCGTTACGTTTTGATGCTATATTATCCTATTATAAGCCGATCCCAGTGGCCGCGCGATCTAAGGCGTGGGTCTGCGGCCGTTCGCTTGCTGGGATTGCGGGTTCGAATCCCGTCGGGGGCATGGATGTCTGTCTCTTGTGAGTGTTGTGTGTTGTGCAGGTAGAGGTCTCTGCGTCGGGCCGATCCCTCGTCCAGAGGAATCCTACCGAGTGTGGTGAGTGTGAGTGTGATCGTGAAGCCTCGATAATGAAGAGGCCCTGGCCCAATAGGGGCTGTTGCGACATTGGGAAAAAAAATTATCCTATTATAATTTACTTACTTCCATCTTCTTCTTCGATAGACACGTGTTATTGCGTTATACAGGGTTAAATAGGGTCACTTATATCTGCCAGCACTTAAATCAGTTAATTTAACCTACATGGGACAGCAACTCAAACACCCACAAATAACATCTTGAGTTTTTGGACTAAAGTACTATTTCGGAAAATTATTACAAAAATTAGCAGACATGTGAAAAACGTCTGTTTCAGTGTCAGGGGCCACACAAGGTTTTCCGATAGCTGAACCGGCAGTGCGATAGCGTTTCAGGAGCCGCGCGCTCCAGAGGCTTGTCAAATACCACACAGACGGCGGACGTGCCTTGTTTCCTAATCTGGAATGCGAATGATGTTGAAGTCTGGGGCACTCATTTCGGCTGCGAGCTACCGATGTCACGAAAGCCATCAGGGTAACAACGAACGAACGTAAAGTACAGTTAAAGTTGTCTGCACAGAGGTGGAGTAAAGTTATAGCTCCACTCGCTCTTAACCTCGGCGCCAGACGGAGGTCTGTGGTCAATGTCGCCCTCCGGCCGCTTTATCCCGGGGAAAGAACCGTGATACCAATTGAAATGGAATCTGGGTGGGCCACACAGCCGGTGTGGACGTGTTAGGAGATGAGGAAATCTCCTCTGACCGGGATTCGAAACCCAGCCCGTTCATTCCGTGGCCTAGTCGCCATACCGACTAATTCCACTCCGGCCAAACGACCAGGATTCGATTCCAGCTAGGAGCAAGGACATTTTTCTTCATCCACAACTCGTATACAGGGTGTATCTGTGCGCAGAGACATGTTACCATAGCGACGTTATTGCAGTGTAGAACAAAAGTGCAGACGGTGCACTCCGTGACGTACTACACAGACCTTGCGAAGGCGTTGTTTACTTCCAGAATGTCACACGCCTTCACGGTACACACGTAAATGTAACTTCGTCCACGCCCATAAAAGAGTAGGGCATTCCTTGTGTCGATTTTCATGAAACTCGCAAATGTTCAACAGCATTATGTACAGATCTGCTGTTCGGAAATTCACCAAATAGGACAAAAATTGGAAGATACGCAGAGAAATTCGTTGTGTTTGCATCCCTACATAAAGCATGTCTCTAGCTGCTCCAGTATTCATTAATTATTATTATTATTATTATTATTATTTACTGCAATTGGGTTTTCACCCGGTGGCAGTAGTCCTTACACTAGTACACACAATACAAATGTTTTCACCCGGTGGCAGTAGTCCTTACACTAGTACACACAATACAAATGTTTTCACCCGGTGGCAGTAGTCCTTACACTTGTACACACAATACAAATGTTTTCACCCGGTGGCAGTAGTCCTTACACTAGTACACACAATACAAATGTTTTCACCCGGTGGCAGTAGTCCTTACACTAGTACACACAATACAAATGTTTTCACCCGGTGGCAGTAGTCCTTACACTAGTACACACAATACAAATGTTTTCACCCAGTGGCAGTAGTCCTTACACTAGTACACACAATACAAATGTTTTCACCCGGTGGCAGTAGTCCTTACACTAGTACACACAATACAAATGTTTTCACCCGGTGGCAGTAGTCCTTACACTAGTACACACAATACAAATGTTTTCACCCAGTGGCAGTAGTCCTTACACTAGTACACACAATACAAATGTTTTCACCCGGTGGCAGTAGTCTTACACTAGTACACACAATACAAACGTTTTCACCCGGTGGCAGTAGTCGTTACACTAGTACACACAATACAAATGTTTTCACCCGGTGGCAGTAGTCCTTACACTAGTACACACAATACAAATGTTTTCACCCGGTGGCAGTAGTCCTTACACTAGTACACACAATACAAATGTCTTCACCCAGTGGCAGTAGTCCTTACACTAGTACACACAATACAAATGTTTTCACCCGGTGGCAGTAGTCCTTACACTAGTACACACAATACAAATGTTTTCACCCAGTGGCAGTAGTCCTTACACTAGTACACACAATTAAAATGTTTTCACCCTGTGGCAGTAGTCCTTACACTAGTACACACAATACAAATGTTTTCACCCAGTGGCAGTAGTCCTTACACTAGTACACACAATACAAATGTTTTCACCCGGTGGCAGTAGTCCTTACACTAGTACACACAATACAAATGTTTTCACCCGGTGGCAGTAGTCCTTACACTAGTACACACAATACAAATGTTTTCACCCAGTGATAGTAGTCCTTACACTAGTACACACAATACAAATGTTTTCACCCGGTGACAGTAGTCCTTACACTAGTACACACAATACAAATGTTTTCACCCAGTGGCAGTAGTCCTTACACAGTACACACAATACAAATATTTTCACCCGGTGGCAGTAGTCCTTACACTAGTACACACAATACAAATGTTTTCACCCAGTGGCAGTAGTCCTTACACTAGTACACACAATACAAATGTTTTCACCCGGTGGCAGTAGTCCTTACACTAGTACACACAATACAAATGTTTTCACCCGGTGGCAGTAGTCCTTACACTAGTACACACAATACAAATGTTTTCACCCGGTGGCAGTAGTCCTTACACTAGTACACACAATACAAATGTTTCCACCCGGTGGCAGTAGTCCTTACACTAGTACACACAATACAAATGTTTTCACCCGGTGGCAGTAGTCCTTAAACAGTACACACAATACAAATGTTTTCACCCGGTGGCAGTAGTCCTTACACTAGTACACACAATACAAATGTTTTCACCCGGTGGCAGTAGTCCTTACACTAGTACACACAATAAAAATGTTTTCACCCGGTGGCAGTAGTCCTTACACTAGTACACACAATACAAATGTTTTCACCCGGTGGCAGTAGTCCTTACACTAGTACACACAATACAAATGTTTTCACCCAGTGGCAGTAGTCCTTACACTAGTACACACAATACAAATGTTTTCACCCGGTGGCAGTAGTCCTTACACTAGTACACACAATGCAAATGTTTTCACCCGGTGGCAGTAGTCCTTACACTAGTACACACAATGCAAATGTTTTCACCCGGTGGCAGTAGTCCTTACACTAGTACACACAATACAAATGGACATATAATATACATAAAAGTAACAATACAAAACAAACTATATACAATTACAAAACAAAATACAAGTAAACACATTACAAAAACATCCACTCCTTACACTCACAATCACACAACAAATTCGTGTGAACATCTCGTGTGCCGATTTTTTTCAAACAACACGGAAATAAAACAGGGCAAAATGTCGTTTACGCCATTAAGGAAAGTATCGCGTTAACTGCACCCATTTTCACAAAACCCATCACTTCTCAACGACATTAAGTGGAGATATCCAATACCGAATTTCACCCAGATCCGTCGAGAAATATGGGAAGAGTATGGGTAGAAAAAAATTTACGCATTTAAGAAAAGAATGACTGTTACTGAGTCGATTTTGACGAAATCCGCGCTTGCCCGATAACTTTTTGAAAATAACTACTACACCGAATTTCATGACAATCCGAAAAACGGTTTTGTCGCTGATGTTAGATCACAAAATTACGGACGGACCTACGTGGACTCCACACAAGGCTTTTTTTGTTACTTCGAAAAGAAGGCCTGGAAATGTGACTGCGTAAGGTAAATTCGGAAGAATGTGGGAGTAAATTGAAAGTACGAACTGTCTAAGCTGTCTAAGGCGTGGGTCTGCGGCCGCTCGCTTGCTGGGATTGCGGGTTCGAATCCCACCGGGGGCATGGATGTCTGTCTCTTGTGAGTGTTGTGTGTTGTCAGGTAGAGGTCTCTGCGACAGGCTGATCACTCGTCCAGAGGAGTCCTACCGAGTGTGGTGTGTCTAAAATGTGTGATCGTGAAACCTCGATAATGAGGCGGCCTAGGCCCCCAAGGGGCTGTTGCGCCATGGAAGAAAAATACCAAGAATTGTCTCAATTGCAGCACGAAAAATGAGCCTCACGTCCCGGCCGCGTTACCCCCGATACCCACTAAACAGAAGTCTGGATGGGCCCCAGACCCGGTCTGAACGTCTTGGGCAAGAGTTGCCGTGATTCGAACCCGGGTTCGTCCAGACCGTAACCAGCCACTATCACGACTCTTACTTAACAATAGGGAGAAAACGAACTCTGAGGTCAAAAGTCATACATTGCAATAGCCTATAATCAATCAAATAGAAGGTTTTGGTGGGGAAACCTGAAGGACAGAAAATACTTAGAAGGGCTAGGCGAAGATTGGAGGATAATATTAAAATGGATCTTAAAGGAATAGGAGGAAGGGCGTGGCCTGGATTGATATGCCTCCAGGCAGAGAAAAGTGGCGGGTTTTTGTGAACGCGGTAACGAACTTTCGAGTTCCATAAAATATGGAGACTTTCTAGACTAGCTGTGGAAGTGTTGGTTTCTCAGGAAACCTCTGCTCGATGGACGTTGTTTGTTTGTTTGTTTGTTTGTTTGTTTGTGAGTTTGTAACCCATATTGCAATAAAGAACAAAACAGCGGTATTTTATATACATTTGAAGCTAAATCAGTATTTTTCAAGTTAAAATAGAACACCATAAATCGTGACGAATCATTCGAGTGAATTAATTTGCCAGCACATATTAATAATACACCAGTCGTGACAACATTAAAATCATACGCCTGTTCTGATGGTGTTCACAGAGCACCGATATCGGCGATGAGGACGAGACTTTCACATTTAAAATAAGAGTTGTTTAACATCAATTATTACAGCGAAACCTATCTTTAAAGGAACCTGGGTATAACGGAAACCTATCTTTAAAGGAACCTGGGTATAACGGAAACCTATCTTTAACGGAAAGCCTTTACAGTCCCGAAGATCGAAACTTAAAGTACCTTTATGAAACGGAACCTACCTGCAGCGGAAAAAAATTCGGTCCCTTGCGGTTCCGTTACAGGCAGGTTTCACTGTATGTGTCAGGACGGGCTCAGTTGAAGCTGCTTTTACTACAGAGGCCTAATATGGCGGTCAGTCGTATTACTCTTCATGTAAATTCCTTGTGTAACGACACACTGGTTAGTATCTGCAACTGCCCAAAGGTTCAGTGGTGGATAAAGGATCGGGAATATGAAACACTGAGGGGACCTGGTCAACTGCAGCATTAGCCTGTAGCTATTTGGGGAAATCACGGTATCTATCACAACCCCAATATACATGCATGAACTACTGCAAAAGGACTCCATTAGTATTCCCTCAATCATGGATATCTAGAGCGCGGAGACGAAGCTCGAAGCAATCATCATTACGTCACTCCCTCACCAACCGCGGGGATTATATTCCTAAAAAAAAATCTCTATTGGCAGGAGCAAGGTCTTATGAAAAACTGGGGGTTAGGGGAAACACATAGCTCTTACCAGTCATCAAAACCTAACTAATTTGCCTTCACTAAACACAAAAAAGGTCTCAAAATTATAGACACATTAAGCATACAATGTCATAACAAGTTAGGAAATTTCACGTTGTGTTCACCGTGCATCTTAACATTAATCTTTAGTTTTTCAACCAACAAACGCACCATTTATTTTCGTAATTTTTGTTCACTGAGAATGCAAGTATATTGATCCTGCCGTTCAAAGTCCTATACCACTCACAGTACAAGATATAGACGCATCTCAGCAACGGATTTACAATCTAACACAATCAGGGTCTCGTAGTAAAGGTCGAGATATCTTAGACGGGGAAATTTACAGTCGATCATGCTCGTTTGTTGTTTATAGATCGTCAACTATTTCTTCGGCCTCATCTCACACTGCACAGACAGCATGGCCTATCTCAATTATGCAGACCAAAAACGGCGAGACGCAGCCTAAATGCAGGCCCACGAACGTCTTCATGTAAAGTAACTGTCATTTCTGTCTGATTTTGAACTAAATCGGAAGAAGACAACAAATTTTACTAAAACCACCAGATACGAAATTTTAGTAAAATCCGTACAGTGTGAGTCACGCTGTTCCATGCGGATGGAGGGACGGACGTGATGGGGCTAACAGTCAATTTCAGCAGGTGCTTTACGAACGCACCTATGAAGCATACAAGCCGGAAGATCGCGGGATCGATTCCCGATGGTGTCATTGGAATTTTTCGTTGACATCATCCTTTCGGTCGCACTATGGCCCTGGGGCCGACTCAGCCTCTAGCAGAAATGGGCACCAGGAATATTTCCTGGGGGGTAAAGGCGGCCGGTGTGTAGGGCTGACAACCTTACCACCTTCAAGTGCCGACTGTCTAGAAATCTGGGAGCCTCAACCTCCTGGAACCCTAAGGGCCTTTCCAGGCCTCTAATGGGATTGCTTTACCTTTACCTTTATCTAGGAAGCATTACATGAAGACTCACCACAGCGGTAACCTGGAGAATGGTTACAGATGTCATTGGTACAGTTCTGCTGCCAGCATACGGTTCGGCATTTACCGATTGGTTAGCCGCGTGCATAAAAACCGCGAATATATAGAGCCAAACGCTGCCGTTGGCAAAGCTAGACACAAACAGACAACCGCAGATATATTAAATCCATTCGGTTGGTCAGTGGTTGCTACACAGGGCTTATGCGAGGCTTTACGTTCCTCCAATATCCTTCTAAATTCAAACTAAAAATCAGCTTGTCCTTGCGCCATGTATTGAATAATTAATTTAATGTGCATTCCAATATAATAGACCCCCAATTTTGGAAATTTATTCTGAAAAAAAAAACACTGTTAGTCATTAACAACGTAAAATTAACTGAATAATTTCTAAGTATAGTAAATACCTGTTGGTACTGTACACATTTTTAGAAACCTGTCGGTCCAATTTACGTTTTAATTTGAATGTGCGATAATACAGGGTCATTATTTTAATTGACAACTATCGGTTGCCACTTCCTATTGGCTCGTTTATGGTTTTAACGCAGCCAACACATCTCACCGCCCACACGTGAGGCGGAGTTGCGGCGGGAAGTGACAAATGATAGTTGCCAGATAAAATAACGACACTGGTATATAATGCACCATCTAATCTTACTACAAGTATCTGAAACAAAATTCTCTTTTATACTACGGCAAGTGCGATGATTTATGTGTTTTTAAATCAAGTATCAATTTACATGGGAGAGATTTTAAGGATATGTTACACAGACACGAAAAGAGAAACATTTCTGAATGCGACCTACAAAACACGCTGCATATCTCGCCTCTCGCGTGCCAGAGATTACAGAACGATTTTAAACCGTCTCTTCCCACAGGGAATTCAGACTTGCGAGACTACTTGAAGAAGAAGATAACACAATTCACATCAGATTTATTTTTCCTGTCCTCATCTCGCCTGCTCTGAGCACCCTCAACCTTCCCGTTAGCCATATAGCTCCACCGGTACAACAGACCACAAGTCCTCGAGTTCAATGAACACCCTCCAGCCTTATATAACATCGCTTAGTGTATAAGCAAATGGAAATGGGATGTAGAAACTCAGGACGTGCACAACAGTAGACAAGGCCTCACGTTGTAACTGAACGTAGTCTTTCTGAAGTTCCCCGTGTAGTGCAGCGCATTAAAATACGTACATTTCAACATGAACACCTTACTGTACGTGTGTCGGCAGGTATAACACTCTGTTGCGTGATATACATTTAACAAACGTTCGGAGGAATCGTGTCTCCAGCTTGTTCTACCTTGAAAATGGAGACAACAAGGTCCTCCAAAACGTCTGTAAATCTGCGACGGGCCGATCCCTCGTCCAGAGGAGTCCTACCGAGTGTGTGGTGTGTCTGTGTGTGATCGTGAAGCCTCGACAATGAGACCGCCTAGGCCCGAATAGGGCTGTTGAGCCACACAAAAAAAAAAAAATTACCATTAATGATTTTTTTTTAGTCGTCCTCTTCTACCTACTCCGGTTTCCCGTTTCAGTGTCGAGGTTGCAATTTCTTTTGATCACACTGAGAGACACACCACAGTCGGTAGGACTCCTCTGGACGAGGGATCGGCTCATCGCAGAGGCCTCTACCTGACAACAACACACAACACTCACAAGAGACAGACATCCATGCCCCCGGTGGGATTCGAACCCACGATCCTAGCAAGCGAGCGGCCGAAGACCCACGCCTTAGACCTCACGGCCACTGGATCGGCTACCATTAATGATACAAAGTACAAATACACGTATTATTTACAATGTGGCCAAAGTTGCTTCCTACTGCTTTAGAGTAAAATGTTCCATTTACAGCCAACCAATAGCATCGTCAGTAATAGTAGCAGTACTAAGAAATCATCGGCATCAAAACAAACAACACTGACAATCATTCTGAGCAACAACCTGCATTCTTCCGTAGGAAGAGACAGACAACTTCCTTGACGACGGCCAAATTAAGGTAATCCAATTGCTATATCTTGACCATGACCTCAACTGAAAGGATACGATCGATACGTATCCGTTCCTTGCAAACGGAACACGCAGTATTTCGAAATGTACCAACTAAAAATGTTCTAATTTCGCTCGTTTAAAGTAAAAACAGCCTTTCGATATTTATTAGATGAGTTTCATAGAAACGCTACTAAGTACCTTGCTATGGCCGTGCCATGGCTCAGACGGTTAGTCGCCGGCCTCCCACTGCGGAAGCCCGGGTTCGATCCCTAGCCGATCCCAGTGGCCGCGCGGTCTAAGGCGTGGGTGTGTGGCCGCTCGTTTGCTGGGATTGTGGGTTCGAATCTCGCCGGGGGCATGGATGTTTGTGTTGTGTTTGTTGTATTAGGACAGTAGTATGGAACATAAGTGACATGAAGGACGGAAGGATTTAAAAGTACAAAAAAAAAATGGATCAAAGGAAAAAAAATCCCGGGTCAGTCCATGTGGGATTTGTGGTGGATAAAGTGGCACTGGGGCAGGTTTTTTCCCCGAGTGCTTCGGTTTTCCCCTGTTAATTTCATTCCACCGGTGCTTCATTACTTGTAAAAATGAAAAACACTGATCATCTTTCATCTTCATCACAGGGTTGCACAAGAAGCCTTAAGGCTGCGGTGCGTCCGTAGCATATGCTGCGGGGCCCTTCACCACAAAAAAAAAGGACCTTAATAGCTTCTCCATGTATGTTTGTTCGTAAGCCTTCACATACGTGCTGGACGAACGGATTTTGATGAATTTTGGTATTTGCAGGTTGACTATAAAGTAAACACATAAGGTTAAACGGTTGTGTCTCCTAAACGGAAGGCTATATTGCTACGATTCTTGAATCATTTTAATGCCCATAAACTACGTCTTAGCGTCATTTTTCAACATAGGCCCCTGCATTTTGTATACACTTCTGCAACCTGGATGACACAAAGCGGACAGTTTTCCCCAAAAAAGTCGAGAGGAATAGTGACACAAGTATCTTCAATTTGTTGTTCATAACACCAACGGTTCTTGGTTTTCATTGGTAGACATCCTCTTGGGCCAAATCCCACCAAAAAAATCACATGAAGTAAGATCGGTACTTTGAGGAGGACATGCTGTTTGTCCTCCACGCCCAATCCACAGACCACAAAAACAATTGTCAAGCCACGCACGGACAAGAAGCGTAAAATTTGGTGGTGTTCCATCCTGCATGCAGTGCAGTTCTTCATAATTTCCCCCACTGAGAAACAACGCGAAACACATATATTTACTCTACAGTCACCCTGTAGAGGCTTATTCATCCATCTATCCATCTAAATTTTTGTCAACATTAGACAACATGGCATACCACTTAAGACGATGTCTAAACACACGTGACCTGTACGTATTTCAACAGGCCTTATATCATGCACACACACACACACGTGCATATAAAGATCGGTCTGAAAATGAGTTTAAAATGTAGCTACACATACGGAGTTCTTAATTTTTAACTATAATAGAAGCAGACTCCCTCTGAGTCTCATAAGTCTTAAGAATGAAAAGACAAAATTTAAAGTAGCATTAAGAAAATACTTAAATACACACTGCTTTTACTCAGTAGATGAATTTTTCATGTATAAAGATGGTTCATAGTGAGGTCTAGGCATATAACACGTTTATAGTGTTTTAGCGTATAGTGTTCAGATGTAAAATTGTACAGTCTGTACAGCTGTATAGTTACGCAAATGTAACCGTGGACATCACTACACTTCATTGCCTTGTAAAGGAAGCTACATGTTTCACGTCACTACGTTGTGACGGGCAGCGTAACGACGACATATAGGCCTGTCAATGGAACAAGGCGATGTACGTGTAAGGTAACATTGAGGCGCGTTCGCGTAACCATCGCTGTCGTGGAAAAGCAATAAGTATTAAATACTATGAGTGTGTGTCTGTATTCTTGGCTTAGTTAACCGGCATGCAAAGCGCATGCGCCGTATTATATTGTCATCTGTGGCCTGTCCGGCTGTACCGTATTTTTCCACATTATCTCATAAACGGCAGATTTTCGGGAAAAAGTTATTGAACATAAAATGTGTGTTTTGATTTTGTCTACAACTTCTGTCTGAAACATTTCTCATTCTAAGAAGAATTCAGCGAGATATTATCATAAATGTACGTAGGTCTTCATGTAAAGTACCGTTATTCTTGTCACATTAAAAAAAAAACTTGAATTTTCTCGATACATTTTCGAAAAATAATCAAATATAAAATTTCATGAAAATCCGTCCAATGGCAGCCGAGTTGTTCCATGCCGACAGACACACATTACAAAGTTCACAGTCGCTTTTCGCAATTTTGCGAACGCGCCTAAAATGAAAAAGACCAATTTTTCATGAAAAAGATTCTCACTGATAAACTAAAATAAAAATTCATCTACATAATTTGTGAAATACTGCGAGGATTCCGATCGACTTGAAAAGTATATTTCTTTTGTGGCTTATTTAACGAGGCGGTACAGCAGCGCGGACGTGGCATTGACCACACACCTCATCTAACGTCGAGGTTAAAGAAAGAGTAGAGCTTCGTCCCATCATGATTTGCTGATCCGCCCTGCTCATCATGCTCTGTTACATATCTGATTGTTACTGCATGTTCGGAAGTACAAATCTGTCTTCGTATGCATGTTGTTGCTTGATGTAAAAGCCAGCAAGATTTATGTAATATTTTGTTTACATCAGATAAGCCTTAACCAACCAACTAACTCCACGAAGCAGAATCCTTCTCGAGACGCTAATAGTTCCTCAGCTAGTCAAGAAATCCCCCAAATTTTGTGGTACCCCGAAGTTAATATCCTATCCATAAGAGCCCCTATACTGAGTCAGATTAATCCAGTCGACGTCATCCCATCCTATTTCTTTAATATAAATTTTAAAATTATCCTTCCATCTGCACCTAGGTCTTCCAAGCAGTCTCTTTCTCTCATGTATCCCCACTAAAACCCTGTATGCATTAATCTCCCCCATGCGTGCCACATGCCTCGCCCATCTCATTCTTCATGATTTGATAACCCGAATAATATTTGATGACGAGTATAAACCATGAAGCTCCCCACTATGGGATTCTCTCGGGTCTCCTATTAAGTCTTCCCTCCTAGACCCGAACTCTTCCTCAGCACCCTATACTCCAACACCCTAAACTTATTTACTTCCCTTAATGTGAGAGACCAAGTTTTATACACATATAAAACAATAGGTAAAATTATAAACTTTATTCTATTTTCACCGTGCATTTTTCGAGTATAGACAATGTTTTTCACCAACTAAATGCACTTGTTATAAAAACACTAAAATATTCTAAAACTGTTTGATAAAAAGCCCCGACATGTTTGTGACCCCCTGAGGATGGCTCATTGGTGAGCCGAAACATGTCGGGGCTTTTTATCAAACAGTTTTAGAATATTTTAGTGTTTTTATAACAAGTGCATTTAGTTGGTGAAAAGCACTGTCTATAGGTAAAATTATAGTTCTGTACAATTCAATCTCTACATTCTTGTATTCTTAGGCAGCAAACTGGAAGACAAAAGATACTGGACCGAATGGTAATAAGCATTCCATGAATTTAATCTGCTATTAATTTCTTCATGACCTCAGTTCATGTGTTAGTGTCTCAGATAAGCCATCATGCAGGATTCGAACTCAACAGCACCCGGACAACACAGCCAATGCTTGTAACAAGCATTGATTTCCTGTTAAACTAGGGTAGTACAGACGGCTTAATTACAAAGTCCCGCCACTCGTGTTAACTCGGCTACCTGCAACGCAACATGCGCGCCAAATCACACACGCCATGCTGTTCACACTGCTACCCAGTGAACCGGACTCGTCATTTCCATCCCGGCCACGCACGGCGTTGGACAGCTGATGTGTTCCCCACGAACAGTGTGCAGTGCTCTACTGCAGCAACAAGCCTCTGGCAACATATATTGTACAGCCAACAAAAGCAGACAGGAGACGACTAAGTACGTCTGACGTTAGGAGGAAATGAACGTAATGTTGAGCAACATGAAGGTATATGGGGGGAGAACAAGAGTAGCTCCAATCATTCTTAACCTCGGCACCAGATGGAAGTGAGTGGTAAACTTTCCCCCTGGGAAAGAACCCCGATACCCATTAAATAGGAGACTGGATGAACCCCTGGACGTTTCGAAGAATAAAAAAAAAAATCTCTTACCCCCACCGGGATTCGAACTCCGGACCGTCGAACCCGCAGCGTAGACACTATACCAACTGAGCTACCTCGGCTACCCTGATAAATATTCAATAAGTAAAGGAACAAATAGAAGGTTTCAGATAGATAACTTAAACGAAGATAAAGCTAAAAGTATAGTTGAACTCGGTTATAACGTGGGACTGAATATTTTGTGTCGTTATAACCGAGCAGTACAATGCTATGGTTAACAGTGTGGAATTAATTGGTACCACAGAAAATCTAACGTTGTAGACGATTGTCGTATAAACCGATGTCGTTATAACCGGGTTCGACTGTACAATATCAAGTTATGGTGTGGAATTGTGTGCCGCGCACTCTTTACAGTGACTATGGCAATCACTGATAAAAAAAGTTAAAAGATGGCGTGGAGGGCGACATTCGTTAACTTCGGCACTAGATGAAGGTGAGAGGTCAACTTCGCAGCCCGGGGGAAAAGCGGCCGAGATTTGAAGTTGACCTCTCACCTCTATCTAGTGCCAAGGTTATGAATGAGTGGAGCTATGCTTCCATTCCCCCCGTGCCTTCAAGACTTGCGCAGGGACAAGTTACAATATTGATTTGTAACCAGGTCGACAATCGACCCGATTGCTTTCGGAGTACAAGTTTAGATCGTTACCGCTGAACTAATATGCTTACTGTAAGACCATATGGCAGCAGTTGCTAACACTACATAGCATCGATGGTGGGGGGTGAAGATGAGTGTGGAGTATTGGTGGAATGGTACTGACAGGACAAAAGCGAAGTACTCGGAGAAAAAAAACTGTCCCAGCGTCAATTTGTCTACCACAAATCCCACACGGATGGCTTTGGAATGAAACACGGGCTTCCGCGGTGAGAAGCCGTCTGACGGGGTGCGTGGGAGAGTGAAGACCGCGGTAGGGCAGCTACACTACGTCCTGTAAAGTGAGTTCCGAGTTACATCCTCAGCCCACCACTGATTATTCTGGCTGAATATTTTCCCGCTTTCCCTTAGTCCCTATACGGAAATTCTGAAACACTGCACGGGATATGACGCTGTGCAAATGGGGCGACGTTCCACAAGAACATACTACCTCCACGTTCAGGGTCCAGGAGTACTGTCATCTCTCTTCTACCCTGAAGATGCAGGTAGAATATTACTCCGAAACGTTAACACACATCTACCAGAATACCGCGATCACGATAGAGCGGCGACAGCCTCAGACCCCGAGCTGCAACAGTACATTAACACAGGTCATGGTCGCGTCATTTCAGTTTATCGTACATTTAAACCAGGAGTGCACAAATCCAGGGCGCCAGGTCGCCATGGCGACTACATTTTGTAAGGTGGCGCCAAATATGTGTGGGTCCTCAATATAGAACTTGATTTATGTCACCCTTCTGGCGCCTAATCTTGAGGCGGCTACCGAATTTGGGAAATTCGTGTACCCCTGCATTAATAATCCCATTACACAACGCTATATTATCCGAACAATTTAAAGTGTGTTACTTAAAGAATAAATAAACGGATCTATAAGTAAATAAATGAATAAAGATAAAGGTCACCGCATAACACGCCGTGGGCCGCGATAGCTCAGTCGGTATAGCGACTCGCTACGGGCTGGACGATCCGGGGATCGAATCCCGGTGGGGGCGAGATTTTTCGCAGCCGTCCAGACCGGCCCTGGGGACCCACACAGCCGCCTGTACAGTGGATACCAGTTGATTCCCGGGGGTAAAGCGGCCGGGGCGTGGCGTTAACCACCCACCCCCATCTAGCGCCGAGGTTAAAGAACGAGTAGAGCTATACCTCTACTCCCCCTCTGGGCCTTAGTGGCCTATTCTAGGGAGAATTTTACCTTTACCTTATAACACGCCATGAAGGCCCAGAGGGGAGGCAGAGGTAGAGCTCTTCCCTTTAACTTCGGCGCCAGATGGGGGTGGGTGGTCAACACCACGCTCCGGCCGCTTTACCCCCGGGAATCAACTGGTATCCACTGTACAGGCGGCTGTGTGGGTCCCCAGGGCCTGGCTGGACGGGTGGGAAAAATCTCGCCCCCACCGGGATTCGATCCCCGGTCCGTCCAGCCCGTAGCGAGTCAAATAAATAAATAAATAAGGGCGAGAAAGTAACAGGGATGGAGAAACTGCAAATATATGAGATTAAAAATTTGTACTCTTAATTGTATGTTGCTAAGACATTGCATAAATACTAGACAGCGATGGGGATTGTCATTGGAATTTTTCATTAACATAATCGTTTCGGTCGCACTATAGCCCTGGGGTCGACTCAGCCTCTAACAGAAATGAGTACCAGGAATATTTCCTGGGTGGGGGGGGGGGGGGTTAAGGCGGCCGGTGCGTAGGGCTGACAACCTTACCACCTTCATGTGCCAACTGTCTAGAAATCTGGGAGCCTCAACCTCCTGGAACCCTAAGGGCCTGTCCAGGCCTGTAATGGGATTGCTTTACCTTTACTAGACAGCGATATAATTAGACCTAATGTAACAGGAGATGTAGAAATGCATGAGGCATTTGATCGTAAAACGTAAAGAGAGGAGGTCACTTAGGACGCTAGTAGGATAATATTAAAATGCATCTTAGAGCACTGACTTAAACGTGTGGATTGAATTCAGGTGGCATACGACACAGCACAAGGGAGGACTTCCGCAAGTAAGACAATAAATATTCGGGTTACATAACAGTAGAACAATACCAGCTAAGGAACTACAAACGTTTCAGGAAGACGACACCATGAAGTTACTCAGCATCTGAGTATCACGTTTTTGCCACACACACTAAACGGACACACACACGCACACGCACGCACGCACATCCACACCACACACACACACACACATGCTACGAAGAACGACGTACAATCGATTCAAACGAAAATGTTCACGGTCGCACAGCGAGCCTCAGCTGTTGACAATCGGTCGATCTCGGTAGGCGTTCATCGCAACTTTGCGAGGGCGATAAATTGACAACAGAACCGACTGGTTCGGCTTGTTTGCGCTGTTCTCATGTGTTACGTAACAGTTGAGATCATCATAACACGCGAACTTTAAGGATTGCGGGCTCCACGCGTTGAGGAGAATGAAAATTATGTCCTGTCTGTCTGTCTGTATGTATGTATGTATGTCTGTCTCTCTCTCACATGTAGGCTCCGAAAGTGCCGAGCAACTTATGACGAAATACGATGTTACGGGGTTTACAATCACACTTCGGAGACCGGATAGCTTAATTTGTATAGTGACTGGGTTGGACGACCGAAGAATCGAGGGTTCGAGTCTCGGCAGGGTAAGATTCTTATCTATCCCAGCGCCACCCTGTGTACCACAAATCTCACATGGACTGACCTGGGATTGAACCCAGGCCTACGTAGGTGGACTAAGACTTTAAAAAAGTGGACGTTCTTTTCTATCCAATGTTCCCTGATTTCCGAAAGAACATTGGTATTTGGAAGGTTCCCAGGCTTTGCCTGTTTGTCCTCCTGTTAACAGCAGCGTATAGATGCAGATGAGTACGGAGCATTGGTGGAATGATATTTACAACAGAAAACCGAAGTACTCGGAGAAAAACCTGTCCCAGTGCCACTTTGTCAACCACAAATCTCACACGGACTAATCTGGGATCGAACCCGGGCCTCCGAGGACTAAAACTAACCTGAATTATACATACTTAAAGGTTCAGTCCGTACCGCGCAGTAAACTCTCTTCTTCTCGGTTATAAAAACCACTCAAAAATAATCGCCCTTATTTCAAGCTACTACTGTCACCATCGTAACGGCCTCATCTATATCTTCATTTTCATACCAGAAGGACAAGCGGGCGAAGCCTGGGAAGCTTCTTACAAAGCGCTGATTTTTCTCTTCTCCATATAAAAGTCTCTCTAACCGCTCCCTTGCTCTTCACTTTCTCCTTTCTCTCTCTATTCGCTGTTTGTTTTCAGAGCCATACAAGACACACGCACTGTGTGGGCAAAACGTAGAATTTTTGATCGCGAACCTGATGGTACATTAAATTACCATTAGGCTCTAAAGGGGTTAACATTAAAAATGTCAAAGTCAAGAGACATTCGCTACTGTGAGTCTTCACATTTTGGTCGTCTGTATACAAACCATCCGATCAGCATATAATACGTAGCTGACGCCTATGACTCTAATTTCTTCGTATAAACGTTTACGAAAACTTAAGAGCATTATGATTTAATAAAGTTTATCCAGCAATTTTATCAACGGATTTTAAAGCATTTTGATGTTAAAATAATCATGCAGCCAACAACTCGTGAAAGTCTAAATTCCGTAATTGACCTCAGAATGTTATCATTGTAATAACTGTGAACTTGTGGGGCCCACAGAGTAAAATCATAATGATCAATTTTCAAACCCTTTGGGTTCCAGCAGTAGGTTGAGGTTCCCAAAATTGCTAGGCAATCGGCACATGAAGCTGGTAAGTTTGTCAGCCCTAGGCACCAGCCGCCTTTACCCACAGAAAATATTACTGATACTCATATCTGTTAGAGGCTGAGTCGACCCCAGGGCCATAGTGCGGCCAGAAGGATTAAGTCAATGGAAAATTAAAATGACACCATCGGGAAACGAAGCCGCGACCTTCCGGCTTATAGCGCAGTGCCTCAACCAACTGCGCCACCACGTATAAAATAAATATCGTATGATAGCCCGACGATGGTCGTTTGTGACTGAAACATGTGGGCACTCTTCTGAATAGACATGGTTACGTTGGACGGACTACAAAAAGGTTCGTTACCGAATTTCGTCTTCTGTATTATAACGCTGAATATTCGTGTAGGGCGGATCCCAGTGGCTGCGCGGTCTAAGGCGTGGGTCTGCGGCCGTTCGCTTGCTGGGATTGTGGGGACATGGATGTCTGTCTCTTGTGAGTGTTGTGTGTTGTCAGGTAGAGGTCTCTGCGTTGGGCTTATCACTCGTCCAGAGGAGTCCTACCGAGTGTGGTGTGTCTGAGTGTGATCGTGAAGCCTCGAAATGAGGAGGCCCTGGCCCACTAGAGGCTGTTGCGCCATTGGAATATATATATATTCTTGTAGAATACCAACAGAGAAGACACCCTGAAGATGCAGGCGGTATGTTCTCTCGAAAAATTGACTACACAGTGACAAATCCCGTGAACCACACTTCTGCTTGGGCCCCTCGACTGTTAAAGATGATGGCACTACGTTCCTTCGAAACGTCGGAAAACACTACCCCAGCGACACAGCGTCACAGCGCAGAAGACGTGCATACTCTGAAACACCGCTGCGAGAACCCCAAAAGTCGCACTCCATATGCCTCTTCACAACCATCAACACGTTAAAGCTTGCAGTTACAAGACAGACGCACAGTCTTCCTCTTCCTGTGACGCACTCTCGTCAATCAGACGTCTGTTTCTTTTTATTCACCCTCCGCGAGCTACAATTCGAACAGCTCTCCTCAGTATCAATCCATTTTCAGCATTAAAACAACACACAAAAGTTCATTTGTAGGAAGTCTGGCTTCGGCCTTGGACAGTTTCATTTTCTGTTCCAAGGTCGTGCCTTTAAATGGGTGCGACGTACAGTTGGCACGTGTGATTCGTTTCCTATGCTCCCCCCCCCCCCCCCCGTCTCCCTTCCACAGGTTGTTACGTAATTTGTTCCATTCTCATTCATTTACACTTCCTCTATTTCAAGGTTTCGGCACTGCCTTTCGGACTACAGACCCCTTATAACCCTCCGAATGGCAGTGTTTTCCCCAGGCGTCCACATTTCTTCGCGTACTGGTACAGGCTAAGACATCCCTGGGCACTCAGCCACGAGCATGTGTTGGGAGTGGAGGAACAGTTCCATGCATTCTTAACTGGATGGAGGTCAGTGGTCGTGTATACTCACTGGACAGGCGGTTGGCCAGACCTGGGCGCGGTAGGGATGGCTAAATCCGGCAGGACTCCGTCACAACGGCCGATGACTGCTGGTCATGACCCGACTCTGACGGTGACAAGTCCTGTGACGTAGCTGCTACTGTGACTACGCTACGGGATGGACGACCGAAGAAGCCGGGTTCGATTCGCGGCAGGGGCTAAATAATTCTCTTTTCCAGAACGTCCACATCGGCCGGAGCGTGACGCTGACCACTCACCTCCGTCTACAGTGACGTGGTGGTTAATTACGCACAAACAGAACATAACCTCTTGCCTTACCGTGTGTAACAAAACATAATTGTGGTACGCGGTATAAAACAGTGCTCAATGTTGTGCGTTTTAGCGAAATTAGAGAGAAGCGTGCAGCGTTCTACGCAGTGTAACCTGGATACAGTTAACTAACCACTTGTACGGTACAGCGGTATGCCATCAAGCGACTCAGCATACGACCCGAACTGCACAGGTATTTGCAGATTTGTTTTGAACGCCAGTAACTTTGGCTTGTTTTCGTTTCACTGAGCAAACGCGACGATACTTCTGTTTTCCTTTGAGTGACTGGTCATGTGATGTTTCAAGCCGAAGGCTGAAGCACGTTGATATGCGACATGTTCAGACAGTCTCTCGTCCGGGCGAAGTGTAATGGCATGGACTGTGTTAACATCACGTTAAGAAACACGGCAGCCGACCATCGTGCCATCTAGCGACCGTACCATGGCCAACAAAAGTTGCTACAAAGACGAAACCAGCAATGTTTCTATCGTAAGTTACGTTCACAGGACCCAGGCATAGATTGGAGGATAATATTAAAATGGATCTTCAAGAAGTAGGATGGGGGGGGGGGCGTGGACTGGATTGATATGGCTCAGGATAGGGACAGGTGGCGGGCTCTTGTGAATGCGGTAATGAACCTTCGGGTTCCATAAAATGCGGGGAATTTCTTGACTAGCTGAGGAACTGTTAGCTTCTCAAGAAGGACTGTGCTCCGTGGAGTTAGTTAGTATCTCACGTATCTTCCGAGGTATTGGCGAATTTTATTTGCGACAGACGCATGTCCATACCTACACAAAGACATGCACATAAATAGGCAGAAAGATAAACGAACTTTGGACAGACAGTAACAAATAAATAAACAAATAAATAAATAAATAAATACGGATGTGTATGCACGCACGTGTGTGTGTGTGTGTTTTTATCTGTATTCTATTTAAAAGAAACACAAGCAGCACCAGAAGCGTGCATAACCAATGTCTACACTGTAAACCAGGGCTGGCCAATTTCAACCCACAGGAGGGCCACAAAATTCGTAAGGACTCGCCCGAAGGCCACATATATCGAAGGGGGAGGGGGGAATGAATTCTGTAGAACGCCGTTATTTACAAAAACGACATTTTTATTGCTATTTATTAAAGTTGCCATATTATATTCTGTAGACCTATTATATATATTTCGTTTGTTAAATTGTATTAGTGAAAATATTCATGTGACGAAGGGCCGGAAATACTTTCCTCGATGGCTGCATGTTGGACAGCCCTGGTGTAAACCATCGAAGGACACTGAACGTAGTAAACACCTGGATGCGCAATATTCGTTGAAATTGGACACGGACGTAATTCTATCACGCAGTCGTGCAGGTTTACTTCAGTCGGCGTTCAAATGGAAAGTCTTGTAACTCCGGCGTTTGGATATCTCGTGTTCTGTTACGTTTCGTCCTCAGTATCGCTAGCCTCATGGGCCAAAACTCGTAACTACAAACACCAAAACTCGTAACTACAAACACCAAAACTCGTAACTACAAACACCAAAACTCGTAACTACAAACACCAAAACTCGTAACTACAAACACCAAAACTCGTAACTACAAACACCAAAACTCGTAACTACAAACACCAAAACTCGTAACTACAAACACCAAAACTCGTAACTACAAACACCAAAACCAACAAAATTCCTCGTTTTATACGAACGCGCTCCTCATTTTCTTCAGTCAATCTCCTACATGTTTCGGCCCAGCTGGGCAATTATCACGAAGTTGCAAATAGTATAATGCGAGGTGTATAAAAAGTTAACAGTCCATATATAAATAAAACGTATGCAAAGGGCAAAGGGCCGCACGCATTATTGTGGACTGGTTGGCGGGCCGCACGTGGAAAAATAACAGTAAATGGTATACATAACCGCCTAAATTATTGTGTAGTTTTTATAGTACATACATAACTTACAAACGTGGCCGCGGGCCGCATAATACAACCTGGCGGGCCGCGGGTTGGATACCCATGGTCTATGCCAGGGGTGGCCAAACTTGCTTAACGTAAGAGCCACATACGATAAACTTCAGATGTTTAAGAGCCGCAAGACATGAACAAATATTACACAAGCGTTTTTATTGTTACACGCGCATTTTGTTACAAAAATTCTTAAATATATTTACTCACCATGAACATTAAACTTACGTTTTAATCCAGCGGACTCTCAGTTTATACCCGGTAAATAATTATAAACCTTAAAAATTGTTTTATTAACCTTTTATATGAATTGTAATGCAAAAAAGGAGCTCAGCCAACATATTTCCGCGAGACGCACATTATATGTCAAAGAGCCGCATGTGGCTCGCGAGCCGCGGTTTGGCACCCCTGGTCTATGCCTATAGAAATGTGAAAGTGTATAAAATGGCCATCGGTTGACTAAAATATCCTTCATCTACACTTTCTCAAATTAAATTAAATTTACTTTAAAGTTAATAGCTTTATTTCAGTCCACCACTGGCCATTTTTACATTTTTTTATGCACAGATGGTTTACAGGTATGTATATATTATATATATTATATATATATATATATATGCATTATGAAATCTTTATACACTTTTCATTGTATCACTGAAACTCCTTGATAATGGCCCAAAATGGGCTGAAACATATAGCAGATTGGATCTGCGCTCTTCTGGGATAGAGTGGTAATTCTGTACCGACGTTTCGGGACAACCTGTCGGTCCCATCTTCAAGGGTCAAGAAGTCCAAGAAGACCCTTCAAGATGGGACCGACAAGTTGTCCCGAAACGTCGGTACAGAATTACCACGCGACGCCGCGTAATATCCCAAAAGAGCGCAGATCTAATCTACGTCACGGCGGAAGTCTGAAATCACGCATGTAGCAGATTTATTACAGACAATTTGGGCGCTCTCCCTGAGTCAGTGTATTGTATTCACCTAGTTCTGATCTTTGTAATTGAATAAAAAATGCCGGGTAATACGTCGCGGTATGGGAATCTTAACTGAATCCACAAAGCTCTTCAGCCACGGATGTCCAACCTCTCACCACCGTTACTGTGCGCTGTTTCGCAGGTCGCAAGTATAAAAATCGCAATAAGTGGTACAACGAACAGCCTGAATGGCTGTGTATTCTTTTTACATCACATATGTAACTTACAGATGTGGCCGCGGGCTGGACACCCCTGCCTTCAGCGCTTCGTACAGAATCTCTCCCGGCTGTTTTACACCGTCAGATCGCTTTCCACGTTTCATAACGTTTGAATCTGATACAGCGTCGCTTAATGTGTCCAGTCTCGTGGTGGAATGGATCCACGACTTCGATGCAAAATAAACATGTGACAATAAGTGTCCGTTTGACGTCGGACAGTGTTGGAGTGAAGAGGAAAAACACGAAGAGTCCAGTCGGGTTCAACTTCCGGTTGAATGTCGCACTGGAGTTGCAATGGGGCGAATGGAATGTAAATATGATGAGTGTCTGTAACTCACCTTGTGTGCGTGCGGTCCAGTGCGCCACTGAACTACGTGAGATGCGGAATTCTCCAGTTGATGACATGCGAGCCAATTGCATTACGATGTAAATATGATTTTATAATAAAAGTGGTACTCCTTTGCTTACCAAGCCACTGAGTAATATATTGTGTAGTCTGTTGAGACGAAAACGCGGATACTGGGCTTGCGCCATGAGCAATCACAACGTAAATAAAGTTTCATAACAGAAGTACAGACCCCCGCGAGGGACAAGCATCGGATACTTTTATGTACATGTTGGCGAATGGAATTCTGGGTGGAATTAATCAGTGAAATGGGTTACAAGAACGCTATGTCAAACTTCCATATTGGGAATAGAGCAGAGATAAAAAAAACAAGTTGTCCTCACCTCACCCCCTAAGAGCGTGGGCATGCACAGTGCACATAGAGCAGCTGCCATCTTCCCCTTCCCCACACGTTGCTTGGTAACGGGCCCGCTCCACCGCGCTTCCCTCCCCCCGCGACCCTTCTCGCGGTTCCATCCCTCTGGCCGCGGGCGGGCAGTGATGTCCACCCAAGCCATGCAGGCCTGCCTGGCCAGAACGAACCGTGCGACCGGCCGTACACGCACAACAGGCAAGCAAGCTGGTGGTGGTGGATGGGATAGGGGGGTTATTGATCGGACAAAGGACCTTCCCTTTCCTTCCTGCCTGTCTTTCCTTCTCTAAGCACTCCCCAAACTGACCGCGTGCAGCTTTTACTGCCCTTCTGGATTCAGTCACAGTCGCGAGTAAGTCGGTCCTTCGCGCAGTTCGACTTTTACAACTTTTGTTTTCGCCGCGCCGGAAAGTTTTTAATAACTTTACATTACGAGTGAAAGTGTGCGTGGTAAAAAGTGCTCTGATTGGTCGTTGTTTCGCGCCAATACGAAACAGTGGGTGGAGCTATCGAATTATCTGCAGTATTTGTGAATCAAAGCACATAAGTACCATAAAAGAAGTGAGAGAATAATTAAAAATAAAACAGGAAGAAAGAGTTATACGGGGAAATTTATTTCTCCGGGAGGTGGTGTTCGATACGACCATGGCCACGAAGGGCATGGTCCCCGTCAAGAGGCCTATACGACAGTTGTCTGTGCGAGAAAAACTCGATGCCATTCAGCGAGTGCATAATGGGGAATCAAAAGCGTCCGTCGCTCGAGACATCGGGGTGCCGGAGTCGACGTTGCGGGGATGGTGCAAGAGTGAGGACAAGCTCCGTAACGTGGCTCGTTCTTGCGGAACTCCAGAATCACAGCACTCCGTTGAGGAACCCGACAACAAAGACAATGCCAAAAGCGTAGGAGCAGGCGAGCCGGGTGGCGGGGGCGGAGACGACGTCAGTGACGGTGGACCATCTGATCGGAAGCGAGCGCGCCCGGAGGTGGAAGCGAACCACACCAAGACGCCCCAGCCACAACTGAAACCCCAATCCGAAATCGACCAGGCCCTGTGGTATTGGGTAAAACACCAGCAGCAAGTGGGACTGTCTATGAGTGCTGGCCAACTGTTGGAAAACAAACCGGCTACAGACCTCAATAAGAATGGTGTGGCAGATGGCAGTTGGTTCTGGCGATGGTACAAGCGCCACGGCTTCTCCCAGTATCCTGACCCCCTCCAACAGGTGGACAAGATAAAGGTAAACAGTGATATTCTGACCCCAGGTCTTCAGAAAGCTAATGGACATTCGGTACCAGTTGCTAACAATGCTAATAATAATGCCCGATCGACCCTGGACAGTGTGTTGTTGAACTTAAAGGACAATAACAACATAAAGAACACAGGCAAAACAGAGGAATCTGACGATGATGATGAGGAGGAGGATGAGCCACCTGCAACAGCAGCTGAGGCAGTCGGTCATGGAGAGAAATTCCTTCGTTGGCTTGAATGCTGCTCTGATCCGAGTGTTACTGCCATGCAGATCTTGCAGTTCCGATACCTGCTCAACAATGTTCGTGCCTGCGCCGACAGACGAGCCAAGCAGGTCAAAACCAAGACACGTTCTAGGCGCAAGTAGGTTTGAAACTCTCATCCAACTCCAGTCAGTGTTACCGTCTACTGTACCTATTGTCAGTACTGTAGAACCAAGATATGTTTACAGGTAATAGTTCAGCTTTAATTACGAGTCCAACCCAATTGCCGAGACGTACCCTTATGTGATGAATAGGATATTGTGTATATTTTTTAAGAAAAATGTTTCCATTCCTACTATTGGTAGAATATAGCATCCATCCAAAAATCAGTATTTTTGTTTCAAATATGTAGACATCATCCAGTAAAACGCTTTCCTCCTGAACTTTACAAAAACATGCACACTATCAAGTAACAGAGGCTGTCATTTATTTTTTATAAGTGAGAAATGATCACTTACCAACAACTGAGGTTTCTCTAGTGGTTCATAATTAAGGTGGTCAGCAACGAAACTGGCACAGCCCTCCCATGTTTTGAACTCTGGAAACCGGATGGTAGTCGGCCGAATTGTGGTGCAAACCATTTTCTATACAAAAGACAGTACTTGTTACAAATGTGTGATTTTTTTTTCTGTATATAATATTCGTAAGTGTTGAGGTTCCACTTTCTTTTGCCAGCAGCAATGTGATCATTGATGACTAGAAAAATGTTTGCTTTAAGTTGATAAAATGTGATTATAACATTGCAAGTGATTATAAGCCATGTTACCAGTGCAAATAAAGAAGTATCTGGAAGGTAATGCATCTTTGGATTAGATTTGGACATGATGTTTCTTGCTGTGTGTGTTCTGTGTTGAACGGTGAGACAAAGTGTCAAACATTCAGACCAGCTGATCAGTCGATGGTTTATCCATGATCACTGACCAGAAAAATAATGGTAACTACCCTTCTGTGTACTTTGTTTGCTCTTACATTAATGTGCATTAACTTCCAGAAATGTGAAAAAAAGATGCGAAATGAGATGTGTCAGGTGAACAACACGTGAATTATCCACATAATTTACATGGTTAATTATGTCCATCAGCTATATAACCACTTTATGAAGGTATGTTTTGGCTAATCAGTAATCTGCATGTCACAAGTTTGTGTTAAATTTCTGTACCTGACTGGCACCACAGGTGCTAGTAATGAGATTTGTCAGTTTGCTACAAAGCACTCTGTGTATTTATTTTCAATTTTGCAAACATTTATTTACTTGTACCCTGAACACAGAGGCACCAGGTCCTCCAAAGCACTGGTGACCACGTACCATGCTACATAGTGTCATATCCCACAAGATCGCACCCTTAATCTTCCTCAGAGTGAGATACAAACCTTATAATACAGTATTATGATGTCTCTTCCTAAAGCTTTGCCACTGTTCTCTATCTGCAGCACTGACTGCTCAAAAGACTTGTCAGTTATTACACCGTGGCACTGACTCTGTCTGGCTTTAACCATATCTGGTAGGGGAATAGTGCATCATAATTGCATATATATGGATCATAACAAACGCTGAATGTATTATTGATATTAAATAAGATTCTCCAAAAAGGAGTGGTGCACTGCAATGTAGCTTTACAGTGTCCAAAAAATCAGGGGTGTTCAACTCCACTAATAGAAATCTGTTTTATAAATTTATTGTGACTGAGCTACTTGTTTACCAACACTCATCACTTTACTGAATACACATTTCAGGATAGCATTTTAAATGATGGCATTATGTTAACATAAGAGTTTTTTTTTTTTTTTTCTTTGTTACCAGTTTTGCAATTGCGAAGAGCATTACGTCTGTAAAAATGTTTACACTCTTACATGCGATGCTGCTTATCCATTCTGCTGCATATCAAAATTATCACAGGGAAAATTAGGACACACATATTAATGTCTGATAGTTTCACTTTACATTTTAAGTGAATCTGATATATGCAGGTATGTAAAGCAAGACAGAGGCAGTGGAACTCCATGTTGACTGCACAAGTTCTGGTACTAATGAACTACTGAGCTAACAACTCCATGTGGCAAAGCCCCCAGGTAGTTATGAAATTCCCTGCGTTTTATAGAACGCAAAGGTACGTTACTATGTTAACAAGGGCCTGCCACTGATCCTTATCCTGAGCCAGGCAAATCCAGTTCATGGCCTCCCCTCCAGTTTCTTTCAGATCCATTTTAATATTATCCATGTATGCCTGTGTCTTCAAAGTGGTCTCTTCTTCAGATTTTTCCCAACAAAACCCAGTAAATGCATTTCTATTTGCTGACATACATGCCCTGCCTTATAGTTTTCATCATAATAAAAATATCTCGTGAAGAGTACAAATCAACATGCTGCAGTGTTCTCCAGCCTTCTGTTACATTTGGCGCGAGTTCCATCCTTACATTTCTAAAACAATTTCTGCACTGCATTTACCTTAACTTGTACGTTTAGAGGGGGAAATTACATGCAGATTCTAAACATTTGAAATATTCCTAAATGCATTGTCATTCAACATTATTTTCATTTCAATATAATAAAGCTGTGATACAGGCAGTTCGCTTTCAAAAGTGAAACTGGTTCACATGATATGAAAGTTAATACAGACTGTCTGTTCATTTAGACATGCTTTATTTGGCATTATCATGTAAATGCTAAAGCAAGAATGTACATAACTGTTTGTATATATTTAATTATGGAAGGTGACAGGATTTGTTTGTCTGTGTACATAATGTCAGTAGCTTCCCAAGCTGTGTGAATTCCAGATGTAATATGTAATGAATAAGACAGCTCCATACCAAAGTAATGTCAGTTACCAGTAGACAATACTGTAGATGTGTTCCGCTTGTAGCAACATTAAACCATGGAGTCACTGGGTCATAAAATTATTCCACTATACAGGCATTGTGAACTACTCAGGGGAAGACCAATGATTGATGGGGTGTGAGGGAACACTATATATGGGGGGAAGAGGTCAGGAAGGTCATGGCACTATCAAAGGAAAGTAACTTTTAAAATCAGATGTGTTATGCCGATTCCCAATCCAGATGCAAACATTTTGTATTTTTGTCACATACTCTTGTTTTGGTTGGTATTTTTATCTTACAAGTTCCTGTAGTTTTTGTCAGCTGTAATTTACATAATGTCATTATTTAAAATTATGTAATGAGTGGTAAGTACATTCACATGGGTTGCATACAAATATAAGGGGAATAGGAAATCAAACTGTGATTCTTAACAAATTTCTGACTTATTTTTGTGATTAGTACACCCAGTGAGAATCTGTTGAGCTGTGATGATTATTGCAGCTGATTTAACACTGGCAAACCATTCACATTTACTGCTGTGAGTGTACATTCTTGTGTAGTTTACCAGACACATCTCTCATGTCTTCTTTATTTTGTCTGGGAACAAGCCTGGGGGAAAATTTATATTCCTCTATAATACGTGAAAATAGTTAATAATTTAATATTGCCAAAAAAAATGGAGATTTAAATATATATATTTTCTACTCACATGTACAAACAAATATCACTGTTCCCTTTAGTGAAATGTTAGTTATTTTATGTGTAACAAAGCCATTGTAAAGTGTACATCAGTTGTAATATGTATGATGCCATGTTCACAGGTTCTATTATTTTGTAAAATAAAAGTTTGAACTCTGTATTTTTGTACTCCTGTCTTGGATTATGTTCAAGATATCAGAATTGTGTTGCCCCTGGCAAGATTATTATACTCATGTAATGGTAGTGTTTAGAAAGAGAAGCAGATATTATACGAAGCATATGTACCCCTACGGGCCTTCGTACATTAATTTTTTTAAACAGAAGTATTACACAAAAGGTATTCTGAGACGGTTCACTGCCTGAGCCTGAGTGAAACTAGGTGACACGAAAGAAGTGGAAGAAGCTTTATAGTACCACATCAAACATTCACACAAATATACCTGGTTTGCTTTACTCGTGTGGGCTGGGATAGCTCAGTCGGTATAGCGACTTGCTACGGGCTGGACGGTCCGGGGATCGAAAGCCGGTGGGGGCGAGATTGTCCGCACCCGTCCAGACCAGCCGTGGGGCCCACCCAGCCTCCTATACAATGGGTACCGGGTCTCTTTCCCGGGGGTAAAGCGGTCGGGGCGTGGAGTTGACCACACACCCTCATCTAGTGCCGGGGTTAAAGAAAGAGTAGAGCTATACCTTTTTTTGGAGAACATTACCTTTACCTTTGCTTTACGTGTGATTTTAAATTAAAGTGATCTGCATAAGCATAAAATAGGTTCTTAGACATTTTTAACCATTTTATTTTTCAAAACCTCTTGGTGTGTCTATCACAGCAGTGGATTAGTAACTTTGAACAGTTCTCAGAAAGACTAAGGACAATAAACTTACGTGACTGTGTTTCAACTAGCTGTCTTTGAGGGTGTTAAAGCATGAAGTGTTTAAATCTGTTTGGTTACACGGTACAATATTAAAAGGGCCATTAACTTCATGAAGCTCAACAAGTAAAATATAATTATGTGTTTTACTGTGGAACTAATGTGAAGCAACTGTAAGCTTGTCACAGGACAAATCAAAACATTCAATTGCAATATGTATCTGGGGAGAGATTTCAAACATTAATGCCTTAATCTTAAAATTATCTTTTCAAACGTATTTTCGTTCTTTCACGTAAATACAAAACTCTGAGTTCACGAAAGGGAAACTGTACTGCACTAAACTGATATAAATTTGACTTTGATCTAAGGCATGGTGACCAATAAATCTTTGCATCCTCCATGATGGAGGATTTTTAATTTCTGAATAAATGTACATAGGTCACAAAGGACCATGTGCCACATCACTGGTTAAGCGCAGTCGATTAACATTTAAATTATTACATTTATGTGACATGGACAAGTATTTGTTACCTGCAGCCCACATTCATTTTCAGCAACCAGAAAAAGAGGTTTCTGATCTTTGCATACAAAATGATACTGCTGTCTGAAGTTGTCAGTGTACCACAGCAGTAGTCTCTCCTTGTTGCTGTTTTGAATGTAACTGAATGGATAGTGCTTTCGCCTGAAAATGAACATTATGCCTCAGTGGTAATTGGATAAGACTTTTCTGATGCAGGTGCATTTGACAAACTACATATACTGGTTCATTTTATGTACTGAAATACTTAAATCAGAACTAATTCATGCATATGCATGATTACACAGATTAATATACATTATCAGATTAAAATTATTCACTCCAAAATTAATGCATCAAAATTACAGTATGTACCCGTGACTGACGTGGATTTTATTATTTGTTTCAATTGCTCAAATTATACAGTATCGCACTGGACGATAGGATGTTTAGTGAACAATGAATTGAATGGGATGCAGGCAGACACAGTCATGGCATACTTTGAGATACCATCCTGGCACTATCTGGAAGGACTAAGGATAATTTTGTAAGAAACCTAAGACATGATGGGCAATCTCCAGGTTAAAGATTTTGACCAGGAACCCCCTCGCTAAAAAGCAGGTGTTCTAACCTCTAAAGCATGACATGCAGCTGACCCATGTGTATATTACATGATTATACAAAACTGTACACGTAAGAGTTTAGAGGTGGCCCTTTGGATCAGGTGTTTGGTTCCACATTGACTGAGAACCCTTGAATAATGTATGTTTCAACTCAATATACTATTTTAAGTGAATGCTGAACAACATGCAATGAGGTGGATGGTATGCAGAATTGATAGATGTCCCAGTATAAAAGCAGTAGGACTTGATTTGCTGGACAGGAAGTGCAGTTAAAAGATTTCAGTCCCTTGTATCTTTCCATCCCTAAATGTTGCATTCCCAGCAGCTGATTTTCATACACATTGTTCGTTTCATAAATCCTACAGGAAACAAATGGATTTCTCATTTACCTCTGGACAGTGGACAAATTGAGCACTGGAAAAATGTATGTTCAACAGGAGATATAAGTACAAATATACTGATCTGTGTCTCATATTTGCCCTTGTGGCGAATACAGTTTAATACGACCAAGTTCAAATGCTGCTTTTCGGTTCTTTTTTCATAACATCTCCCATTCGGGCCCATCTCGGTGCAAAATTTTTCCTCTTCCTCGTTTGCAACGATCTTACTTCCGGAACGAGATAACGAAATTCCAGAACGAGGCAACGAAACAAGAATGTAAACACTTCCGCGTATCCAATTTTGACAGAACGAGAGCTCATTTGGAGCCATGAGATTCTATTTGCTGATGGTCAGTGAACTATACCGTGTTGTTCTTGAATACAAAGCTGTATTTAACAAAGTTTTTAGCGCCGGTGGCAATGTTTCTACGCCATCTCAGTTTCTTTAAAATTCAAAGGATGCTCATATGCGTGCTGCCATTCATCCAACGACTTTATACGTTCTGTTTCTGTGGTAAACTTAAACCAAATACAAATACAAACTACTCACAGCTCACTACCAGTTACTGACCTATTCGTTCTATTAATCATGACTTCAAATTTTCGGGAAAATCCAGCGCTAAATAATTATCGTAGGTTTCGGCAGTAAAGAATGAACAATAATTATCCTGTGAAGTCTATTACGCTCCGTCTTAAGGTTCATGAATAAAGTGTATGGTATGCTCCACGGCAGGAACAAAACACTGGCAAAATCTCAAACCCCAGCACGCGAAACTTATAAACACATCCACCACTCGAATTACGAATACCTTCACCGTGCGTCTTGTGGGCATCATTCCTTTGGACCAACAATGTTCACCCACGGAGCGAAATCGATGTGGTAGGAAGCAGCACCAATCAAAGTCATACGGTCTGTACCATGACTGACAAATACCGAAAAGACAAATATATTGCACCGCGATTTATGAACGTAAATGTTACTTTCGAATGCAACACGCACTGAAAATCATTTGAAAAGATGTATAGCCTTCGTGACCTGATATGTGAGCGTTAATGACACTATGTTATTCAACATGTTATATAAAACTCCAATAAAAATTAAACCAAGTATCAAAAACTTAAAATTACATGGAACTTAATTTTTATAGTAACATTTGCGCTACACAATACAGAACTTTCCTGTGAACATGGAATGTATCATGGGAAACTGAGAATCTCAATGAGATAGTAAAGGCAGTTTTCTCCAACCTCTTAACATCCCATGAGGAAGGCCTTCACTTTGGATTTGAATTCAAACAGAAACAATGAATCTGGAAATTATGTCTTGAAGAAATAATTTGGTCCACATGATTTTAAAAGGATCTTGAAACACAACTAACTTTACCTTGTATTCTGTCAATACCATATTTTAATAATTTTTTAGACTTCAACATATAATGGTGGTCTATTATATATGACTTCAAGAGACAATATCTCATGTATAAAAATAAAAAACATACCACATACTGACACCAAATCTGTTTTGGATAAGAGCCTAACACAACACCCAAGGAACAAAATAGCCCCTATAGGCAAGGTTTAGAGATAATTATCTCACACTAAGAACACTATATTATCTTCTGAAAGCAGACACACATCCACTCTAACAATCTGACAAATCTCCTGTCCATAAGAAATAACAATGGCTAGGCTTATCCTCCAAAACAGATCTGATATGACAGGTTCTTACAGTAAGAAAACAGATTTAAAATTCTGTTATAATTAACTTGATGCCTTGATTACACAGTCAGTATACAGCACTGAAATATTTGGTCAGAATTGGTCAGTCAAATTCCTGTAATTTCTGCATATGCTGGTCAAACAAATAAGCAAACAGGACAGCTCTTTCTTTTTTGGTCATGTTACTGCATACATGCCTATCACATGTAGGGTTAATGCTTATTTTATAAGAATTTCAACATAACATGACACTTCTGAGGTCAAAAAGTTAACACATCAATTATGATTTATATAAGACTGCTAAGTTTGTTTCAATCTTAGAGGTACAAAAATTGGAGGGCGTTAATGCCCATACTTCTTATCAATTCAAATGGTTATCAGTTGTCAAACCCAATCTTGGTTGCCATGCACACTCCATCAAGAACCTCAGCAGACCCAGTGCACATTAAAATTTAACAGGGGAAAATTTTAGTATTTATAATAATTTCCAGTGCCATGTAATCGTAATACAGCATTTCAAATATATCACACTTCAAGTTACTCAATGGTAACAGAATATAGTAAATACAGAAAAGTGAACTCAAGTACTGAAGAAATGGTAAGTACATAAAACATATAGTATTATTATTTATTGCTCTTCCTGATTTCAGTAATCTGTTATGAATAAGCTTTTTTCTTTAAACCTATGTTGATTACCTTTCAGTCAGATGTCCAGCATTTCAGAGAGAGCACATGTAAATATCCTTCATCCTACCGGGGTGGGTATTTAAATTTTAGCAGATGGTTAACGAAAAGGTATTATTTGAAAAGAAGATGTGTCCTTGTTGCCTAAATATATAAAATGAATGTCTGGGGGGTGTTTTCTGATAGGTGTTTGTGTATGGGAATACAGGTCTTTAAGAAGGTATATACAGACTATCTGATTATGATATTCACAGTTTTATGAAAATGAAAACTTCACAAAACTCACAGGTAATTGCACCGCAACCAAACGACACGAACGTCATGCGGCTCACCCAGTACATACAGATGACCTTCTTACGGCAATTAAAATAACATACAAAGAACCTCAAGACCAGACTGCCATTAATTTTCTTATTGACTACAAGCTATGTAATCATTTTAGCAACATTTTACTCCTTTTATAACACTTACTTTACAATACTGTAAAGAAGTGGACAATAATAGACCACTCATATTCTACATATACGAATGTAACCACATACATAATAACTGTATGGTCTATGCTAAATAATCTCTACGACCCCCTGAATATGGTGGTTTAAACCACCGAAATATGTATAGGGGAATTTTAAGAATAAACTATTGTGAATAAAGTTTATGTGCATTAGTTGGTGTTTATTGAACATATCATACAGGTAAATGAGACCATATTCATAATTGTATGGTATGTAAGGCCAGTCTCAAAATTAATGTATGCCAGTGATGTGGAGAGGGAAGAGGCCCAATCAAAATACCACGTGTACACGAGATGTAGTCAGACTGTGCTGTGACAGGCATCTTGCACATGCTTGCCATGAAATGTTGTTACACTGCAACCAAGGCTCAGTTCAACACTTGTTTCATGCACATGCATTTCAGCCCTTGAAGATGAGACTGCTATGTTGTCTTGAAACATCGGGAGGTGATTACCCAGTGACAATGTCATATCCCTGAAGAATGGAAACCTCAGCTACAATGCTGTGAAAACCTACAACCTCACACATTTTTGTCTTTACAAACCCATGCTCACTTGCTTACAACAAACCTGAGCTATACAATTCTGAACCACGATGATAACATGCTAGAGAAAAATAATGGATCTGACAATGCAGAACAACTTCCATTTGATAATTTGTCACTTCATTTTCAAAGCAGTGTGGGATGCGGCAAGGCAATTAAATATAAATGCATACACTGTCTATTAACCAACTAAATGCACTTTCACCTTCAACTTTAATAGTCTTACAGATTTCCCCTACATATGTTTCGGTCTATGCATAGACCATCATCAGGGGTACACAAACTACACTTTATTTACATCCATAGGTTCAGTCAGTCACCGTATGCAGTCTAGTTCAATTCAGTCTTTTATGTAGGTTGTAATTACTTTCTAAAACACCTTCTAAAAATACATATTTAAAAAGTAGATTGTCACGTATACATAAAACACTGTATGTAATTTCTTTAAGGCTCATCAATGTTTTATTTAAAAGATTATAAACGTCAACATGGATGTCATATTTTCACACACCTTAGGCTTGTTGTTGTACTTTATTGTGGTTTTGCATATTTTGGAGTTCGTATTTATAATGTGCTGTTTTGTTGTGTGTGCTATCACTGTTTGTGGTGCACATTACAAACACGAACTCCAAAATATGCAAAACCACAATAAAATACAACAACAAGCCTAAGGTGTGTGAAAACATGACATCCATGTTGACTGTTTTTAATCTTTTAAATAAAACATTGACGAGCCTTTAAAGAAATTACATACAGTGTTTTATGTAATACAGGGTTTTGGTGGGGAGACCTGAGGAAGGAGACCACTCGGAAGACCCAGGCGTAGATGGGAGGATAATATTAAAATGGATCTTCAAGAAGTGGGATGGGGGGCATGGACTGGATTGATATGGCTCAGGATAGGGAAAGGTGGCGGGCTCTTGTGAATGCGGTGATGGACCTTCGGGTTCCATAAAACGCGGGGAATTTCTTGACTAGCTGACGACCTGTTAGCTTCTCAAGAAGGACTCTGCTCCATGGAGTTAGTTAGTTAGTTTTATGTATACGTGACAATCTACTTTTTAAATATGTATTTTTAGAAGGTGTTTTAGAAAGTAATTACAACCTGCATAAAAGACTGAATTGAACTAGAATGCATATGGTGACAGATTGAACCTGTGGATGTAAATAAAGTGTAGTTTGTGTACCCCTGATGATGGTCTTTGTATAGACCGAAACATATGTAGGGGAGAATTTGTAAGACTATTAAAGTTGAAGGTGAAAGTGCATTTAGTTGGTTAATAGACAGTGAATGAAAATGCACGGTGAAAGTCATATAAAAAATAAATGCATACCTTTAAGAAAAGCGGAAAACATTCATGTGCTAAGTAAACTGCACCACTATTACTGTAAAAATCTAGTGTCATCAGATGCAGAGTTTGTACAGACTTATAAAATGTACCTGGCTCCTGTATTTTACCACTGAAATTCAAGGACATCATTCAATTTATAAGTGTGCGTTCATACTCTGTTCCAAGAGTGCCTGAGCTCTCACGTTAAATGCGTTAGTCGGGCTAATGCTGTCAATGTGAACACTCTGCATCTGAATGTAACTGTTTTATTTTGACATTTTTGGAAGTCATGTGTAGGAATAGAGGGGTGAAGAAAAAATTAATTTATGCAATTAATAAATATGAAATGCAATTACTACACTGGGTTCTGCTTTGAAGTTAGACTGCTAAGTCCATTTAAATTATTGCACGCAAGCACACACACACACACACACACACGTGATAAAATGAATATTTCTGTTGGAATTCTAACTTATAAAATGTGACTAATGAAGAACAGTTTTACTTTTCCAGACTCTTAAATGATGTAATGAAATGCATCATTCTTCATTCATGAATAATATGGACAAGATGGTGCTGAATTCTAAAAGCTATGTCATGGGATGCCAAACATGCTATAATTATAAAACTTACAAAACATTAAAACAAGTTGTTCAATTTCTGATGACACAGAAAGCATTACATTCAAAAACTAAATAATGTGCATGGTACGGTTAACTTGTTTTACACATCTCCACTCTTTCTATAGCCCTGATTGAATTATGCATTAAAATGACACGGCATTATGTTGGTGGTGCACAACCTTTTACATCTTTAAGCTACATCTACAAATACAAAAGAGTGGCACTGTACACTATGAATAAGAAGGATGTATGTAGTATTTAGACAATTTTCAATACAGAACAATTCCCCCCCCCCGTGCTTGGTGGAAGTGGACATTGTAGGGCACTCATGATCAGAAATTTAATCCAAATGAGCTTTTCATACTCCTTTTATAGAGTAGAGTCAGTAGGTGTAAAAAAGGAGGAATTTATTTCCATAGAAGTATCTATAAGGGATATTCTGTTGGAAATCACACATCTGTGACCATATAATGCAAGTGAGGCTCATGAAATGGCAAAGGCAAACAAAGCAGTTGCCTTGGGTTACGCAATTTTAGGGTTGGTACATTTTACAACATTTTTTACTCTGTTACATAAAACATAATCTGCATACAAGAACATCTGCTTCATGAGTTATGGCAATAATAACATATTATTTGTAACAAAGCTTTTAGACAGTTCAGCTGTGTTTAACTGAGGTGGCAGAGGAATCTGTCATCACACAGAGTGCTATTTAGGCTTCAGCCAGCCCTAAATTTAAGATAAACACATACATGTCATTGGTGGAGTTGAAACATCCTCAAAGTACATATCTTATATCTTCTGGCCTCTGCAGACAACCCCGAAGAATGACAGGAGCTTCATTTGGACTGAAAACACCTCTGTGTCAGATCTAACTGAGAAGATGCTTACCCATGCTTTCACCTGAGAAGCAGACAACTACTTGAATGGGTTAAGCAAGAGCTTCCAGAATGACTGAATGGTTTGAATCTGCAACACATGACAAATTATTTAGAACTAAATACTTAAGTGTCATGCTGCTTTTGTAATTACTGCAATTATGTAAAACATTTAACAAGTTTGCGACTCCTTTTAGCAATAGCCTGTTCCTCACGGTAACTGGTCAAATTTTATTCCCATGCTTGCATCAATCTTGTATCTACTTCCAGCAGCATTGATTCTGTAACTCAGATTTTATGTTGGAAAAACTTTCAAACATGCTAAAATGTATATAAAGTTATGTGAGGAGTCTTTGGAATGTGACACTGTGTCATCTCAGAAGACTTGAATCTTCAGCAACACCACTGTGAGAGCCTCAAATGATGAAAAGTTATCTTACTTCAGTTGACTACACTGTTAATTCTTATATATTGGAAACTGGTGGTTCAGTAGGAATTTTACATTGCCTGGGCAGAGAGATGTGACCATCTAGGCCCTTCATGTGTGCTGGTTGTCCGTCTATGGTTACGTTCATCTTCAGATGTGAAAGTCTGACCTGACAGTCTGTGATACAAGAAATAAACTGCTTGACAGGCTTCATAAAAATTGTCACACTTTGTCAGGCCATCATATGCATGTGATCTGGCTGTACTTGATAAATAAAATTAAACACAAATTAATCAAAGAAATTCTTTGTGACAAATTAATTTGGAATTATTATGGACAGGTACAGAAAATAACGAGGATTACAGTCATGGACAGGGGTGCACAAATCCTTGGTGCCAGGTTGCAGTGGCGACTAGATTTTGTACGGTGGCGCCCAGTATTTGTGGATCCTCAGTATGGAAATGGCTTCTTGGCACCCATCTGACACCCAGAATTTTAAGGTGGCTCTTGAACTTTTAGAAAATTTGTGCACCTCTGATCACAGATATCTGTAACGTCATGATGTAATGAGGTCACATATTTTTGACATGTTGTGTCACTTGCATTAACAGCTACAGATTTATCCAAAATAATATATTGCTGACTGTACACAGAATTTTAGACAACTTCCTTCAGTATGAATTTAAACTTATGTTAATGTTCCATACCTGCCAACTGGAATTTCTACACGAAAGCATCCCATGATGGTGATATAGAAGACAACATTATTCCACTGGTCAAAGGAAATATGCTTTACACATGAATATTACATAGCAGTTACAGTGTGTTTTAATGTAATACCTGAAAATTAAGCAGAAGTTGAATGACATGTATTACATTTAATACTATCTGGATGCTAGTACTAAACCGATTAAAACACTACAATAATCCGTCTTGTTGTTATGAGCCTGAAATCACACCTGAATCATGTAATGTTGGTCCATTAAAAAAATTTTTGGCTGGCTGCAGTTTCAAGATATGATTCACTGTTCTTTTAAACAAAAATTAAAGAGCTATCATCTTTACATGGAAGTGTACACACATTTTAAACTATGACTTTCAGTAATGTTTCACATAACATTTTAGACTCAATGTACTGAAATCACAAATAGTACTCATTTTCTGAAATACTATGTACTTACTACATAAACATTTTTGTGATAATTGTCATGTCATACTTGTACGGTTGAAACATAAAGATGGAGGAGTATGTCCCTCTGTAATGTTGTTATCCAACAGTGTGATAACAAAATGTCACAACCCAGAAGACTGTAATTTGAAATCTACACCAACATTCATAGTTTTATTCTACAGTATGCATGCAGTTAGTCTCTTTCAGGGTTCCACTGCTTCTGTGCAGGTCTCGGGCAACAGTCGGGTGCACACCCAAAATTTTTCATTTGGGGGGGGGGGGGGGGGGCGGCGGCGGCGGCTGACCCTGGGGTTATATATAATATATATGTTTGATTTTAAAAATTATGTTACAAAAATCATGTTGTAAGTTAACTGTAACATAACAATGTTTGCAACTGCATTTATATACATACAAATATAACTACATAGTCCAACTGATTTAAACCAAAATGTCTAATCTTTTTGGTTTTTTAATTTCATCTAAGACCTCCTAAGTTTTTTAATTTCATTTTTCAAAATTCTAATGTACTAGTCATCAGCTGATTTCAGTGGCTGATTTTGGCTGAAGGGTGGATCATGTAAAACGCTTAATATCGCGTCTACAAAATCTGTGATTTTTAAATTTTGATATAGGTGCGTCTCTGGCAAAAGTGAACACTGCACCGACTCAAAGTCTATTCCTTATATCACATTATAATATTGCATCACTTGCAGAGGTTATGTAGGCCTGAATACAAAATGGTACAATGATCTGAAGGCTAGGTTAGGTAAGTGAAGGAACCACTGGTTTTGGCCCATTTTAAGGTTCTGCCTTGCATCTGCCTAGAATGACCTATATAAAGAAAGAAAAATCTCAAGTTACAAAAGCCTTCTGTTATGATGTGCATTACATCCCTGAAGGTATGATCTTCCAGCAATACTAATGTGATAACCACAAATCTCTGAAATAAAAATCTGCTAGGACAGCAGTGCTCAACCAGGATTCAAACTGTGGACCTATTTCACTGTGAATCTGACATGCTGACTTAAAGGTTACCCACATGGTATGGAAGACGGGTGAAATAAACATGAAGGCTCCAATACTGGGAAGAGTGTGAGAGGGGGGAAAGGATTCTGACCTTAATGGATGTGGCATGTAGTGAATTTGTATTTTGTGTCCCAGATACAGTGAAAAATTCTGCTCTAGTGAGATGGTATACAGCTACATGACGTACAGCCCTCTTGGAGAAGCTAAAAGTTATTCAGCTAAGCCAGAAATTCCCCACAACAGGGGGAAGAAAAAAGAAAGCCAGATATGAACCTCTGAAGCCTATTATTTCAGACGAACATTTTCTACTATTGTACAGACACTCCTCAACTTACGCAATAGGTACGTACTGGAAGATGTGGCCCCCAAGTCGAATTTTGTGCAAGTCAGAACTGAGTAAACATACAGCCATATATGTATATACAAGGGAGTCCAGCTGAAATCCAAACTGGAACCTGATCAGCCGCAGCATGACTGCCTCACCGTCTGTGTTACTGCCCAGCGGTATTCTTCCGCTACCTTCGCCTCAATGAGCTTTCATTCTCGCATGGAAAAATCTGGCACATGTTTAAAAACATATTATTATTTCAACTTTTTTTTTTTGCTTTTTCCAAAAAAGCACAAGTCCAAAACTGCAAAACTTGAAAGTGCGTAAGCTGAAGAGCGTCTTTAAATTGAAAACCACAATACACTACAGTGTACACATCCATATACTTTCCTCCATCTTTTCAAAAACAGCACATGGCCAGTGATTTTCATAGTCTTCAACCATAATACTGGTACCATCAAACTTAGTTCTTTACATCATAAGCAGGGGACCAGGGTTCAATCTTACCCAATTGTGAGTACAGCATTTAATGGTTTTTCCGGCAGTGATGGAACTGCCCGATTCAACGGGGGGGGGGGGGGGGGGGGGCTTGTGGTACAGCATATACAGTGAAACCAGTAAACATTTCAACTTCAGTGAAAACCACTGCCCTTCTTGTAGTAGAAATACCAAAATATATGCCTGGCAGATCTACCTTTCAGCCAGATGCTGGCAACTGCTGTCATGTCCATATGCTCAATTGTACTTGAATTGTATTCAATTTTATTGAATTCCTTACACTTTATATAGGTGTAGAATGGTAACATTCTTAATACTAGAACAAATAATTTCAAATCCAGGTTGTCTATTATGAGCATTTAAGTCTTGTGCATAATATACCAAGCCCTGTTGTGGGGTTTGTACACCCCATGCCAAAAATTTTAGAGCAGGTGTCTAATCCCTGTCTGTCCATAGCGTCCGTCAGCAATGATTTGGTCTCGGTTACTACACAAAAGTTCTGCAACACTGCTCCCCATGCTCTAGCCATTTCCTTCCCACTCTCCAGTAGAAAGCCATAGTAATTTATGTTTAAACTGTCACTGACTGATTTCTGCTTGTGAATCATATGTTTTCGGCATGTATGAACAATTTCCTCTCTTATTTGTCCATGCATAGTAAATAATCTATCAGTGTGTAAGTCTGACTTATTAACCCCTTTCCCACTGTCTGTCAAAATGCTTGAAACATCATAACACAGGCCCAATGACCAAGGCCCTCTGTCACCTCGTAGAAATTTATTACCATGCTATTATCACCTACTGAGGGTCACACATGTACACTTTGCATCCAAGGACATCTCTTCCAGTAGTTCATGTCTAACAATAACAGATAGCAGGGGCTTTATATTTTCCAATACTGGAGTAATTCTCATAAATTTTTGCACAGATTAATCTGTAGGTGATAGGAGTGGGGGGGGGGGGGGGGGGGTTGATATAAAAGCAAATGGTAAAACGTTACATCAGAACAAAAAGACAACCACAGCCTAAAAATCCACGTCTTCTGGGATGTGCACTGTGTTGTTAGGCGAGTGCTTCCTAACATTTTTAAGGATTGCAGGCCTTCCCCCTCAGGGTCAAGCAGCCCAAGAGAGGGCATTATGATCCTTCGAACACAGCATCATATCCCAAAAGACCTGAATGTTCACCAGCACTGCTGTGAGAGCCTCAAACTTTGCATCAACCACAGTGTACCTTGTTTTGTGCTTGTAAAAGAACTTTTACCAATGAACAACATATGACAACTCTTGGCTAGGACAAATACCAACTGACCAAAATGCTCAGAAATCAATCAACCTGCTGTCTAATCCAAGGTCCCTTTATAAGGGGTTTAAAGTTCATATACACAATTTTTTTCTTAACAATCTGACAATATATATGAATTTCTTCATGCTTGTCACTTAAGTTTACACAATAAAATGTTGTATGTGATGTATTTTATTCAGCTGATTATTTTGTGTGATACACCGGAATGATTCTGTGGTCCCACATTAGTGAAAATATGTCAAGGACTTCTACTGGGACCACTGAAAATAATGTACGTAGCACTTTTGTAATTCTTTTTAAATACGTGTTCCAGAAGCATATTTAGAAACTTAAGTAAAAAAGTTAACAGTCATGTACTAATAAAAAACAAAGGAAGACAGAAAAACAGTGTACATAAAAGATCTGAAACTATCACAATGACTGAATGCAATTATGTCTTTTGGGGTGAAGAGGTGTGTTACTATTGAAATAATTTCAGATGTTTTCAAGACCCTCTGTCCCACCACAATCAGGGATTGGGAGGAATCAACCTTGCTGATGGAGGGAGGGACAGTTTTCAAAATTCTGTACTGATAGGGATGATTGCCCACAAATACTTTATTGCACAAACACACCGTTATTATTTGTCATGAGACATACAATTTTGAAATTTCTGTTTTTCTATCTTGTCTTATACCTTAATAACAACAACAACATAAACATAATCTTGAAATAACGGACTACAGGCACTTGAAAGTCAGACAATTCTGGGTTCACATTTTCTTGCAATAATATTTTCGAAGCAGGTTCAAAACAAAGCTTCAGTGTCATTTCAACTGTACTAACAAGAACTATCAGATGAACTGAATTTTAAAGAGAAGACTCTGTGTTTATTGGGTTAACAGTGGCAGTGCATCAACTACAGATCATATTGAATATATGGTAATTGTAGTACAATGTTTTGATGGACTGCATCCTGTTCTGTGAAATATTAACTAAAGAAGAAAATTTTTAGTCTGACACAACCTTTTAATCCTGTATTACAAACAGCAGAATTGGACAGGCAACATGTCTCAGCTTGTTCACATTGTCATCTTCAGGCCTTGCCCACATGTTCACATTGTCATCTTCAGGCCTTGCCCACATGTTCACATTGTCATCTTCAGGCCTTGCCCACAACAATACATAAAGAAATCTTTTACACATTCTGTTTGTGGAAGATTGAGATATCAAGCTTTTCCAGACTTATGGTAAACATGAACATATAAAACTGCATTGTTATCAGTTAGTTGAAAATAAAATGGTCTATTTAAAACAAGTTCAAAACCCAAACCTAAAGTGTGTCATCTCTTTTTGTCTATTAACCAATTATAAAACACTAGTATTATTGTGTCTTAAGTGGTACTACTGTAATCTTAAAATTACAGGTACAGTTTAAACCTTCAGTCACACTGGGGTTTTAATTCCAACTGCTGCCAAGGACAGAAGGGTTTTTAATTTATAGTAGCATTAAGTGCATTCATAACCGTGCGATACACCAAGCCTGGCACTGAAGGATTACAACAAAGTTAAAATCCAGGTAAGAGTAGCGCAGAGCCGACATTAAAACAATGAAGTTGAAAGGCATACAGCATCAAGGAAACTAGGTTTTGGATTAGGAGCATGTTTCTGCTGTGATGTAATCCTTGTCACCAAAGAAGCTGAAAACTGCCATCTGTCTTAATTCTGTATATTAGTAATACATGAATAAAAAGCTGTGTCAAATTCAAGGATAATGACAGATACTTAGTTGCAAGGGAAGTGGAAGGAGCTAGTCACAGCCACGTGAAGGTACACTCAAGTTCTCAAATAGTCTGTGGGTCATCTGTACATTAATATTCATGGCATATCAACTGCAGAGGCCACATAGCATGGTACAAGTGGTGATGTTTTTACAAATGGTGGGAAAAGATTTACAGTCTAAGTTTGTGTTCACAGAATTGCACAATTTACATTTTATGAGTCTTGTTCACATCTAGGTTAAGATTTTCATCGCTGTAATAGTTCAAAAGACCTGCCTTCTAAAGGCATTTTTAAATATGATTTCACAGTATAAGATTTTGGTAAAGGGAGAAAAATTTGTCTACTTTTCTGTATCTTTTAATGCATGCAGAAGACAGTGACACGGTCATAAATGCTAAAATATTTACAGGTAAATTTGAAATTTAATTTGTGGATGTCTTGACACAAACCCACAGCTGCTCAGTTATACAAATATTAACTCTGAAGACTGTGCAAGAGGCGATGAGGCATTTTCTGAATGTATGATTCTTTTAAAATACTGCAGTTAAAACTGTCATTATGTACAATACGGTGGCAAACGTCAACTTATAAAAGGGATAAAATACAAAAATGTTCATAAACCAGTTTCATGTCTCTGTTCAGTCCATAATCTTCCAAGTACCTTAGTGTACAATGAAGATAACCTGAGAAACAAATCAGACAAAATTAAAGTTCGTTCTGGAACACACCAAATGATAAAAGTACAGTAAAATTCCTTTAATCCAGCTACTGATAATTAAAAAATCCTGATAAGTTCAGCACTTGAGGAAAACAGTCCCAAGACCAGATATGTATCAACTGTGACCAAACATTTCGCCAACCACAACCCATTCTGTGACTTTATCTTGTGTTATTTGGACTTTACTGAGCCCATCAGGCTATTAAAATGGCCTCAAAACATCCGAAGACGAACAAACAAGGTACTGCTGGCAGGAGGAAACACGTAATGTTAATTACGAGGCTTTAAATTGGCGAAAGCCAAAGTGTGGTTATGGCTTTATACAATGATGAATTGTCAACTGTCTATGATATAAAGAAACATGACCAATTACGATCACTGATGGCACCAAGTGAAAGCGTGAAGGGCCCTTTCAAGCAAGACATTGGAACATCCGAAATTGCTGCAACTGGACAAGGTGTTGTGTAAGTGACATCCAGCAATGCCTTCCAAAGGAAAACCAATGAGTGGGCCAATGACAATTGAAGAACCAGGAGTCTTTATGATAAAATGAACATAACTGGTAAGCGCACATTCTCTGGGGACTGGCTGCAAAATTTATGTACTTTCTGATATTCTGGCACCTGTCCAGTCCCATGGGTGCTAGATTAAAGAAATTCTACTGTATAAGGAATGAGCTCAGAATAAAATATGAATACAAAAACTTATTCAATCCAGCTAATACATAAGTAACATACGAGACAAAATATTTGTCTCACATAACCATTTACTTTGACAGCCTAACATTTCTGAGCTCCTAATCTTCACTCCTCCACTTCTCAATAGCTTCTCGTTTTGCATCAGGTACTAACTGACTTTTCATTCCACCCAGCACATTGGAAGTTGCTTCTGTTGCTAGGATAATGGGTTTAACTACTGTGGGTGGTATCTGACGCAACACACCCCTACAGCTCCAGACATCCCTTTTTGCTCATGTTCTTCACTTGCCACACGCACAATGGTCTGAGCAGTTTCACCAATTCCCTGCAACATACAGTTCCTCATTAATACAAGGTCTGAAAACCACCAGAATGGATGTGTGTGTGTGCGCACATGCATATAGCTCAGGTGTGGATTACAATAAGGGACTTCTGTAAACAGTAATAATATTTGGGTTCTACAGAATGTTCCACTTAAAACCGGCCCACTTGCATGGCGAAATCAAGACAGGATTTTGTTTCATTTAGTTTTTGTAGACTAAATGCACTCTCTTACAGAAAAAGGATGGATTCTATGCCCAAATACCCGATCATGAGCGCGAGAACTGCTTCTTCCAATAAGATGGCGCTACATGTCATACGTCTCACGATTAAATGGCCTGAGTTCATGAGGCTGGTTTTAAGTGGAACACCTGTACAAGGAGACATTATTTGGCTCCTCAATATCATGTTGTACCACCCCTTCCTCTCACATGTATGTGCACACAGAGCAATCTTTTTCTAAAACCATGTGTGCTGGTACAGTTTCTGATTATGGAGGCACAGAGAGTCTCTGAGATGCTGAAAATTCATTCCACATTTCCAATAATATACTTTATCATATCCAATCACTCAGAAAGCCCCAACCTTATACAAGTTTGAACAGGGAGAATTCTGTAAACTGTTATGCAAGTTAGTGCAGGCAGTTGGGTGCCTTGCCAACTTGCATGACACTACAGAAATCGCCTTGTATAATGTTGGAATTGGGCAACTATCAGTAGCTCAATATGTCAAAAAAAGCCAAATGTCTTCAACAGGAATTGTAATGAGCATACATAAACTCACATTCCTTCAGTAACGTTTCGAAGGGAAAGGTCAGTTTTAATGTAATTGAAAACAGGGCTAAAAAAAGGTAAAGGTAAAGTTGTCACAGCACATGCTGCAAAGGTATACACAGAGGGTAAGAGGTATAGCTGCACTCATTCTTAAACTCAGCACTGGACAGAGGTGGGTTAACAATGTAGATATTACAATGAATGAATATTTTGTTTTCATCTAGTTCTCTTAAGCAGTGAAACAGTGCTATGTTGTGGTGGTTTAATCAAAATTAAAATAGAAATTCAATGTATAATAAGTTTTCACAAATACATATTTCATGATACACACTGACCTCAGACTTTACTTACCTCCTTGACTAGCATGTAGGCATTGGCCATGCCTTCCCTGATATCTGCAGGCTGGTTGTAACGTCGTCGTCTGCCTTTAGGACCAGGTATTCTCTGCCGAACACTTGGACCAGGTGACACCATATCATACGCCATTTCTGCAGTACTCTACAAAGACAAAACTAATATCAGCAATAAATCAAAAATGAGAAAGGAAGATATGCAGCAGTGGAAGACATCAAGACCAACGAGGCAGGAATACACCTGTTGTCTTTGGATGTGTGCTACTGAGCAGGGCTGGCCCAAGACATTTGGGTGCCCCTTAAAATCAATATGCTTTAAACTTTTTTGGCCCAGGGCAGAACTGGCTAACCTTTCTGTGGGCATGTTCCAAAATTGTGGAAAAATTTTGGAGATATTCTTTCACACGTGGAAAGCTGAGTTTACTAGTACCATATTTCTGTTTATTCCAGTGACATCTTAACGCCCTTATAGGTTGGTGCCTCGGGTAGCTGCCTGGCTGGCCCACCTTTTAGTCCAGTCTTGGTACTGAGTGACACACACACACACACACACACACACCCCAGACACCAGTTGTTATTTACCTGTATGGCCTGGACTAGCCGGTTGGTAAGTTCAAGTGCCGCCATGGCTGTTGATGTAGTGAACGAGTTGGCGCCGCGCTGTAAACCCCGTACAATACGCCCATCCTTCTGGTACTGCTCAATGGGAAGCCAGAACAAGTCTCGGATCCCTTGGACTACATAAATACCAAAGCCAGAGGAATTTTAGAATTATGAATACATTCTTGAGGATTCAGGCGTTCTGTGATGTGATGTGTCAATAGGTGACTTCCAATGCTTTGAAGGCAATATGACCCTTCAAAATGCCAGGAAACTCATCCAATGGCAAAGCATCACATCCTCAGCAACACCACTGTGAGAACCCCAAATCTTGCAAATATATTCTTCACTACAACTGCTTACATACTTGTAGTCTGGTTTACACATCTGTATCATCAACGAAATGGACCTGTACTTACAGAGTTGCACTACAGCATGCATTGGTCCAACTCCAACCAACAAACTTGGTAACTGATTCTTCTTGATATCTTGGAGCCACTCATTTAAGATGAAAGTTATCAACTTGTCAAAGCCAAGCAGCCTACAAACAGACCACGTTACCATTTGAGTGATAAAGTAGATGAAAATATGAAGACAAATGTACATTTCAAACTTCATTATCACAAAACAATAATACAGGATGTTTTACGATACCAATACCCCAACAACATAGGAGTGATGCCAACCATACCCAAGAAGTATTATAAAAACAACTTTGTTACAAAACAGCACCACATGCTACGCACAGAGGTCAAAACAGAAGGTTCGAACATCAGCTGGAATGTAATCATTGAAATGCGACATTATGAAGTTACATTCTTACAGTTAATTTTACAAATCTAACACTTTTATATATTTTTTTGAATTTTTATATATTTTTTTGAATGCACCCAACAATCTGTAGAATGAAAATCACTTGTCACACATTGTATCAAATTGTAAGATGCCTTTGTATATCAGATACGGAATTCTTTTGGGGGTTTTCACTGTGTACTGATTAAATGTTCTGATGTTTCGGAGGAACATATAACCATTACACAGTGCAGAAAGACAAAAGAAGACCACCACCTGATCAACAACCACCACAAAAACTTTCAAACTTATACCTCTGTATCTCTTTCTTTAAGAATGTTACATCAACTACAAAGGTTAAATACTGTGACACGAGGATGATTATACTGTAAACTGTGAATTGGGAAGATGCAGGAGGAAAAGTTGTGGCCTACTTGAAGGTAAGGTAAAAATGTTTGCTACCAATTATAGCATATTACGTTCGGCTTATCTGTGCTAATACGCAAGAGTACACTTTCCAAATTTTCACGACTCTCTATGATCATAGTGGATGTTCATTTCACTCACCCATGTCGATAGCTGATGCACTTTAGTGTTACTTCAGATGAGTTGAGCTCCCCAAGGCCCATAAGCAGACCAGCCAATGGGCCATGTGTCATATCCACTCTTTTACCTTGATAGTCCAGTCGAATAGGAACTTCCCGAGAGAAAAGAAAGCTCCTGAAAGCATCAACCACGCTTAACTTTAGGATTTTCCATGGGCACAAATAATTCTTCAAACACCCCAAAGGGGACATGATTTTTTTTTTGGCAATTTTGCACAATACAAATATAAAAGAAATGTAACCCCTGCTGGTGTCACTGCCTTGTTGTGGCAGTGGGCCCTGTGAGATCCAATGATATCAACAGCTATGCCGGCAGTGGTGTAGCTACTGGCAGGGCCTCCCAGACCGGACAGGTCAAGAGTGACGTTCCAGAAAAAGAGAGACATCCTGGTCCTGCAGATTGGGGGTTTGATATTGGGTTGAGATCCCAATTGTTTAAAAAAAACAAGCTTGTTGAGAAAACAACACAAATTCACAACTGGACAGATGTAGAAAAAAGGAAATGGATATACAAATTGCAATATGGAATGTACAAAACAATGCTTCAACCCAATGGTCAGAGACCATCAGGAATGGAGGAAGACTGTATTGGAAGCCAAGGTCCATAACGGAATGCAGTGCTTGAGGAGAAGGGAGAGGAAGAGGAGGAAACATGGTGGTGGTGGTGGTGGTAGTAGTAGTAGTAGTAATCTTACATTGTATCTCTGTTGTATGTTTCAACTACAGTATTTTGAATACACCAATCAATTGGGGCTACAGATTTACTCAAAACCCCAATAACGTTTTATAACATCAGATAAAATTACAGATCCTAATGGCACATATGTCCGATGTCTGATGTGTGTATCACACTCAACCATCACACACACTTTAGAAAAGCAACTTCCCCTCCTGCCAGGTGGGCACAGGCATAAGAAAAATATGTTAACACTGGCATACAGTCTATGGAAAGTTCCATGGGAAAATAGGAACACTTTTAACTCTTGCTATATTAACAGTGATATCCTTTCCACACTGATCCACACTTCAAAATCCCAGTTAAACTATACATCAAGTCTGTGAACTTTGAAACATTCTGGCTAGACAGTCTGATGCATGAAGTTACGCTGCTGTGCTTAAAGGTTACCTTTGTGGTGACGGTTCAGGCTGCAATAATGACCCTTGCATGGGTACCACTCCATGCCATTCAAAACTGCCAGTTTTTTGGACCCTTTGTAATTATTAACCATGCCACGCCACAAAATAACAAAACCTTATGCTTGTGGCCGTGCATATGCCTGTGCATGCCCACCCCCCCTCCCCCCCCCACACACACACAAGCAGCCACATGTGCATGATACGATGGGTCGTTGTAACATTCACGTGCTACTCCAGGGCCTCTTTCTTTGGCTATTTGCAGACCAAACTTAGCATTCATTTCATTCAATGAAATGTTGCCATCTGGTTGTGTTAAGCTGTATTATATGCTTGATTCTCTACTCTTTCTTCAGCCTCAGCTTGTACTTCATGCAGAACACACTGTCTCAATATCCATGGATTAATACTTAAATTCTCATGCAGCCCAAAGACACAAATACATACCTGAAGAATATTGGAGGTGCTGGAGGTTTATTGCTCAGCCTTTCTGCAGATGGCGGCAGGGTGCACGTATGATGTGAACCTTGTTTGTTGGCATCTTCTTCTAAGAGAATGAGAAGACCCTGAGGCTCAGGGGAGGGAGTTCTAGACCTTCCACCAACATTTACTGTCATCACAGGTGCCTGATGTGTTGGTGTATTGTGGCGTGGAGTGAGACGCTGAATAGACCCATCTTCTGTTGGTAACACAACAATTAACTTTCACTGAATTATGCCTACTGGAGGCTGTCAGAAACCCTGGATGTGTCACAATTAATTCAAAACACGCAAGTTTGCTTGTGGATTAGTACAAATATCTGACCTTAAGATCTCACTGGTTTTAGAGGATGAATTTTGGGAAAAATATTTTATTGCATATACAGTATTCAAAACTCAAATTCTCTGGAATAATTTACTACATTTAATTTACATCTTCCTGTGCAGAAAATCCAGTGTGGTGTTGTACATTACGAGTTCTTGAGCTATCCAACTTCATATCCAATGGCAATTGGAGGTGCAGGAACACCAAATACTTTGCAGTACAGTATAACATTTCTCTGCATCTTAGCAACAGATTCACAATTAATCATCATCAAAATATCACAAGTGGGGAGATTTACAACTGACTCCTCCTCCTCCTCTCGTCGTCGTCATCATTGTCGTCATCTTCCTCTTCTTCTTCTTCACTGGCATATGGTCTTTACAGTTTAACCAGTGCCTTCTTCAGAATGATAGCCCATACAGATTTGTCTTCTGCTTTCTTCCTCCATCTCTTGACACCCATTGCTTTCAGATCATTCTCAGTACAGTCTACCCACCTTAATTTTGGTCTGCCTGGTTTTCTTCTTCCATCTGGTTTCCCCACAAATACTTTCTTTACCGTCCTATCATCAGACAGTCTTACCACATGACCAACCAATTCCAGTCTTCTTACTTTTATTGTTGCTACAATATTTGTTTTTCTATACATAATCTGCATTTCATCATTAGTTCGAATTCTCCAGCCATACTATCTTTTATTGGGCCATGTATCTTTCTCACTATTTTTCACTCCTATGTTTTAAGGTATGATTTCATTTGCTCTGTCATTGCCCACGTTCCACAACCACATAGCACTACAGGTTTAATCGCTGTAGTATATACTTTTAGTTTTGTGTGTTTTGAAATTAAGTTCTTGGGGGATAAAAGTATCATGTACTTTGGTCTGACTTTATACTGAGGATACTCTAATGTATTGAGATTATTTAATGTGTGGGTGTTTTTGTAATGTGTGTGTGTTTCTTTGTATTGTGTGTGAGTGTTTTTGTAAGGTGTAAATGTTTTTGTTAAGGTGTGAATGTTTTTGTAATGTGTGTACTTGTATTTACTGTATGTATTTTGTTTTGTAATTGTGTATAGTTTGTTTGGTATTGTTACTTTTATGTATATTATATGTCCATTTGTATTGTGTGTACTAGTGTAAGGACTACTGCCACCGGGTGAAAGCATTTGTATTGTGTGTACTAGTGTAAGGACTACTGCCACCGGGTGAAAACATTTGTATTGTGTGTATATAGTGTAAGGACTACTGCCATCGGGTGAAAACATTTGTATTGTGTGTACTAGTGTAAGGACTACTGCCACCGGGTGAAAACATTTGTATTGTGTGTACTAGTGTAAGGACTACTGCCACCGGGTGAAAACATTTGTATTGTGTGTATATAGTGTAAGGACTACTGCCATCGGGTGAAAACATTTGTATTGTGTGTGCTAGTGTAAGGACTACTGCCACCGGGTGAAAACATTTGTATTGTGTGTACTAGTGTAAGGACTACTGCACCGGGTGAAAACATTTGTATTGTGTGTATATAGTGTAAGGACTACTGCCATCGGGTGAAAACATTTGTATTGTTGTACTAGTGTAAGGACTACTGCCACCGGGTGAAAACATTTGTATTGTGTGTACTAGTGTAAGGACTACTGCCACCGGGTGAAAACATTTGTATTGTGTCTAGTGTAAGGACTACTGCCACCGGGTGAAAACATTTGTATTGTGTGTACTAGTGTAAGGACTACTGCCACCAGGTGAAAACATTTGTATTGTGTGTACTTGTGTAAGGACTACTGCCATCGGGTGAAAACATTTGTATTGTGTGTACTAGTGTAAGGACTACTGCCATCGGGTGAAAACATTTGTATTGTGTGTACTAGTGTAAGGACTACTGCCACCGGGTGAAAACATTTGTATTGTGTGTACTAGTGTAAGGACTACTGCCACCGGGTGAAAACATTTGTATTGTGTGTACTAGTGTAAGGACTACTGCCACCGGGTGAAAACACTTGTATTGTGTGTACTAGTGTAAGGACTACTGCCACCGGGTGAAAACATTTGTATTGTGTGTACTAGTGTACGGACTACTGCCACCGGGTGAAAACCCAATTGCAGTAAATAATAATAATAACAATAATAATAATATACATATTGATTTCATACTTTTTGAGAGAGCATGGAAAGATCAATGCCATGCTGTTATCCTTGCTCAGACATCTTTTCCACAATAATTATCATAAGCAACCAGTGAACCCAAATATTTAAATTCTGCTACTTCTTGGTATTCTGCATAATTAATGTTCTGGGTTTTAGGTTTGAATATTTTTGTGTTTGTATTTTGAGGTATTCATGTATTTGGTTTTGTCTACATTTACCTTCAGACCTATATTAGTTAGTTCTTCCATTTCTTGAATTACTGCATTGATCTTCCAATAACTACAACATCATCTGCATAGGCCATATACTGTCTGGTTCTATTAAATATGCTACCTCTGGTAATCACTGTTATATTGCGTATGATTTTCTTAAAAGTTAAATAGTAAGGCAGAAAGTGAATCACCTTGTCTGAATCCACTAGCAGTTTCAAAACTATATGATAGTGTCCCACCAATCTGAACTTTGTTCATAGTTTTCCTCAATGTCATTTTTACCGGGTTAACAATTTCTGTTGGTATACCAAAATCATTATTACATACAACTGTGTGCGAATTATACTGTCATATGCTTGTTTAAAATCTATAAAGAGCTGATGAATTTCTACATTAAATACATATGTTTTTCAATAATTTGTCTTAGTGTGAATATCTGGTCATTAGTGGACAGTCCTTTTCTAAATCCACATTTGTGGTCACCTAGCATCTCTTCAGTGTATGTTTCTAGGAATTGTGTTACAATATTTGTAAATATTTTATATATCACATTCAGCAGAGAAATTCCTCTACAGTTTTCACATTGTAGTTTATCTCCCTTTTTGTATATGGGACATGTAACAGCTGTGTGCCAATCAGCTGGCATCTCTTCATTTTCCTATATTATAGGTACCAGGTTATAAATTATTCTCCATAGATTTCTGCCTCCGTACTTTAGAAGTTCAGCTGTTATTCTGTCCTCACCTGGGTCTCTATTTTCATTTCATTTCTTTATTACATTATAAACCATACCGAGTGTGGGTTTTCTACATATTTCTGGGAGCCATAATATTCAATATGTCAATCAGACATACAGTTACTTGGTTTGCTCAAGAGCTCTTGGAAGTACTGTACCCATCTGTGCAGAACCTCTTATTCTCCTCCTGCCAGACTGTCTTCCTTGTCTTTGCATATTCTTGAAGGTGGTTGATACCCTTATTTAAGTCTTCTAACTCCCTCATAAAACTTTCTATTTTCACTCCTTGTATTATAAGTTTGAATCGATTATAGTTTTTCTGACACTTGTTAAATGTCAATACTCAACGTTGACAATCAGTCACACTCGATGCTGCAACTGTTTCTTCAGCCTTGGCCTGTACCTCATGGAGAACAATCTGTCTCAATTACAAAGATCAATCACAGCAAGAGATCATAAAGGAATGTAGGTCTCCATGTAAAGTGTATTATTTTTCTCTGTTTTAAAAACAAGAACTGAAATGTTTTAAATATCAGTAAAAATCCCAAACATGAAATTCCATGAAGATCTATCCTTGTGGGTTGCTATGTTCCATGTGGGTGGGCAGGTAGACAGATGGACAGCTACCCCAAACCAATACTTCCTTAATTATTTTGTGAACACATCTAAAAATTGGGTCTGTCCCTGAATACCAGCTGCAAGACGGTTATGTGCATATAGGCTCTGTTCTACAGGATGTCCAAGAAGTCACCATACACCTGACTCATTTATTTAGTGACGTGCCAACACCCAAGGTCACATTTTCTCATTATTAGTTGCGTGCTGTGCAATGGTGACAATGGAAGGTATGAGCAATTATTCCATTGAGAAGCGCATCTGGTAGAGAGCGTTTGAGTGCATGGGTCAGATGATGACTGTGTTTCAGCCTGTGGGGAATAATGAAGGACAGAGTGGAAGTCCGTTCCTAAACTACCAACACTAAATTACAAGCTGCCATCACTGAAACCTTCACCTCTTTAACACCATAACTGTCATAGAAGATGTCACAAAGGATGTGGCAATGTATCAAGCTCCGTGCCAATCACAGGGGGCACACAGAGACCCACTGGATCCATAAAATGCAGGTATAATGAAATAAATAAGTCAGGTGTATGGTGACTTCTCAAACATCTTGTGGGTAATCACACAACACACAACTGTGAGGGTAACACCTGGAGATGTAATGATACTAGCACTGCTAAAGCTCGCTTTTCACCGCAATACAGACCTTTACTGCTGCTTATTCCCGATATGTCAGTGAAGAAGTTGAACAAAAAGAGAAGGGAATCCTGATCTATGTTAAGCCTCAGCGGAAGTAACGTTACTTTGAGACAGCATTCTTGAACACTCAGCTTGGGATCTGGGCGTACATGCACCGCCACAATTCTGACCTGAAATTGACCAACATAATATAAAGCTGTGAGACATCATACGAATGTGGGAAGGAGAACAACAACACTTTACTACAAAAATTATGCAGCAGTGATTCCTATGCAAAACACCTGGGCCAGACAACACAGTCTGGCTTCAGATACTAAACTTTTATGACTGCCATCCCACGGTGCTTTTACTATCATTCAAAACAATTCAAGGTCAGTCTGTACACAACTTTGATTACATGTCAGATTGTTTGGCTCATGTTTTGATCCTATATATGGACTGCTTTTATACAGGCCGAATGATGATCCATATACAATCTTGAAACATGTGGCCTAACAATCTGACATATGATAAAAGTGTACAGACTGATCCTGAATTGTATTGAACGATTCACATACTAAGTCACCAGCACTTACTACGCAGTAACTTACCAATAACTAGCAAGGCTAATGCAACATCTGTTAGCATTTCCAATGGAGTGGCTTGTCCCATGACACAGCCATCCCCACTTTTCTATTCTTTAACTACGTAGTGTCTCTTTATGGTGTCCCTGAGAATGCAAGCTGCCACCAAATACCCTGGCAGACATAGGCTTTTTATGCAATAAAGCTGCCATAGTCAGAGACATGATAAAAGAGACACTCCAAAAGCATGCTTCATGCATCATCTGTGTTCTCTCTTGCCTACCCTCTTTTGTATCTTCCCTCACTTGGCCTTTTCAATTTTTGCCTTTGATGTTCCCAAATGTCTTTATTTGATATCTTCACTCTTGAAGCTCTTAAATCCTATTGTCATTCCTATATAACACATGTTCATAGCAATGTATCATTCTTGTGACCAACTCATCTGGCACGGTTTCTGCCTTAAATCTTACACACTGACTGATGCAGCTCTCTGTTTCTTGACACAACTACTTCACGAAAAAGAGCCTGCTCTTTAGAAGGCAATGAAATTTCACGATTTAAAAGAGAAATTGTCCATTTTACACATTCAAAAACTTCGGCAAAATCTGTCCTTTCTTAACCTTCAGATGCCTGGGTGGGTGTTCAAAATTTTGTGCACAGTTTATGAAAAACATAAGTAATATTTAAACAGAAAAAGATAAAATTATGAAATAAGCGGTATTTTGTATAAAATAAAACAGAGATAATGCACCATGTCTTCACCTTTTAAACCCTAGTGGTTACTTTACGTACTGCCTGGTTTAACATTAAAAAATTCTATGTGGTGCTTACATTGCTTTTATGTGTTTTGTAAACATCTCAGAATAAAGAGTGACTTTTGCCTTATACTACATTAACAGATTAGTTTTGTATAACCCAGGTGGGGAGTGTTTACTGCGTGGTATGCACCGAGTCCTTATACAAAACAGACACGTTTCACCTTTAAAGGGTCAAAAATGCAGTAAATTTCCTTGTTGCTTAAGTATATAAAATAAATTTCTGCGGGTGTTTTTTATGTGCATTCACTTAAAGGTTAAATAACAATCAAGCAATCATGTTAATAAGGCATGTGTTTAACATTTATGTGGTCTTTAACATGAGAACTGAACTTTATAATGTCTGCAAAATTAACTATTATAATAATAATAACCATGGCTCAACAGCCCTATATGGGCCCGGGCCTCCTCTTGCCTCCTCTTTTCGAGGTTACTAAGTCGTGCGCATTCGTGGCAGTTGGTGACTGGCCAACTGGCCGCGCTACTATTCTATCGATCCTGATGTGTCCGCCAGAGCCATCTGGCAGGCAGTCAGGAGACTTGGGTGAGAAATGGAGGCAATTTGGCTTACGCAACATTTTTATTCATGCCAGTAAGGTTCTTTTACATGCCGTAAATCTACGACATGGGACCGACGGCTTTACTTCCCCTCCGAAGGAAGTGGTGCTCCGGATTTTTATCACCCTTAAAAATCCATCGACCTCGGTCGGGATCGAACCCGCGAACCTTGGGTCCAGTGGCGAGCACGCTAACCACTAGTCCACCGAGGTCGACGCGAAATTAACTATTACACATTTAAAAAAAAAACTATGTCAGATTAGAGGTTAAAGCTTACTAGCCAGATTCACGTACAGCATTATATTATGCTTCAGCACTTTCATCCTTACACTTCACATTCACATTCTGTTGTATTCTGTATAACTTAAATTTAAATATCTATAATGTGTGGTCTGACCTTTGATACCTCAAAAAAAGAACTGGCCATCAATTTTTTTTTTTGTATGAATACCACTGATCTAGAGTACATGTAAAACTAAACAGACAAGTTAGAATAGGCTAATCACTCGCCCAGAGACTCTGTTCAGTGATCCCATCCTCTGTAAGGAACCTCGCTTTTGAGGTCTTGAAATGAAGATGCAAAGACCTGATTTGACCTGTAACTTCCTTCAGAACAGCAGCAGCAGCTATATTATCAATAATAATATAATGAAAGCAACCTGACTGCCTTGTAGAAAAGCAGTTTCATCTTACCATATTTGCATGTGATTGCTTAGGTCTCGATTCACTGGAGTACAGATAGAGAAACTTGTTGATCCGTGACGAGGCGAGCCGGTCCCTCACTTCAAACTCGCTGACCAGGAGTATCTGTCGAGAAGCCTCTTTGGTATTTTCAGGATACACCTCATGCCTGAATTTCACCTAAACACATCATCAACAGACATGACTATCATGGATGGACAGAATCATAAGACACTAAACTTATTTAAATATATTTTCTCAAATAATTACTCATATAACTGACTATGTAGTGAAGTAACAACACCTTCAGTTATATGGCCTTTGTTACAAACTGCTAAAGGTGAAAGACAAAGTTGCCCCTGTGTCTAAATATTCAACTCAGTATTAGATGAAGGTACCTGGTCAGCTTCACGTGCTTACCACTTTACCCACAAGGAAACAGGTGATATGGCCTTCAGAGCTGGTCTGGATGTGGCAGTGAAGATTAACCCTTCATGCATGACATACAATACACCCTGCACTTCAGTTGTCCATTTAATGTCATTTCTGACATACTCCTTGAGCACTTTCCTGCCTCTCATTTACAAATCTCTTATTTTAATTTCTGCGAATAATCCAAGATGAAAAAATTCACTGCTTTACCGTACTGGAATGACATGTGGGAGTGTGAACTGGCTGATAAAATGAACAGAACTTACAAACTTCTGCATTTTGAAATATGGGAAGGGCCAAAATCATGATTCAAATTGGAATGAAATTCAGCTGTTAAGCTCATAGGTACTTGGTTTACAAATTACACAATCATGGCTCAAAATTATGTGAAAATAACGATTTAAGCTATATAAAAAAATAGTAAACATCTGTTTGGAAATGGTTTGTAAAACTAAGACCTGTGGCAAGCTAATAGTGTGATATACAGAATTATAATACTATGTGTCATACTACACAGTTCTTTAGATACGAAGTGTGAGAGTTGCCTGATTTCCACATTTTCCAAGCAGTGTGGATTGTCATCAGAACTGTTCACATTTCATTTCTGTAGCATTTTACAAATATAATAATAATAATAATAATAATAATAATAATAATAACAATTTTTACTGTCACAAAGTCATACAAAGTTTTCATTTTCAAACTTCTTACTGGAACAGCGCATTAAATTTCACAAATATAGCACACAAACACAATGGCATATCATTCTAACACAACTCCTTTTATTGACATAAGATGAAGAATAATGTCGCTACAAGTTTCAGCTTAAATTAGAGGCCATTATCAGGCAAATTTGTCACAATGATGTACTATGTCAAAGAAGGTTTTAAGACATGAAATCTCATTACATTATGATCTCACAGGGCATGCAACGTACCTCAGTAACAGCACAATGATATATAATATCCCACATCACCTTTATACACACAATAAAGCCAAGAAAGAGGTTTTACATTATAACATTAAAAAAAAATTAACTGTAACATATTCCATGCCATATGAAAACACACATAATATAAAGGGATTTGAGATCTCAAAACCTTCCTTGATACAATGTACATATTACTGCCACTGTTTCCTATACATATATATTTTTAATTGGCCTAGTAATAGCCTCTGATTTACACCAAAACACAGAGCCAAGTTAGCACTCATCTTACATCAATGGAAGGAATTGTGTTAGCCTGATATACTGTTGTAATACATAAACAAAAGGATATTTCAAACCAAAATTCACAATATATTATTGTGGCTACATAAGACTGAACGTTTTTTAAAAAAAAAGTTACAAAAATAAACAGCGGACAGCAGCAGCTATTTTGTGAAAGCACTGCATTAATTTCTACAACATTCTGTCATCATCAAACCACAGAAACAGGGAAAAGTTACATCTCATCATATATCAGCGTCCAAACATGGATAAATATGTGCAATACAAATGAGCAGATGGCACCACTTGCTTTATAAAGGCTCACTAGATTCCCTACATGCACAGATATGACAGCTATAATATATGGCCAACACGCAACCACAGAAACATTGAAAAAAGTGTTGATCATGAAACGCCAGCTGAGTGCAGAATAAAATTTGCGGCATCAGTACTTCAGCACACATCTGCAAAGGTTCACTATGTATGTACACAGTATGTGCTGGGAATAAAAACAATTACACTGCTACAATATATGCACTTTACTGCTTCATATTCAGTACTTCCCCAAGCTTAAATCTTTGTCTAAAGACTGGCTATCCTGACCACGGCTCTTCATACTTACTCCCAGTCTCCCTACTGTTTGGAGAGTACCTCATTATATAAAGGCAAGTCCACCCTATAACATGCAATGAAGGCCCAAACGGGGTGTAGAGGTATCGCTTTACTTTGTCTTTGACCTCAGCACTAGAGGGGGATGGGTGGTCAACACCATAACCCGGCTGCTTTACCCCCGGGAAAGAGGCCTGGTACCCATTGTACAGGAGGCTGGGTGGGCCCCAGGGCGGTCTGGACGGGTGCAAAACAACTTGCCCCCACCGGGAATCGACCCCCCTCACCCCCCCCCCCCCCCCCCCCCCCCCCCCCGACTGTCCAGCCTGTAGCTATACTGACTGAGCTATCCTGGTCCACACCTTATTATGCAACAAATGTTTTCTTGCACATCCTTTAAAATTCATTATTCACTAATCCAGAACTTCTGAATGCAAAAATGATGTGGCAGCTATGCCACACCACAATGTTAACGTTACCTTGTTCAGCTGCAGTTCCATTAGCACATCATGTACACGGCCAGGACCTCCACGGGCCTGCCACTTGGATTGTGTGCTGCTGGCCATGACTTTTGGATTGTTGAAAGAGGGGCTACTGGATCCAAATCGAATCTGTATAAACAGGCATGTACTTACAATTCATTATCAGCAATATTTATTTACTAATTTACTTGTTGTTGGCACATATTTCTGGCTTTGAAGCTATTATCCATGCTATCCCTACCTACCATTTTGCACAAAAATTTTATTTCACACAATGTCCTTCCTTACATATTACACACAACATTTCTGGCGCATTTGCAAAATTGTGAAAAGTGACTACTAGCTTTGTTATGTGTGTGTGTCTGTCTGTCTGTGTGTGTGTGTCTGTCTGCCTGCCTGTCTGTCCGTCCACATGGAACAACTTGGCTCCTGCTGGATGGATTGTCATGACATTTGATACTTGGGTATTTTTTTAAGATTTGTTGAGAAAATTCAAGTTGCATTAAAATCTGACAAGAATAATGGGTACTTTATATGAAGACCTATGTACATATATGATAGTATCTCACTGAATTCTTCTTAAAATGAGAAATATTTCAGACAAAAGTAGTACAGAAAATCAAAACACACATTTTATGTTCAATAACTTTTTTCTGAAAATCATGCCATTTATGAGATAATGTGAAAAAATACGGTACAGCCAGACAGGCCACACATGACAATATAATATGGCACATGCCCTTTGCATGCTGGACGACTAAGGCTACAGACACACACTCAGAATATGTAATATGTATTGCTTTTCTACGGCAACAATAGTTACGCAAATGTGCCTAAATGTTATATTACACGTACACTGCCAGTCTTGTTTACCACTATAATTTAAAATATTCATTAAAAATCACAGTGACTTCATCTTCACAGTCACCTCCAGATGAATGCACTACGACTGTCAAAACACCAAGAACTACTCATCCAACGATATGGGGTCACATCCTAGAAGACTTGAACCTTCATCCTGCCATGATTGGTTAGGCAGACTTTACAGACGTTTGGTTTGTCTTTTTCTGATGCTGTTATCAACTGCTAACATACTGTAGCACTGAGATATAATACAACTGTAAGTGACGAATCAGAATGAATGTGGGAGGAAGTGACTACTGACTAATTTAAGGTACTGGGAGGACTGAAAGAATCCAAGAAAAAAATCACTCAGGACAAATGGGTCATGCAGTGGGTTTTGAACTAAGTACCTCCCAGACAGATATATTCCTGCTGTGCTAATCTGCTTGGCGAGTTTGTGTAATAAACAGGACATTTCCCTGAATGTTATCATAATAAACAATTCATTCCTTACCTCAAAAGGACTGGATTTTGTGTAAGTTACAAAGCCCCCGCCACCGATGTGAGTATCGCTGGGTGAACGGGCAAAATGGTGCACAGTGAAAGGAGGAGAGGACGGACAGCTGCTGCTGTAATAGGACATGTAACTGCAGATATGATACATGTAACAACACACACTGAGAAGCAAAACACATTTTCTGACAATATTTTAGGCAGATATTCAGATCCTGTCTCCTTTGATGACTCTGTACTACTTACTTACACTAATCTGGCCAAATACAATGGAACCCTCACGTAATTTCTCTCAATTTAGGGTTTCCATTTACTTAACCTCTATCTGACCAGGTCTGTATTTAAATTTTAGCACATGGTTTATGAAAAACATATTATTTAAACAGAAAACGATAAAATTATGAAATAAATGGCATTTTGTGGAAAATAAAACACAGATTATGCAGCATGTCTTAAAAATGCAGTAAATTTCCTTGTTGCCTAAACATATAAAATTAATTTAGAGGTATTTTCTGCATTTCATATGTGAATGCAGGTATTTTAAAGGTTAATGTTAAAATCCTACAGTACTTGCCTCTTTATCTAAATTTTCCCTCAGATTAGAATTCTTATTAATTAATTAATTTATGGTTTAATTACCAACAATGTCAGTAGATCAGATTATACAGTGCTGTATCACTGAATGATTAGTGAGTAATAAACTATGAAAGATGTGGAACAAAGTGGTAGTAGCCTGTCTTAAAACACCACACTGGCATTTGCCTGGGCTCAAGCAAAATTAGAAATACAATGAGGCAGTGTTGTGGCCCAGATTTGAACTGGGCACCTCCTGAACACAACTCAGTGGGTGCTACTGCTTCTACTGAGGTGCCGGTTATTCAGCCTTCTCCTGGAGAAATCTTGAATGAATATTTCATTGTACAAGTATTTACTTCAGTCGTAGTACCTGGCTACAATTCAGGATAAGCCTTTGAATTAATCCGACGAAACATTTATACAATTATAATGCAGTACTTGAATCTGTCCACATACAAACTTTGTTTCTATGAATTATAAAAGATAATTAAAAATCATACCAGCTTGAACATTCAGTCCTGGTCTGACAAATATACACTGGTACTGTCAGAATTATGAGATGAACAGCCACTAGTACTGGATATTATCCAGTTACTACTGCTGCCCAACATTTAACTTTCTTAGTGCCGGGCAACCAATCTGTTGGCCACCAGTATTCTTGTGTGTTATGCTGATGAACCATCTACTGGCCACGATTTTAAGTGCATTAAGCTTCCTTCATGTCCACAAGTTTTCACAACCAATCACATCATTGAATACCATGACTTTTCACTTGCAACATACTGTATATTCTCGAATCTAATCCGCACCTTTTTTACAGTTTTAGAGGGCTAAAAAATCAGATGCGGATTAGATTCCCAGTCCTAGAGCTGGATTTTGGAAAAATGATTGAGCTGCTGTACAATATAACAATAACGTAATTAACGTAATTAATAAACAACGTAAGAACAATACAATACAATAATCTATTATTTTATTATTTATTATTATAATTTATTATTCATCAGACTCGCCGTCATCACTCATAACTGAATCGTTATCCGTGCTCTCCACCCAGTCACTATCATCTTTATCTTCAACATCGTCCTCCCATACAATGTCATCGCTGCCTTGTGTTTCCACCATAGTCGAACGTTGCTTTCATCAACTCCATAAATTGCAGCGGCTTTGCGGTTTCCATTCTCCTCTGCGCACCGAATAACTTCACGTTTGAACTTTGCCGTATATGGGAGTCGTTTAGATTTCAGGTGTCCCTCTTCCATAACTATGGTACACGACAAATTGGAACAAGCACCTCCCACGTTTCAACAACTAAAGATCAGCTGGCTTCAGACGAGATTGCGCACATCTGTTGAGAAAGGCCCCGCCTCTATCGGTATGACTCATCGGCCACAGGCGTAGCGTCGGATTTTAACGCATTGGTAACATCCAATATTATTCAATCAGTCGCCCCGTGGGCAAGGGGTGGTTGAAGGAAAGGTGCGGATTAGAATCGCGAACTAACTTTTTTCGTTTAAGAAGTCGCCAAAAACTGGGTGCGGATTAGATTCGAGAATATACGGTATCTCTTTCTCTGTTTCAACAGGTTAATAATTTTTAGCATCACTTACTTATTCAGCCTGGCACTAAAAGGGCTAATCTATCATTTACAGTATTAATTAAAACACTGTACATTGTTAAATTATTCAAATATTGATGGAACATTCTCATGTTCCTGTTAACAGTTCCCAGAAGATATCAATACATTTTTATCAACACAATACAGACGGACCCCGACTTACGTAGATCTGGACTTACGTAAAAAAACTTCTTGTGCCACCACCACCACCACCACATCCACCCCTGCCTCTGCCTCAATTGAATACGATAGTGACTACAGTATCGATTATTAATTATTATTATGTTTTTTATTAATTGTTATTAAAATTATTATTATATCAATTATTATTATTGTGTATAAGGTATATAATAAAACATGGCCCCGAGTTACGTAAAAATCAACTTACACATAGGGTTGCGGAACAATCCACTTACGTAAGTCGGGGACTTTTTGTATATCTACACAATTCTAAAATTAATTTCTACATGATACTACACAGTATACCATCCTCTACTACAACAGCACACACTCATATTTACACGACTTATATCCAGTACTATTCTCTGGAAGAAAGAACAGCAGTACTCATGAAGGAGAACAGATGACCTCAAACCCACGCATAGCCTACTTTCCTAGTTGAAATAGGTGCTGATACTGCATACCGTTGTCAGCTGCAGCAAAACAGAGCACTGCTTACGCTACATAATTTATAATTACTTGCAAATCTGTGAGCCAACAAGGCGCCATCCTGAAGACATGAGCACCAGACAAAACAAGTGTATGTATGATGAAACACTGCGACTTCTTTCAAACATATGACAGAGACCAACCACAATATAAGAGTAAGTATTGAGATGCGGTAAAATTTAAAGCTGAAGGTAGTTATTCCTGTACTCAACACCAAACCACAAGAAGATGTAGCATGCATGGAGATAGAAATTCAAAGTCTTCCTAATCCTGCTATTGTTATAGAAAAGATAAGAAAGATGGAAAGTGAATATAACATTTTAAATATAGCTGGTTTATAAGGCTTAATGGGATTTATTTTTTTCTTTTCCTTTTTTCTGTACTGGAAAATGGAAGCAGATTAAAGTAAAGGATGTATAAAAATATTGTTTGTAGAACTAAGACATAAAGGCTGCAAATTGCGAAAAAACTCAACGTTAAGTAGACGCAGCCTTCTGTAAAATTTGACTCAACTAATAAATATTTCATTTGATTTGAGTAATTTTGATATTAGCTGCATATGATCACCAATTATGACAACCTTCACTAACCTCACACAACAAATGGGTGCAGGGTCAGTCTCACTTGGTACAAGGAAAACCAATCACACAGTGGACGAAATGAAATAAGGTACATGCTGGTACAGTGTCCACCAAAAGAAGTGTATTTCAGATTACTGTAATTTCTGAAGTATTTATAGAACCCGATGTCTGCAGATAAGATTCGGAGATGGAATTTTCACAATGAACAGATGGATGATTCAACAGTATTCCCTTATTCTTTTCACTTTAAGAACACATGTTCTATCATTTCAACTCAAAGATTATGCCAGTGACATATTTAAGTGATATAAACATCTGACAGCTGTACTGAACAGGAAGTGATACAAACATTTGGCAGGTGTACTGGACAGGAAGTGATATAAACATCTGGCAGATGTATTGGACAGGAAGTGGTGCAAACATCTGGCATATGTATTGGGCAAAAAGTGATATAAACATCTGACAGCTGTACTCCATACGAAGTGATATATAAACATCTGGCAGACGCACTGGGCAGGAAGTGACACAAACATGTGGCAGATGTATTGGGCAGGAAGTGATATAAACATATGAGAGCGATATAGAACAGCAGGTGATATAAACATCTGGCAGCTGCATTAAACTTTCTCGCTTGTAATTACGTAAAAAAATGGGCCTTCATCCTTAGAAACAATCATGAAAGTCTGCATGAAAGTTTAAAAATCAGCTGCAAGAATTCCCTGCACAGCACAGGAAAGTGCACCTTCATGATCAGTTGTAATTTCACGTTTCACCGAGCGTCTCTTGGTCAACTACTACATGCACATTTGCTGTCTCCTTGCATTGTTCTAGACCATACTCATACCAGACCGGTGTTAATCACTGCCTGTTTCTTCATCCTGAAAACTTAAAACATACTGATGACATGTTTAGAAGGATGAAAATTTAACCTGAATTTCTCACTGGTATAATCTTAGAGCTGTAAACAAGCACATGTTCTTGGAAAGATGTTAAACACAGTAAAACACTGCTGTTTGACTGTCCCCTTGTTCATTACAAACATTCCAAGTCTTAATCCGAAAAAGAAAACTTTTCCAGAACAGCTTACAAAATACAATACACTTCTGGCTCACCCTGTAGATGTAACTGTCGGTCTTAATAGAGTATATATTGTAATGGAGGTTAGTAATGGTTAGTTACCATCCTGTCCTGTAGTTATCGTCGATTTTGACCTGTTTCTTGGTGTTCTGTGTCTTATTTTGAGCTGGCGCTTGTCCAAAGTCCTGACCACCGTACATGTGCCACACAACTGTCATCTCACAAAGTGTATAGCGGAACACAGCATCTGGGAAGTGTTCCGGAGCACGCAGCTGGTCAGTCTTTCCCATTGGTACTGAAAAGTGGTTATCTACCACGCGCACCGGATCTTGTGTCAGTGTTCGGACTTCAGGTAGGCCATTTGGCGGCTAAAACAAGTGAATTTCGATAAATTTTAAGTGTTATATGGCAAACGTATTTTTACTTGCTTCTGAAAGCTGTAGCCATCACTGAAATTGTACGCTATAATAATTGGGAAAACTGAGGTACCTTGTAATTTATTCAAATTATGCAAATAACTGATTTTAAACTACAGGTACTCCCCAATTTATGAACAGGACATGTTCTGAACACCTGGTTGTAAGTCGAAAATACGAAATGGGGTGGAATATACACACTCCAGCAGGTTGAGCGGGATTCAAATAAGTACTCTTTCTGTTGCAAATTCATAAGAACAGAGTGTCTTAAACGAAATATAGAAATGTAGTTCAAAATGAAATTTTAGTGACATTTTTATAGTAGTTTGAATTGAAATTTTCTTAAGGAAATTTTGGTCATAACTTCAGTTGGTCGTAAGTCGGAAGTGGCTGTAGTTGATGACCTTGGCCATTACGCATTTCAAACATGGTGTTTAGCACACGTAATACCTGTTTGGCACTGAAAAAACCATTTTGCAAACACAGCACATGAACGGGTTTTATAGGATTCTCAGAATAAATGTAGGTTATTTCCTTAAGCAGCATTAGCTAGCTGGTCTTTGTAATAGAGGTGTATGTTTTTTGTGAGGTAGAAACTAAAGCTTTGTGTTATTTTAGATGCATTTCATGTTTAAAAGGGTTAACTGGGGTATAACATGATTACTCTCATATATAGGTAGGCATTTCCATTGGCTGATTAGTAAGATAATTAACCAAATATGAGTAATATGATCTATAAAACTGAGGCACTGATTGTAGGGTCTCAAGTGAGTAAAGTACACATTATTTGAGAATTCTATATTAACCTTTAAATGACCAGATTGGTATTTAAATTTTAGGGCATGGTTTATGAAAAACATATTATTCAGGGGGGGGGGGGGGGGATAAAAAAAAAGATAAAATTATGACATAAGAGGCATTTTGTGAAAAATAAAACAGAGATTATGCAGCATGTCTTAAAAATGCAGTAAATTTCCTTGTTGCCTAAATATGTAAAATTGAATTTCTAGGGGCATTTCTTTTATGTCCATTTGCATATGGTGGTTTAAAGGTTAATGGCACAGATTGGCACTAAATGAAACACAAGTCTTATTATGAATTATGAAGTTGGGCTAGGGCAAAAAGTGAGCATGTTCTGAGGACTCCATTCATCTGGGATATGATGCTGCAAGAGTGGGTAATGGATTCCTAACGTTTCAAAGCAGTGTAGTGGCCTCTTCTTCAAGGGTCAGAACGTCATTCTTGTTGGACATTTTGACCCTTGAAGAAGAAGCCACTACACTGCCTGGAAATGTCAGGAACTGATTATACAGTTATGTGGTGTCATATCACACAAGACAAAAACCTCAGCTACACTGCTGCAAAAACTTCAAAACTGATCATTTTCTATTTTATATGAATATTTCAGTATTCATATGTGGAGACTGAGGAAAACAGTAAAACAGTGACAGGACTTAACCTGGGTGTAACTCAAATAAATGTAAGAAGTATTACTGTTGACCTGAACTGATTTGGGTCACCAAGTTTAACACAAGTTTAAATAATGAAACTTATAACATTAACTCAACAAAAAAGTACAGTACATTAAATGACAAAATAAAGTAATATTTTATAAATATTAACATTTCCTAATTGGCACCAAACAAATGCAATGAATGTGGGAAGGGCACATGCAATTCTAACAACTCTGAAAACCAATACACTGCCACAGTTTCATTTGGCAAGTCCTAGAAGACTGACTTCTAATCTTTCACCTCTCATAAGAGCTGACATTGCTGTTAAATTCAGTACCTGAAGTCAGATTATTTTGAAATGTTTAAAGAGCAAATTTTAATGAGACTGGCATAATGAAAATTACCCGACAGCAAGTTGTACTTACAGTCAAGAACCGAGACACTGGCAAAACTCTTAAACTACGTCCGGTAAATTTAAGATAATTAGAATCTTTACTACAGAAATGGGTCACTTAGTTCAATGTTATTAAAGCAGAAAATTACCATGATTCCAGATCCTGCCTCTTTATCCACAATACAGAAGTCCTTCTCCCAGTCATCCTCATCATCCATGGCTTCATACAACTCCGAGTCATTTAGAGGTTTAGAAGGCAGTGGATGATTCTCATCTGGGAAGTAAAACACCTCCACTCCTTGTTTGTTCCGATGCGATCGTGGAGATCCTGCAGAATACACAAAGAGTAAGGAAACGGAGTATATCCAGGGCTGTTCTCTGGCAGTGTACTGCTGTATGTTGCAACAAGCACCCTTTTTGGCCATGCCACAGTTCAGGCAGTTAGTCAACAGCTTCTCAATGGGGGGGGGGGCTTGGGTTCAAGCCCAGGGTACTGGATGTGGAGCCTGTGATGGACAGAGTAAAAGATAAAGATGTTTCTATGCACACATAAAGGCATATACAGGGTTTACAGGTCCAGCTCCAAACATTCTTAACCTTAGCACTAGTTGAAGGTAAGTGGTCAACTTCACACCCAAACCACTCTGTTGACCACAAATTCCACATGGAATGGCCTGGGATGGAGCTTGTGACTCTGCCTGAGCCATGGTACTGCCTGACTGTGGGTTTATGATAACACACAAAGGAACAATACAAATAATAATTAATATTTACTTGACTTTCCATTTGAATGGATACCATTTATGTCCTTCATAGCTTCCTCCATCATGTCATGAACATGTTCCACCTGTGACCTTGAGAGGTTGTGAGTATTATTTTGGTTACTGTCAATGGCATTCATATTTACAAGCACTTGGTCCACTTTTGCACTTCCACTATACATAGTAGTTTCATAGTTTTCACATTCATCCATTGACATAAGATCACCATCTGCAGCGAAGTACGTCAACAAATCGGTCAAAGCTTTCCCTGAGTCAGCACAAGTTCGAATATGGAGTACATTAATAGACGCACGGAGATCAACTCTTGGACTGCCATGATTTTGTTCTGCAGCTCTGTCATACAGCCTTAATGAGAGCTCAAACAGTCCCAAATCCAGTAAGCACACATAATCTCTCTGAAGATCTACAGGTGGTGAGAGATGCCTAGAGCCAGTCTTATTAGAGATAAACAATGCAGCGTCTTCTGCCATGAAGCGTAAGGTGGAAGTGTTTGTCTGCGCTGCAATGTTGCTGGAGACACTGAAGCTGCCGACTGTAATCACAGACTTCAAAGGAAGATGGATTGGTCTGCAAACAAAATCATGAGGCACCATCATATATTATTTTGATTTTACAGAATAGTATCACATGCACAGTTTGTGCAGGATCAGCTGAGGAACGGTAAGGTGATTACAAATGACGAAATGAGAAGAATGCAGAAGGAATGGCCTGACAGACTTTCATAAAAGTCCCCAATATCAATTTCATGCAAATCGGTCTAGTGGAAGCCGTGCTGATATGTGCAGACAGATGGATGGACAGACATAACAAAGGTAAGAGACACTTTTAGCAACTACGCAAATGAGTCTACAAATCACAGCATGCTACATATAAACAAAGATATTTTTATCAACTTCCGCCTGCTGGAAGTAGGTGGAAGTTGATAAAATAGTTCGTTCTTCTGCCAGAGTGCAACAGCTATCAGAGTTCTTCCTCCAAACGATATACTATAGCAAAAACAGAAAGAAGTTGCGAGCAGGATGCCAGAACAAAATATTATGTCAAAAACACGACGGTGTCTTTCAGGTCTCACACAATTTTACGTTAAAAACGATTAAGGTGTTAATTTACTCACATATACTAGTCTATGGAATCTTAAATTCTGAAACATCACCAGTCACAATAGTACCTGTAATCCACAGCACAGTCCCACAGATGCATATGCAATTCTGTGATCACTTCCAGCGGAACATAGCCATGCACAGGATAATTTATCACATCAAAGAAGTCCACAATCTGCGTGAACCAACTGTGGTTGCTGGTGCACATCCGGTGCCTCAGTGTGGCACCACGAAGACTAGCCGCCACCCGGAATGTCTGAAACAGTACAGCATGCAAAGTGAGTGCCAGAAAACATCACTTCCACACGAAATCATGCACCATTCATATCGAGCACCACAAAGCACAGTCCCTCCTAAGTACAATTCAAAAATGAAGTCCGAAACACAGAAACTTTAAATTTTACCTGCCTCCCATTTTCTCCCCAAACTGCTTGTATCATTCCAGATATTTCAGGGGGGGTCTAAATATCCAGAATCCTTCCCCCTCTAAATCAGGTTACAGTGTGGGAATATGAGAACCCTGTCAAAATGTTTACATTTATTGATTAGAAATCCTACATGAATGAACCATAAAATGAACATGGTGAGAAGCAGAACATCACAGCAGTGCTGCTGAAAAAAACAAATCTTGTGGGATGTGATGCTGTGTCATTAGGCAAGTAGTTTGTGCCATTCTGAAGGATCGTGGTGCCTCCATCTTCAGTGTCAAGCAGTCCAAGAAGAATGACTTCAATTCAATGACCCTGAAGATAAACACAATACGATCCTTTGAATCACTGGCAACTACTCATCCAATGACATGTTGTCACATCTCAGAAGACTCAAATCTTCAGTGACACTACTGTGGGAATGTCACATCTCATATGAGAACCCTGTAAAAATTTTCAGATTTATTTATCAGAAAGTCTACGTTGATAAACTGTGTAATGAACTGAATATACCATACAGATGGCCAGTACTCTGAGCATAAAATCTTACTTAATGACACGGTCTTACCTTAAGGTTGCGAATTGAATCGTCCACTTCAATTCTGATGGCAACAGCAAGCATGTCTGAACTATTATTACTGCTGCCTGTACCAACCGGTCCTGACGTTCCCACTACTGCTCCTGCTTCTGAGCGATAGATGGTCGCATTTAAATGTGGTGGAGGTGGGAAGCCAACCAACTTCAAGTGTGGTGTTTCATATGATGTCGCTACTAATCCTGTAACAACACCATTCTTACACATAGAATTCAATGACACATGAAGTACCCAACGTTCTAATTTCTAAGTACAAGGGTTCCGCTTCATAATACAGGTGACCCCACTAAACAGGCCTGTGGCCAAGGCAGATAGATTCATTATAATGTTATAAATATTAGTTTTTTTTATCTAAAAATTTCTTAGTGTACACATAGCAGACAAATAATTGTTTCTCAGACTGTGCACTGCTCTGCCTGGAATGAGGATCCAGGAACCCAAGTCTTTGGGATAAGTATTTTACCCTGGTTTGACAATAACAGATTGATTATAAATAAAGATAAATCATGGGCATTAGGCTTTTATCACAAATTAAATAAACATATAGTATTTCCTGACATAATACTGAAAGATAGACAAATTAATTATGTACCCAAAACAAAATTTTTGGGAGTCTGGCTAGACCACAACCTAAATTGGGATTTTCACGTGGGAAAATTAGTAATTAAACTAAGTAAACATTGTTTTGCAATAAAAACAATGAAGTCATTTGTAAATAAAAATATTGTTAAAATCATGTATTTTGCATATATGCATTCATCTTTGATGTATGGTATTTTATTCTGGGGAAACGTTAGAAATCTTAAGAAAGTTTTTAAACTACAAAAAAGGGCAGTAAGATTAATAGCTAATATTTCAAGCACGACAAGTTGCAAACCTTATTTTAAAAAATTAAAGATTATGACACTGCCATGTATATATATCTATGAAATTCTTCTATACATTAAAATGTCCTTAAATAAATTCAAAACTAATTCTATGTTTCATTCGCATGATACATGGACTAAAACAGATTTATTCATTACAAACCACAACACCAAACTATTCGAACAGAGTACTGCTTACAACAGTGTGCTTGTTTATAACAAACTACCTAGCGAAATTAAAAGTGTTAAGTCCATAATAAAATTCAAGAAGACACTTAGAAATTTCCTACTTGAAAAGAGTTTTTATTCGGTGGAAGAATTTATGACAGTCAACTCTTAATTTGTAGGAACTGGGTTAAAGATGTATCTGTGTATGGCAATGTTAATCAGTGTCTTGTGTGGTCCTGTACATGTATGTAATTATATCAGACTTACGTGTTTGTTTGCTTTTACTGTGATTCTTATACTGTATACTGTAACTACTCTCTGGACGTGTCCAATATCATTCTGCAATGATTTCTAGGACGAAATAAAATACAATACAACTGAAAAGCCACTGGAACCTGACAGCTGACTGTGCCCCTGTTCCTGGGGGTGATGGCCAGCAGTGAACTACCCCACCCCTCGCTCGTGTCGAGGCATGAAATGGGATATAAAGACACACCAACTGTATAGGTAGTTAGATAGTGAGCTGCACAATGTTTCATGATGTTCATTATTTTGTGACTTGCTTAACTTAATTTTCATTTATTTTTATGCAAAGCATGAATATTTTTATACTGATCTATTTCTTTTTGTGCCTATATTTATGTTCTCTGAGTTAAAATTATTTGGGTGCATGTGGTCTCTTAAGGCTGGGGCCCGGGGCCCATAACCAACCTCACTAGAATATGATACAGCACACCTGCTGAACACAAAATTTGCTTAATCCACTTCTCATGCGAATTCCTTTACTGTGTTAAGCTGCAATGCACAGTAATACCTGTGTCGTTGAAGAAGCACATACAAACAGCAGCTGCATCTTGTAACTCAGGTTTCTAACACTTCAAGTCCTTGCACAATCTGCAAACTGCTTTTACTCTTTCAGTGTAATCTACAGGTTATGGTAGATGTTTTACATGCAGTAATGTATATTATGTTATGTATATTTATATGTCCATTTGTATTGTGTGTACTAGTGTAAGGACTACTGCCACCGGGTGAAAACCCAATTGCAGTAAATAATAATAATAATAATATATAAAACAGAAGTTTATCTACAATGGCTACTGATACTTCCATATGTTACAATAATAACATATCTAACCATTGTGATAGAAGGAAGCACGATTGACCTGGACACAAACATAACCAAGACAAGGATTTCCTTTGTAGCCCGAAACGGAGAATACGTTGCCTTCATCAAACATCACCTGCAGTTCACCATGCTGCCCAGGAATCACATTTTTCCCAGAGTCCTAAAAGAAACATGTCACAGTACATAACAAGATTACATGGGGATACAGGAAGGTCTGGGAAGAAATATGAGGTAGAGTCAAAAAGTAAAGTGTATTTATTACTTCCTGTACAACAATCTGTGACAAATGCACAGTGTATCACTTTTCAACATAATCACCCCTTTTTTCAACACATATTGACAAGCCTTCTGATCCCATTCACAAAGAAAGTTTTCAGTTGTGACCAAAGCCATGTATGCACCACATACATAACTTCATCATCACTAGCAAATCTTTGTCCACGCAAGGCTTCTTTTAGAGGTCCAAACATGTGATAATCTGACGGAGCTAGGTCCCGAATATATAGGGGGTGAAGGAGAAGTTCAAATTTCAGCTGCCTGATTGCTTCAATAGTAGCTGCTGCAGAATGTGAACGCACATTATTGCGGAGCAAAAGACCCCACTTGGACAGCAAACCTCTGCGCTTGTTGTGAATCGCCAGTTTCAGAAATTTTAATGCCTTCTGACATGTTTTACAATGGTGAAATTCGAAAGTGGTGCCGCCACTTTTAAAGGAGATTCGTAAACAAACACAACACTAACTAAACCTGACACTGACTTGCCATGACAAGGCCTAGTATGTAGTTACTGAGACAAGCACTAGGTTTGCAGTGCACTGACTGCAGCACCTCTACAGGCAAATTGACTTTACTTTTTGATTCACCTTCATACTTACATTTATAGTGGGACTAGCACAAATTATAAATTGTTACACAACTTACTGATCCATTTCTATGTATAACTTGTATGAGCACAATTTCCCATATATAACCTAAAAAATACGGATATGTTTTCAAGTGATTTATTATATACAGCTGTACAACAGGAAGTTGTTGGTTAATGAGAAGGGCATCAGAATTAACCCTCCAGCACCGAAAGTCGACTACAGTTGACATGCAGTGTGATGCTGAGAAAACCTAACATCCAATAAAGTCGTCAGCCATGCACATGCAAAGTAACTGGCAGCCATTTAAATCCCAGGTCTTTGCACAGTATACAGGGCACTTAATTTCAGCTCCAAAGGGTTAAAATTCGAAGCAAAGAGATCTGTGGGAGGACCAAGCACATGATGGTTCAGTCACATACTGTAAGACATCAAGAAAGATTGTGAGAAGAAAGAAAAGAATGGTAAATTTTCATCTTCCAGCCTTCATGAAAATGGAATGATGCCAGAAGAAGAAAAGTTGTATGGCTATGCCATCCATTTCATCTTTACGTTACTATATGACATACACAACCACAAAGAACTTCATTATGTAGTATCCTAAACAGATTTCAACGAATCATCAGCAAGTAATACATACCCTGACAGGAGCATAGAGGCTGATTACACCTTGACTAACTGACAGTGTCAATGTTATGTTGCTCTGCCCAAGACGATTGCTGCCTACAAGCTGCTGCTTCCGCCTGTGCCTCTGACGATGTTCATACACCGAATAATAAACACCTTCTGTGTCTTCCGAGTCAGAGTCGGATTCTGCAACAGCAAGATCACCACAGAACTTATTTCATGACCAATGCTTGTATATATACAATGGACTGCTCGCTTTAACCAATGCCTTCTTGACCAACTATGACTTCACCATGCTCATTCTTTCCACAGAGGGGGAGAGGGATGCAGTAGTAATAGAAGTAGTATAGTAGTAGTAGTAGTAGTAGTGTAGTAGTAGTATAGTAGTAGTAGTATTTGTACAGTAGTAATAGAGGAGGAGAGGAGGCTTTTGTAACTAATTTAAAAGCTTCAGTTATAATATTATCATTTAAATATCATTATTGTAAGGTGTATCTGTAAGCGGTAAGTCTTGTCAAGCCTCTTACAGGACAGGAGAAAAAGCTAGATGCATGTATGTTAGCTTCACCAAGTACGACAGCTGGTCTCATTATTGATATGAGTGATGATATAACATTCAAGGTGTTGTTCACTATATACCCACATACCATATTGAACACCAGACTTGCACATGCTGAAAGCTGGATACAATGATTCTTGAAGTACAGTTGATGCAAGGTCCACTGCTGTTTGCCCTTTCCCACCAAACAGGTCTACAGGTTTTGGGGCGGATGGCTGCCAGAGGATCATGTCTGTGTTGATTCTACAAAACAACAGTATACTCAAATGAAATCCTTCTACACAATTTGCAACATGTTTCACCAGTTTACACTGCTTGTCTCAACTGGTAAAAAGGTGAAGTTCACCCTAGAGCAGGCCACGAAGGCCCAGAGGCGGAGTAGAGGTACAACTCTATTTTCTTTAACCTTGGTGCTAGATGGGGGTCGGTGGTCAATGCCACGCACCAGCTGCTTTACCCCCTGGGAAAAACCCAGTGTCCATTGTACAGGAGGCTGGGTGGACCACAGGGCCGGTCTGAGCAGGTGTGCGGAAAACCTCGCTCCTACCAGGATTTGATCCCCGGACCATCCAGCCCATAGCAAGTTGCTACACCCACTACACATTATTATGGCTCCATTTTTGTCTGCTTGTCTTAGAAAACGTCCAGATGTAAATGTACACAGCAGCATCTCAAAGTTCATGAACCTCAATGTTTGGATTTTGGCCTTTCATGATCATCTATTCTAAAACAACAATTGAAACCTTTCATGACTGATTCTCATGAAGCAGGATGACCACATGGCTGGTAAGTCAGCTTCCCCCATTTTCCTGCTATTGTGCAGATCACTCTCAGCTCAGTCAAGTTATGTCTTTCATTAGGTAAGGTTGATCACTTTGTGTTAACTGTTCTGTGCAAGTACTGTTTTTAGGCGCCTTCGCAAAATTGCAAAACGCTACTATTAGCTTGTCATGTCTGTCCATCCGCATGGAATAACTTGGCTCCCACTCGACGGATTTCGTGAAATTTGATATCTGAGTATTTTTCGAAGATATGTTGAGAAAATTCAAGTTTCATTAAAATCTGACATGTATAATGGGTACTTTACATGAAGACGGACATACACTTATGATAATATCTCACTCAGTTTTTCTTTGATTGAGAAGTGTTTCAGACAAAATTTACAGAAACAACCAAAACACACATTTTATGTTCAATACCCTTTTTCCAAAAATTGTGCCATTTTGAGATAATGTGGAAAAATACGGTACAGCCAGACAGGCCACAGATGACAGTATGGCACAGGCGCTTTGCATGCTGGATAACTAAGGCAAGAATACAGACACACACTCAGAATATGTAATGCTTCTTGCACAGCAAAAATGGTTATGCAAATGCACCTCAATATTATGTCATACATACACTGTCTTGTGAGTTACTGTGGAGCAACCAGCTGTTACTTCCTTTACCTACAACTCACCTTCCAATGAAAATGACCTACACCCATCTTTATGGAATGAGACTCTCTTTTCATCATTTAACATACTTAATATGCTTTTAAAAAAATGTTTGTATTTTATCACAAAATATCATGTTTCTTATGCTTTCAGAGGTAATTTTATAGTTTTATTACTCATATTTCATTATATCTTGGAACCAAACAGGAGCTTTACAATGAAACTGAATTCTGATATTCATGATGGTTCTGTCAGTCACAATCAATCATGAACCTTTGAGATTCAACTGTATTTAAAAGCAAAAAAGGGCACAGTATCTCTTTCTGGGGTTGCAGCACTCATATGCCACTTTCTTTCAACCCAAATGTTAGGCCCCCTGTATGTGTTAAAAACTATTTCATGCACCATGGAATTCAGAATGACAATGTGCAAGGAACACAGTACAGACTACAGCTGTCTAGTCTTGCTTTACATGGACAGACAGTCTAATGGTAAAGTGTTGTTGCCTTATTAAATACAGGTGAATGTTTTAATCATTCAGCACAACATTATATTCAGGAAGTGTAAGTCTAATCATTTTGACGTAAAACATCTTACATTTTGGTACACATAGGTGCGTCACCTCGGCGCTCGCGGTGTCAGACTTTCGCGTTACCTACGTTTCTTCACAGTGCCCCGCACCTACTTCGACTACAGCAGTGAACGATACATAGTTTGAAAGGTAAGGAATATGCCTACACGCTAAAAAAAGAATAATTAAAAAATTTGAAATCTGCCAAAATGGCAGCCATGTCAAAATCACCTACGATATTCACACTCTCACCATCTAACGTCTTACATTTCGGTACACATAGGTACAGACTACAGCTGTCTAGTCTTGCTTTACATGGACAGATAGTCTAATGGTAAAGTGAAATCAGTCTCTATTGGCACCTTTGGTTCCATTCAAAGCCATCCAACTTATACAGGTGGCCAACTTATGGAAACCACTTGGCACTATGAAAATTGAACTGTGCACTATCACTTGTGCACACGTACAGTTCAGAGTGCAAAGACAGGTAGCCAAGTTGGAAAGCAGGTACATAACTCTGTCAATGTTCATGGAAGTACAGCTATCAGATGCCACTAGAAAATTCTAATGCATGCTCCACACCTTCAACTTCAGGTCGGCCAACATAGGGAGGCTGAACTTATACAGAAAGAGTAGCATTAAATGTGAAACTGTGTCTAAGATTCAAGATAAACAGGTGGCCACATTATGGAGTAACGACAGCGTATAATATCATAGGACTTTGCTGGTTCCGTAAAAGTGTGGCCAATGTGACAGGTGGCTGACTTACAAGTGTGGCCAACTTCACAGGTTTTCCAGTACAATTGTGGCCATGTATCTCACCAATAACTTTTGTATGAACATCATGCCCCTGCAGTCTTCCCCATATTATACTTTTTTAACTTCCTGTCATCAGTAACACCATTATGGTGGCTGTGAACTTCTGAGGTGGATATGAAACTACCGCTTGTGAATGCGAGGCTGTGAAATTTTGTGTGGTTTTAAATATTTCAAAAATAAGCAAGTTTCGAGAAGTACATTTCTGCAGAATGTAAAACAGCAAAGCAATGCTGTAAACTGTACATTTATCTTTCCATATGATGGTGATTACTGGGAATCACTGAGGCTAGGCGTTTCAAATATGGCTAAGAGACTATGAACATTTTTACAAATTCTACTCAAATGGACTCTTTAGAAATGTTAACAAATACGAATGCAGTGATGGTCAACAACTTTGAGGTTATAACTGAAAAATTCCATGTCATCAGAATCTGTTTTTGAGGAACCCACAAACACAAATGGACCACTTAATGTCATACTTTGGAAATTACTGCTGTTTCCAGTTTTATCATATTGAATGAGGCATTTTATGAAATACTGGCATCATAATTACTCAGAATTTTCTATTACCTGTTATAAAATAAGTTCATACACATGCTTTGAGGAAAGGTGTATGCTGGCACAAGGAAGGCTAACGTCTAACTGGATGCGACTGTTGCGAGACGCATAATCTATAAAGTCTGCCATCTCCTGTTTATCACCAGGTATCAGAAGTTCTTCACCTTCACCTGGGGAAGAAGGAAAAAAAAAAAATGAAAAAAAAAAAAAAAAAAAACACCTTTTACACACACAGGCACTTCAGTGCATGGTTTAAATCTATTGTACTGGCCTACTCAGAATACCTCCAATTAGCATGTTCATACTTCCTGTTCATGGAACATGGAAAGACAAAAGATAAGAAATTTCAGTCAAAAGTAATAAAATGCATACTCCAAACGCATCTGCACAAATTTACAACGTGTGTGAATTTTAATACAATAACTTACAGTGGAGATAACCACAGACACGCAGGCACATAATCAATAAAACATGTTACCTGCAGATTAAAACAAGGAATGCGATAAGGTAGCATTATTCCTGAGTGCAAGCACCTGGCCACAGAGGTGCATAGGAAAGTAACGCGCACATCGTTTCAGAACTAAATGGTGAAAGGTCAGCTTAACATTCTAGCTATTTGATTTTGGGGTTAAGTGCCGCTGGTATCCATTAAAAAACTGAATAGAAGATTGGGTGGATTCAAGAGTGAGTCTACATATGGTTGCAAAGAGGAAAATAATGGTCCTCCTAGGAATCAAACTGCAACACATGAGGTCCATAACCAGTCACTTCGCTAGGGCATCATCATCCTACAGCAGAAACAGCACAAGACTACTAGCAAGCTTTGTTCCTGCCCTGGAATCCAAACTACACGTTCATAGGTGTTTTACACAGCTTAAAATATCACGGTTTCATGAGACTGTTCTCCAAGCAATCATTTTTTAAATATGGCTAATTTTGCAAATGAATTCTAACACTTGAAATTTTCCTTAATAAAACTGTTTTAACTCCTAACTCCACAGAGAAGAGTCATGCTTGAAAAGCTAACAGTGACTAATCTGGTTACGAATATCTTCACCTTCTGTGAAACGTGAAGTATCATTACTCAGTTCACACAAGTCTGAAGTACAATGACTTTCTAACATTAGTTTCCAAGACAAACCTAAGAGCACTGTTGCTACTAATTAAGAAATTGTGATTACCAGCAAGAAATGCTGATCCCTTTAAAATGTGTCGGCAAGAACTGTTAGTACCTTCAGCTGCCTGGTTTGATGTGCCATGAGGTGTGTCACTCTTATGCACCACTTTCTTTGAACTAAAGGGTGAAGGCTCTTTCTGACCAGTGGCTTCCAATGTTTCTATTGAAGTTGGGGGTATACTCTCTTCACCATCCATTTCTCCGATGTCATCTAGATCTCCTCGGCTGCTTTTTGGATATACCTGAATCACGATCCTGCAAAACACAAAATAAAAAATGCGTATGTCTTACACACGTTACAAAAATGTAGAACATGAGACGTGAAATTACAGGCTCCCATGGTGGTGACCTCGAAGATTATCGTGTTCTGGCATATGAAGTCATACAGTTTGGTAGATTACTGATGTTTCTTCAGAGAAACAAGAAGCCTCCATCACCAAGGTAGGATAAAATAATACAAGATACCTGCATGGGCACTGCTGGAAAGCTAATACACACTTCATGTAAGACAATGAAGTATCATTCAAGATACACGACTGTCCTGTGGTACCATCTGCTCAATGTTACTTTATTGAGTTGCATATTAACACTTTCACTGCCACAGTCGACCACGGTAAATTTAAGTATTTACGTTTTAATTTGCCGGCATCGACTTTAGTCAATCTAAAATTTACTCTGCTCTTTTGCCTTAAAGAGGACACACACACAATAAGTTCTTTCAGGAAACATATTTTACATCTTTATTAATCCCTAACTGACAACTAGAAAAAATATATGCATTTTATATATAATTATATTTTATAATTTATAAGACAACACACTAGTTGTTTAACATTCAATAAATCCCTGGCAATTTAACACCCTCGGGGATTTAAATACCCGAGTGTGAAAGTGTTAATTAAGTGTCCGTTTAGATAACAGGCTGCGAATTTCCAGGTTTATTAATTTTGTCACATTAAGCACTTCATTAGTTTACTGGAATCTTTGTTAGTTTCAAGGGGATGTGTGGGATTTTAAGTCACCTTTTCACCGTTCATCCTTTATTCTCGCAAGCAGCCAAACCCTAAGGTGTAGAGTGTATGAGGAGTTTTTCCAGGAGAGACAAGAATGTCTCGACAAATGGTGCACTGAAGATTGGTTTCTCTGCCAGACAATGTTCTCAACAACTGTGCTTTGATCCCCCCCCCACGCGCGCGCACACACACACACACACAGACATATATATATATATATATCAAACTTAAACTACTGGTATCCTGAATTTATGAGTATGACACCTAGTGCCTACATCTCTAAGAAACAAAATTATGGAAGTACATGTGATCCATCCACATACCTGGGCCAGCCAAAACCCTTTCCCCCATCTGGAAGTGAATTACCATTTTTGTCATCTGCTGACGCATGAACAAAAGGCACCAATGTGTCAGTATCAGCTTCCTAAAAATTAAAGGAAGATATATGTACTTTCAAGACACACAATAGAAGGATATTCTGGAAAAAATATCATGTTTAATCCCCTCAATTCTCACACCAAAAACACATCAGCTAATGTTCACCTGACTGCCAGCAATTACATACTGATACACAACATTATCTCTACACCTAATTTGAAAAAGTTATATTTTATATCCAAGACACCAGTTTCTTACACTGAAGCTTCATTACTGTAAAATCCCATATATTTTGCAAATTCCATGCACAACTCAGTTCATCTAATAAAGGAAAAGAGCCAAGATGGATGTACAAAAAAAAGGACACACCACATTCCGTAACAGCCACTTGTACAGACACACATGGGGGCTTTCTCACAGCTAAATTACAAACAGGGGGACAAGGGCTGATGACGCGTAAAACACAGCCTCTCTCAGCCAAATGTCAAACTCAACCTTCTCGGGGTGTTCCCTGTTACCACAAACTGAGTCAATGACGACCGAATACGGGCGGAATATCCGAAGTATACACCATTAAAGAAGAGAGGAAATGCTCTTATAAACACGAACATCAGTGTAAAGGCCAGTGCCTGGGCCTCAAGGTGGCAGCCCCACCAAGGCACTCGGGGTTCGTGGGCTAATAACTCGCGAGCCCTTAAACAAACTTTATTAAAGTAACGGAAATGAAGAATAGCCGGACGGACAAAATGTCGACGACCTTTAGCATGAAGCAGATAACGCGATTTGGATGTTGGAATGTTTGGACGATGAGAGAACCAGGGAAACTGAAGCAGATCATAAGAGAAATGGAGAACTACCGGCTGGACATACTTGGGCTAAGTGAAGTAAGGTGGAATGACTTCGGAGAATTGAAGAGCCAGGCTGGAGTGACTCTTCTGTACTCAGGCCGAGCACATGGAGAGACTTCACGTGACGGAGTTGGACTTCTGTTGAGCAAAAGAGCAAGGCGGGGACTCATGGAGTGGTACCCCATCTCAGAGCGTATAATTATAGCCCGCTTTCAAAACAAGATACGCAACATCAACGTGGTACAGTGCTATGCTCCCACTGAAACGTCAGAAGAGGTAGTGAAGCAGGAATTCTATGTAGCATTAACAGATGTTTTAAAGAAAATAAAGCGGAAAGATGTTATCCTGCTTATGGGAGACTTCAACGCAAAGGTGGGTCAAGAAAATGAAGGCTTGGAGCACATCATGGGCAAGCACGGGCTTGGTGAGAGGAACGACAACGGCGAGTTTTTCGTCAACCTGTGCGCTAGCCATGACCTGGTTATTGGGGGGACACTTTTCCCTCATAAAGATTGCCACAAAGTCACTTGGGTATCGCCTGACCACCGCACTGAGAACCAAATTGATCACGTGGCGATAAGCCAAAAATGGAAGCATTCCCTTCAGGATGTGCGGAACAAGCGAGGAGCAGATGTAGGAACCGATCACCACTTGGTGATGGCCCGGTTCAAATTTAAAATATCTGTGGCCACACGAAGGTTCCAGAGGCGAAGTAGACTCTACGACGTTGCCAAGTTGAAGAAGAAGCCGACTATAGAAGCCTTTAGGATACAATTGAAGAATCGTTTTGAGGCTCTGGACCTTGAAGCCATCGAAGGAGTAGAGGAAACGTGGGAAGCTGTTAAAAAGACTTTTATAGAGACCTGCGAAGACTCCTTAGGCCACAGAGAGTTGCTCAAGAAGGAATGGATGTCAGACGAGACTTGGGAGAAGATCAATCAGCGAAGGGAGACGAAGCAACTCATCCTTAACTCCAAGACAAGACTCACAAAAAGGGAGCTTGAGCGGAAGTACAACGACCTAGACCGGCAGGGAAAGAGAAGTGCTCGCAGTGATAGACGCAGACAGGTCGAAGAACAGGCAACGAAAGCTGAAGAAGCTGCAAGCAGAGGTGATGTGAAGGAGTTATACCGGATCACAAAGGTACTGGCAAAGAGGAGTCATATACAGAGGTGTCCCATACGCAGCAAAGAAGGGACCGTGCTTTCCGGAGAGCATGAACAGCTGGCTAGATGGAAGGAACATTTTGAAGAGGTGCTGAACCGAACAACTGGTCAGGCAGGTGACGCGGAAGAGGAGGAGGATTGGGACAGTGATCCCCGTATCCGTGTCGAAGAACCTTCAGTGGAAGAGATCAAGAGAGCAATCAAAAAGATAAAAAGCGGAAAGTCTCCGGGCTAGACAACATACCACCGGAAACCCTAAAAGTTGAAATAGACATTACAGCTGCAGCATTACATCCCTTATTCCAGAAAGTGTGGCGGGAGGAGAAGATGCCTGCGGACTGGAAGAAGGGACTCATAATTAAGCTGCCAAAAAAGGGAGTCACAAGCCATTGCAATAACTGGAGAGGAATTACACTATTGTCTGTGCCCAGCAAGGTGCTCACCCGTATCATCCTCGACCGCATTAAGACACCAGTGGAACAGAGGCTAAGGAAGGAGCAAGCGGGTTTTCGTGAACATCGTAGCTGCGTAGATCTGATTAACACGCTCCGGGTCATAATTGAGCAGAGTTGCGAGTGGAACTCTACTACGTACATGCTCTTTGTTGACTTTGAGAAAGCATTTGACTCGGTTGACCGGTGTGTCATGTGGCGGCTCCTATTGAAGTACGGCATCCCGCCGAAGATAGTCAACCTGATCCGAGAAACCTATAATGGCTATGAGTGCCAGGTGGTCCACGAAGATAAGTTAACAGAACCGTTTGGAGTGACCTCAGGAGTCAGACAGGGTTGCATTTTATCACCTATTATCTTCCTCCTAGTGATGGATGATATCATGAGGAAGAGCACCCAGAGAAGAAAAAGAGGTCTGCAATGGGGGCTAATAGACAGACTGGAAGACTTGGATTACGCTGACGATATTTGCCTGCTCACACACTCCTTCCAGCATATGAAAGAGAAATGTAAAGAGCTAGAAATTGAGGCGCGGAAAACAGGACTTAAGATTAACTCCAGAAAGACTAAGGAGATGCGGCTGTTCTCAACCAGCCGAGAACGATTTGTGCTGGACGGACAAGAAATCGAAAAGGTGCATCAGTTTTGTTACCTGGGAAGTTTAGTGAACAAACAAGGCGGAGCATCAGAGGACGTCAAGTCGCGTGTAAAGAAGGCAAATGGTGCTTTTGTGCAGCTCTATCCACTGTGGAGAAGCAATAATATATCCCAAAAAACAAAGCTGAGGATTTTCAACAGCAATGTCAAGTCCGTTCTCCTCTATGCATGTGAGACCTGGAAAGTCACCACAGGAATTACTAGTACGCTCCAAACGTTTGTGAACCGGTGTCTGCGCAGGATTCTAAATGTTCGCTGGCCGGACATGATCAGCAATGAAGACCTCTGGAAGGTGACTGGGGAAATTCCTATCGGAAACCAGAATAAACAGCGGATATGGAGATGGATAGGGCATACACTGAGGAAGCCTGACGGAGCCATAGAGAAGCAAGCCTTGGAGTGGAACCCTCAAGGGAGAAGGAAACGAGGTCGACCACGTCAGACCTGGAAGAGGTCAGTGATGGAGGAGGCGAGCGATGCAGGAAAGACCTGGGGAGAGCTTCGTGGGGTGGCCCGCAGTAGAGTTCGCTGGCGAAAGTTCATTGAAGCCCTTTGCTCCTATAAGGAGCTATAGGAAGAAGAAAGAAGAAATTACAAACAAAATTCTTCTTATCAGGTCCTACTGGGGCCAGCAGCTTTCTGTATAGTTTTAATTCCAAAGAGGTTATATTTATCAATGATAAGAAAAAAGATATTGACAAAACTACAAATTACATCAATTAGATTTTATACAATGCTATGGATGAAACAAAAAACAGCAGTGAGTGTTCATCTGATACGACCCCTCTCCCAAAAATTTAAATATTCATGACACTGAAAGAAGAAAAAATGTAAAGATTTTGTTTTGTAATTCCTGCCTACTTGGTCTAACATTTGGAAGGATGCTAATGATAAAAGCAAACGTCATATATACAGAACTTTTATAAAATTATCTATTTACTGACTAGTGTAACTTAGAAAATCACTTAACTGTAACAAACTTACCTGAAATAGCCCATTAATGTCTCTGCACTGAACTTCAAACCTCCTGCAAGGTTCTTGACTGTCAATCAAGGAATGAAACGACGCATCACTCAATTCAAATATGAGGAAGTCTTTCCTGACTGAGCGTCTCCACCAAGGTGGACGAGCCATGTCATGAATAGGCCGCAAATCTGGTATGGGAAACCTGTAAAAATTAAGTGTATTCTAAAGCAAATGAACATGACATAAATAATCAGGACAGCAATGGTAACATTATACACACACTGCCAACACCCCCCCCCCCCCCCCAACCAGATTTCCTGGATTCAGTCTTACAAGTAAATTCCCAGGATAAGACATGTTCTTAGGATAATTGATAGTGTTAAACCATGCAAGTGCAAGGAAGAATTAATTACTTTATTCTGTAATCACCGTGCATCTTTTCACAGTCACTATTTACATACACCAACTGGATGCAACTTTATTTAAAAAACTGTATAGTTTTTTAAAACATATTTAAAAACTTTTTAAAACCTGACATATGTTTCGGCTCTTATAGAGCCATCTTCAGGGGTTTATTGTCGTTAGAACTGCATATATTAAAACGTCTTTTTCATTGGTTCACTTTCAGGCAAGGTTTTTCACTTTTCCACTGCTTGGTATGCACAGACACTATTTGTTATTCGTACTAAAATAATATGTTAATGTTTTCATAGGTATTGTATTTGATGCATGGTACTGGTTTATCTTGTTCATTAGGTCGTATTTTTCATGATGTAGGCTGTACTGTTTGTGTGCGCGTCTGATGCTGTAGTATGTACATACTACAGCATATTATTTTAGTACGAATAACAAATAGTGTCTGTGCATATCAAGCAGTGGAAAAGTGAAAAACCTTGCCTAAAAGTGAACCAATGAAAAATACGTTTTAATATATGCAGTTCTAACGACAATAAACCCCTGAAGATGGCTCTATAAGAGCCGAAACATATGTCGGGTTTTAAAAAGTTTTTAAATATGTTTTAAAAAACTATACAGTTTTTTAAATAAAGTTGCATCCAGTTGGTGTATGTAAGTAGTGAAGAATTTATTGTTTACACTGAAACTGAAACAACTTCAAAACATAAGCAAATAAATAAATGTTCAGACTTCCCAGATGCAAGTTACATTTTTTACATTTACACTGGGGCATGCAAGAATTAACCCTTCAATGCTGACCAAGTGCAATGTACTGGCCTTTAGTTCCTCACATGCGACTAGCCATTGTACACCATACGGCTGCAAGTATATTTTAGGGCAGGGGTACACAAAACCCGTGTGCCAGGACACCTGGGCAAACAGATTTTGTATAGTGGTGCCTAATATTTGTGGATCCTCAGTATGGAACTTGTTCAATGTTACCATCCTGGTGCCTTGAATTTTGAGGTGGCTCCTACACTTTTGGGAAACTTGTGAACCCCTGTTTTTGGGTACTTTAAAACTCTTCCAACCTGGGCAGTAGGTAGAATTTAAACCCCAGCATCACTGAAGGGTTACAGAAAAGCTGTGTGTATGCATAATATATTTATCACTATGGTATTTGTCAGAGTGCTGGTAAAAAAAAAAAATCCATAGTTGAAACAGGTCCCTACAAATGGCACCACTTTGCAGTGACACTGTAACAACTGATGACCTGACACTAAATAACTCTCTCTGTTTGTATACTGCATGCCTCAGAACAGCGACATAAGATGATACCTGAGCTTGACAGTGAGCAAAGGACACGAGACTTTTATATCCATCTTGCTGTCAGACGGTGAGGGATTCTCCACAGCTTGATAGAAACAAGACTGGTGGTTCTGAAACAGAGATAGTATTAATAATTACTGTAACTACTGCTGAACTCAGGGCTTGAGTAGCTACTGGGCATGTCAGCAGGTGGCAGATAGCTGGGGACCTGTCCTGGGGCTGGGCTGAATGAACTCTGGTCTGACCCTGGGGCAGGTCTGTCTCCGAATATACAGAACAGGGGACCGTGGACAAACTCCCCAACCCCAGGGTGAAATGTGTGGTTTGCCTTAATCCGTGCTGAAGGGGTGCATGGCACATGGGTGGCGCGTCTTTAACGGAGCCTCAGGGAGACCAGGCAACATCCCAGAGTAAGTAGCCTTGCACTAGTACAGGGAGCTCTGCCAGTGTTGACTTATTTCTCCTGTACTCATGGGACAAAATGGACACAGAGGAAAAAGAATCTGAACAAGGAGTGGCTGTGGCTGCAGACTTATTACAATAGGACTCCCAAGTGGAGGTTGTGGAAGGATACTGACAGGGAACAAATTTTGCCCTTCTTAACTGACCTAGAATCTTAGAAAGCATTTGCTGAGGCTGTGTGTGCTCTTGGTGAATCTTCATCACAGTAGGGCGGCTTTGGCTGCCCTATGTGTAACAACGAAGAATTGTGACGTTGCCCTCATACAGGAACCTTGGACCTATAAGGGGGAACTAAAAGGTCTAAAAGAGGTAGGTGGAGACTTATTTATAGCAGATCCAATCAGAATCCCAGGATCTGTATATCAGTTAAGAAAGACTGCAAAATATTACCGCTGATGCATTTCTGTTCTAGAGATCTCATGGCGGCGAAAATTAAAACATTGTGTGTCACGGGGCCAAGGGAGATTATTCTCAGATCGGCATACCTGCCACATGATGATTCTGAATCTTCTCCCCTCAGGGAGATGGAAAACCTGGTGGCAGGATGTACAGCGGAAGGATCTCATCTTGTCATCAGCTGTGATGCAAATGGGCATCACACAACCTGGGGGAGTTCAAACATTAACAACAGAGGGGAAGCCCTGTTCAATTTTATTATGGCTAATAATTTAGACATAATGAATAAATGAAACAGACCTACCTTTGTTACATCTAACAGGCAGGAAGTTATTGATATCACTATTGCCACCATTTATGCTGGCAATTTTGTTAAAGATTGGCATGCAACTGATGAAGTAAAATGTTCGAACCACAGACACATGCAATTTAATATTAGAGGGTTTGACTGTCTAGTTGAATTCTACTGTAATCCACGCAGGACTGACTGGGAGTCTTTTAGAACAGACCTAGCACAATACCTGCGTGGCATGGAAGACAGGATTACTAATTTTGTAGATCTTGAGACTGCTGCAAGGCAGTTGCAGGATGCTATCATTTTAGCATACAATGACAACTGTCCTACTGTTGCAAGGCATTACAACAGGAATGTATCCTGGTCGAACCAATACCTTGTGGAGAGGAGGAGGAAAGTTTGGTACATTATTTAATGTTGCAAAAAAGTCTGGGATTTGGACTGACTATAAAAGATCTCTAACTGATAATAACAAGGCATTATGGCAGGCCAAGAGAGAGTCCTGGAGGAGACAGTGTGAGAAGATTGAACAAGCTCCAGGATGTGCCAGACTCCAAAAGATTCTATCGAAGGATGTGCAGAGTGCAGTTAAATGGGCTGTTAAAGAGGGTCTAAAAATTAGCCCTCACAAAACAGCCATTGTTCCTTTTACCAACAGAAGGAATGTAGAGGGTTTAGGACCTCTTATACCTCATGGTAAGGAACTCAAAATGCTGGGCGAAGTTAAGTATTTGGGGGTGATTTTAGACTCCAAACTTAGCTGGAACCAACATTTACAGAAAATACTTAGAAAAGCGGAAACCACCTTTGCGGTGGCCAGGCGCATGTATGGTAAGAAATGGGGTCTTAGACCTACTATAGTGTGCTGGCTCAATACTAGGGTAATTAGACCTTCCATTTTCCATGCAGCCTTGGTTTGGTGGCCCAAGATTAAGCAAAAAAGCACCAAAACTCAGTTAGGCAGGATTCAAAGAATGGCCTGTCTTGCCATTACTGGGGCTACCAAATCGACCCCTACTGCAGCAATGGGAGTGCTACTGAATCTGACTCCTCTAGATCTGTTGATGATGGCGGAGGCGAGGATGGCACTCTATAGACTGCAAATTTATAAGCAACTGAATGATCCTTAAACAGTGTCAGGGCTGCTAACTATATGGAATAACGTAGGTGTCCCTTTACTTGAAATGCGGTTGGACTACATCATACCAGTTTTTTATTATTATACTAAAAACTTTTTGATTAAAACAGACCAGGAATACTTGAAAAACAAAAACCCTGTGCTTCCTGAGGATGCCCTGATCTGGTTTACTGACGGTTCTAGGGCTGATTCAGGGACAGGAGCTGGTATACATGGTAAAATACCAGACAGAAGCTTTAGTTTCTCTCTGGGCAAATATGCCATGGTATTCCAAACCGAAATACAGTAGAAACCGGATAAGAAGTCCCCGCATAAGAAGTTTTCCCCTGTAAGAAGTCTGATTTTTAAAGTCCCGAAATCCTATTGCTTTTAATAAGCTTCCCTCTTAATAAGTCTTCCCGCTTAAGGAGTCCCTAATCCTCTGGTCCCTTGAAAGACTTCATAACAGGGTTCTATTGTATATGCCATTTTACAATGTGCATATGAAAATATAAGAAAGGCTTATAGATATAAGTGGATCCTTATTTTTTCTAATAGTAAGGCTGCACTTAAGGCTCTCATAGCCCAAAAGTGACTTCAAGACTGGTTGCAGAATGCTTGGACGCTCTCTCTGTGCTGGCAAACCGGAATGAGGTTACCCTCATATGGGTGCCGGTACATTGTGGCATCCCAGGCAATGAAAAGGCTCACAAACTTGCTATGCAAGATGCAGCGATGACGCTACTCAGCCCAGAGTCGGCTCTTGGAATACCTAGGTGTTCAGCAAGAGTCGCAATCAAGAGCTGGACCGAGATTCACCACTACACTACCTGGGAAAATTTACCAGGTTACAGACATGGTAAACTTTTTATTAGTAGACCATGCAAGAAAAGAGCCGATGTACTGCTTAAATTAAGCAGGTATCAGCTGAGAACAGCAGTTGCATTCCTCACGGGCCATGCTCCTGTGAAGAAGCACTTGAATATTATGGGCCTGTTTGATGGTGATCCAAACTGCAGATTTTGCAAGCTGGAAACTGAAACAGTGTACCATATTATTTGATGTTGCGAGGCCTTGGCTCACCAGCGTTACAATTTCTTTGGGAAGTTCTTTGCTGAACCCAAAGATATAAGCATGGCCTCGTTAAAAGACCTGTGTTGCTTTGCAAAAGACACAGGTTAATGAGTCTGTGTGGAGAGAATAACACAGGGCTACACAATAAGCCTCAGGCTGCAGTGCATCCGGAGCTTCTACCAAGGGGCCCCTGGGGGGGAGAGAAGAATAAGAAGAAATGTTGAAACACAGCAAGTCAGGAAACATACACACAATATAACAATTATGGTACACTGGCTCCATTTTGTTTAATTATCTCAATAATCATAAAAAACCGGGAAATAATATGCAAGCTACAATGTGTGTTTCACTTCTGTCCAAATTTCATTCTGACAAATATTGAGGTATGGTACTAGAGCAGATCTTTGTGTAAAGTGTCCATTATTGTTGCCTGATTTCAAGGAAAATTGCTATGTGTTGACAAGTCGTAGTGGAAATCTCCAATACTAGATTTCATGGCAGTGTGATCAGTAGTTCTTCAGTTGTCATGCACAGATGGACAAAGACAGTACCAGACAGACAGACAGATGTGCCAAGGATATTAAATGTTTCTATCTTGATGCTCAACCTTCTTCTTCAGCTTGTGAAACATTCTTTTACCACATGAGCACTACAGACCTGCATGCTGGCCCAGCATACATTTAAAATGCCATGTTATAATGTGAATGCCTCGTAACTGTGGATTCAGACTGGTCCTAAAAATATACATAACTATACAATGGGGCTTTCTGTTGAGAGTCATGATAAAAGTCTAATGTTGGTTTCTAACTAGCTTTATATCTTGGGCTATGCCCCCTTCCCCCTCCTACCATTCCAGTTCTCTCACCATGCCTTCCACTCCTCTGTTCTCTCTATTTCCCCTTTCACACTGAGGAAATAAAATTTGGGAGAAGAGAAAATGAGGAGATGGGAAAAGGTAGATGAGAGAAAATAGAGGGGGAAGGAGTGGAAAGAGAACGGGTGATAGAGAAAAGAAGATAGGGAGACAATGGTGAGATGGATAAAAGGGCAGAAAAAATACAGAGAATAAAGCTAGTCATAAAAACCCTTACTGGACTCTATCCTGACTTCAATGGAGAACCCCAATTATAAAGTTTGTGACATGCATTTCAGAACCACTCTGAACATTTTCACCCAACTCTTACTACCTGGTACCTCTACGGCAATGCAGACCGAGAAATAATCTACACACTGCTGCCAGTTACACTGGCAGAGTCCATATAAACTTGCAGATATCATATCTACATATTACAAACAAAGTAGAAATTCAGAAACACAAAGTCAATTCTAGAGGGTTCTGATGATGGTACATGACACACAGGATTACTAAGTTCCTGGTCTTTGCCCATCATCTAGTATTCACACAACACCCCATTTTGGAAACTGCATCTGTTCCTGTCCCCATGTGGTGTGGGGAGGCACCGAATTTAGTCCAAATACAAACAAGTGACAATTTGAATGTCAACTGATTCAAAAGCACCTTAAATATGAATCTTAAGAGATTTTGAGGCACTGGGGATGGGGGGGGCTAACTAACATTCTGACACATGTAGAATCACCAATGGGGTGCACAGGGCTCACAGTAAAGTCCAATAGATGACAAATCTCTAAAAAAATTCTTCATTCTGTACACATCTCATTATTGTACGCTGTTTTTCGTAGAATAAATTTTTGAAAGCATAAATGTAATTTATATTCCCCTGTATTATGTATACTCTTACATCTCTCATATGTCCTGAAGCAAATTTGGTGTTCCTTCTGCAGAGAGGCTGTGGGCTCAGTAAAGCTGTGATACGATCTACAATGGAAACATCAATTTCGGAGCAACAGGGCTGAAGAGTTATCCTGAAAGCACATATAAACAATCAATACATCCTGTGAAGACAGAAACATATAAACTAAAACTGAACAATAACTTGTTCCAACATACGAGATATCTGTGCGAGCATGACTGTAAGGTTTGGCCGGTCCATGACGTACTGTCTTCTCTGAGTATTTGAAATGCATCTTCAGATCGGGCTGGTTGCTGAGAGCGTATCCAGCCTGTGGATTGTTTTCATTCTTTACATTCTTTTGGAACTTCAGCAACTGTAAGGCAGAATAGAACAGACTACATCAGGGCAGGCACCACAGCAACCCTTGCACCTCAACTGTTTCTGATCTTTTGTCCAACCCTTTGCTCAAGCATTCAGCAGCTTCGCACTTAGAACAAAGTGCAGTACCTTGCTGGTGGAATGTTGGCAAAGTCACCTGGTTTCAAGAAATGACGACCCAGGTGCCTAAATCATAATGCCACCAGTGTCTCACAGTCACAAAGAGCATGTGAGGCCGTTTCAAATGCCTGTTTGCATCTATCACGCCCGGGACTGTCTAACAGCCCCAGTTTAAATAACTGTAAGGCAAGTACGATTTAAGGTTCTCATGGCAGTGATATAAGGACTGCTGTCTTATGGGATGTGACATCATGTACTCTGGTAGAATCACACTGGTGTTTCACAGGCACTTGCTGCCTACATCACCAGGACAGACAACTGACGACAGACACAACAAGTACTTCTACAATGCTGGCACACTATACTATAACACATCACACCCCATGAGACAGGACTACATAAGTTCACATCACATCAACACAATGCAGGACAAAATCAAAAAAATAAAGATACCTAATAAATCTTCTCCAGTTGTGACAAAGCTCAAAATAACTGGGAAAAACATTAACAAACCAAAATTGTATTCATGAAGAAATTAAGAACAGATTACATCTGGGGAATGCCTGCTACCATTTGTCTAGAATCTTCTGTCTTTCCATTTTCTATCCAAGAACATGAAGATTTAAAGTATACAGAACTATAATTTTGGCTGTTGTTCTGTATGGGTATGAAATATGGTCTTTGACATTAAGAAAAGAACATAGGGTGAGGGTGTTCGAGAATAGGGTGCTGAGGAAGATATTTGGGCCTAAGAGGGAAGCAGTAACCTTGAGGCTGGAGAAAATTAGATAATGGTGAGATTCATGATCTGTAATACTTGTCAAATATTGTTCTAGTGATCAAATCAAGGAGAATAAAATATGTGGGTCATATGGCACACATTGGGATGAAGAGAAATAAATAAAGGTTTTGGTTTGAAAGCTTGAAGAAGACAGCTTGGAAAACAAAGGCACAGACGGATGACATTAAAATGTATTTTAAGGAAACAGTAGGGGAGGGCATGGACTGGATTCATCTGCTTCAGTACAGGAAAAACTGGTGGGTTCTTGTCAACATGGTAACAAACTTCTGGATTCCAAAAATGTGGGGAATTTCTCAACTAGATGAGGACCTTACTAGGTTCTCAAGAAGGTTGCTCCTCTGAGTTCTTACTTAGCTGGTTGGTTGGTTGGTCGGTTGGCCAGTCAGCTAGTTAGTTAGTTAAGGATGTTAGAGTAGTGGTCATTGCCTACTTAAAGGACAGTAATTATAAGCTTATAGACTAAATTGTAAGACTAGATGAGGCAAGTGTAAATTCCATCACGTTTTGTTTCGCAGTTCTTTTAGATTCTCCATACGAATCTGGCAAATTTATGTTTTAATATATGCTTGACAGCTTCCACCCTATCATCAGTAATAGTCAAGATTAAAGTATTCCGGTATGTGATAATGAGTGGTTGGGTGGGCTGATCTGGTAGTGCGCATCAAAAGGAAAAGTAACGAGTGCCCGGGGCACATGAAGAGAATGGATCAAACAATGTTAGATACGAAAATAACCGACAAAACACAACACTAACTTATTATACTGAATGAAACAAAATCTGAACTTGAAACAGCCAAAAGTTTCAAGAAATTTGGTGATGAAACAAGAGTAATCATAAAGTTCAACTTACATCAACATACTCCACACTAGGTGTTTGAGAAGGTGTTTTCTTGTCAACAAGGCACTCCAACACTTCAAAACTAGCAGATGTCACAGTTCCACTCATGATATTGGCACGTGATTTCTTGTTTTCACTACCTTCCACTATCACTGGTGCTGCTAGCAGTCTGTTACAGAGAACTGACATTAGACAGCATACTGTTGTGCTACACCAGAATCAGACTGTGCCAGTCATCTTCACCATCTACTGACACTTCTATGTACCTTAGTTTTTTTATTTTGTGGTACATTTTACAATTAAGGTAAAAGGTAAAATGGTAAAGTTGTCTGTATCCACGCCATGAAGGCATATAGAGGGAGTAGAGACCCACTCATTCTTAACCTTGACACTAGATCGAGATGAGTGGTAAACTTCATGCCCTGGTGGCTTTACCTGGGGATTGTTAGCTAGTATTTGAACTCTGGGCCATCCAGCATGTAGCGAGTCACTATCCTGACTACGCTGTTAGTATTTCAGGCTACACAACATTAAAAGTAGCATGGTTAATGATGATGAATTTGAATGGATTTGTATGGAAGCAGCTGTCCTAACTTAGACATTATCCTGGCATTTGTATGAAGGTTATGCAGAAAATCAAGAAAAACTTCAGTTGGTAGAACCAGTGATCCAGCTAAGATCTGAACCAGGCACCTTCCAAATACAAGTCCAGAGCATTCCCACCTTTAACATTTGGCATCCTGTGGTGTTACCTGTATTAACAAACAGTACTTGTACATCATCAAACATAACCTTTATTAGTAGACGGATCTTGTTCACATTAATTCTACTGACATGTTTCGACTTTTTCAGTCATCATCAAGCTAATATATTACAATATAGAAATGTAAAATTCTATAAATACAAAATACAGTATCATGGGTCAATTTACTGTATTAAGTTACAAAGGGTTTTATCTCTCTAGAACTTTCAAAACATTTGTAACTAGGTATCATCTAATGCTTTTTCAGTTTTTATGTTCTTTTAAAAAAATAAAAAAGCATCAAATTATAACTAGTTACAAATTTTTTTACAGTTTTAAAGAGATCAACTCTATGCAACTTAATACAGACAAAAGATTTATAATGCTAAAACAAAGACAACAATAACATCAATATTGTAAACAATATCGTACGGAATCAAGAACTCATTCCCAATAAACTGACACATGATATTTTGTGTTCTTAAAATTTTACATTCTCATATTTTAATATACTAGCCTGATGATAAGTGAATAAGTCAAAATATGTCACTAGAGTTAATGCGAACAAGATGGTGTAAAATACGAGTACGCCAAACTGCTTGGACACGGACAGGTCATCTCACAACACAGTCTGCTCCACATCTATTCATGTACCCTTCATCATTCCTCTTTTGACATTTGGTGAAACACACTCAGAGCTCTAATGCCACTGGGGCAGCATCTTGCCCTTTTCAACGTATGTTACCCCAGCATCACATACAGCAGATGTTCAGCCAAGCAATGTAACTGACATACGTTTAATCAAAGCACAGTCCCCTGACATGAAGACTTTGTATACAGAAAAATCACAAATGAACCTTCATGGCTAATACCAGCTGGTAGGAACACAGGAACCACCGGTAATGGCAAACGGCAAGACAAACATTAAGTTGTCCTTACACCCAAGCAAAATGCCATGATGGCAGTGTAAGGGTGGCAGACATAAAGGTCCATACATTCTAAATCTTAGCATTAGATTAAGATGTGTGGTTTGATTTACAGTACTGGTTTTATTTCCAGAAAAGGGGTCCCTGGAACACTCTTCACAAGAGGCAAGGGTAAAGAATTTGGTGTGTAGTAAGTGAGATGTTTCAGAGCAGTAGTGTACATGACACAGGCACTTACCCACTCAGCATGTTTGAAGAGTGGTAACACTTCAGATTTCTATCTGGGATATACCCAGTTTGAAACTTGCCTGGGTTACCAGACACGGTGCAACCGACACTTAAGGTTCCTCTGGGGAGAAGACGACGATTTGAATGAAACTGTGGAAGGTATTAAACGCAGGAATTTTCACCTTTAAACGACCAGGGTGGGCATTTAAATTTTAGCGCATGGTTTATGAGGAATGTATTATCTGAACAGAAACAAGATAAAATTATGAAATAAATGGCATTTTGTGGAAAATAAAACGGATTATGCAGCATGTTGTAAACATGCAGTAAATTTCCATATTGCCTAAATATATAAAATTAATTTCTAGAGGTTTTTTTATATGTGCGTTCACATATGTGAACACAGTTCATCTGAAGGTTAATACCGAGATTACTGACTTGGGATCACTGAAACTGAATGTTGAAATATGACAAAACCGTGATTCACGAAACATTAACCCTTTAACTATTTTTAATGTAATACTATGTGATAAACTGGAAGATGTCACGGTTTTTCACGCAATATCCTGTTTCTGATTTACAGCTTGAAATTTCATCTGTTTCCGCCATAGTATTTTGTTCAGAGGAAGAACTCTGACAGACACTGCACTCTACGAGAATTGGAACCATAGGAACATTTTCTACTTGCTCTGAGCAGGCAGTGGTTGAAAAACCTTTTATCTGTTATCTAGCATGCTCTGATTTTTCTATTATAGGAAATTTAAAACAGAAACAGTTAAGGAGTTGATAGGAGTTTCAAGCCATATTCTGATGGTGGTCTTCCAGTCTAGATCACAAGTTTCATGAAGTGAAAAGTCACTGTAGGACAGACTACACCACTGACTAAATAATTCTTGAGGATTCCCTTCTTCTGGGATATGATGCTGTGCAAATGGGCAACTGAATCCTATGTTTCCAGAGATCACAGTGCCTCCACTTTCAAGGGCTGATAGGTCCTAAATAATTCTTGTCTACTCACAGTTCATAATCACCTTCCTTAAACAATCAGTGCTATATAACCACAATAACTGCAACAGCACAGTAACAGCTGCTTAGAATACATGCCTGACATGGTTAAGTTGACAAGCATTAAGAAATGCTTCCTTGGCTATGTGGAAGTCCTTGCTGCCATAACCTGTCACAGCAAAAAGTCCAAGCTCATCAAAGAAGTCTTTGGAGACCATTTTCATCTGCTGCACAGACGATCTCGCCAGGTTGCTGCCATCACTTTCAACGCACAGCGTTAAAATGTCATCATGAAGCAACACTATGGCCAGGCTGCTTAAACGGATATGGAAGTGGCTTAATTCAGCAGTCGGATCCAAATCCAGCGCAGCAATACCAGACTCTGCAAGTACAACAATTTGTATCAATAATGCCATAAAGTTTCTGAATTTAAATATTCCTACTCTCAGAGACAATAAAAATAATGACAGTAAAACTTAAGAAATGACAAAATGTGAATGGGCCACAACATGAAGCTGTGCAGGCTGCATGTTTGACAGGTCTGGTGTAGATAAATTACCAAAGAGCAAGGAATTATAGATTAGGCAAAGGCTACAAGGAACACTGTAAGATCCAGAAACAGATTCTGAGGCTGTTAGGGGTTCCTGTACATACTACAATGTCTATCACATGAAGTCAAAATAAAAATAAAAATAAAAAGCAAATTTTTGAACGTCTTACTTTTGTGCTGGATGGAACACAATGAACTGACTGAACATAAAATGAAATATAACCAATCCTCAGTACATTTTTGTATGCATCATCATACTAAACAGCAACTTACAGTTATCACAGCTGACTCTACACATACCATGTTAGAATGAAGTCACATTAATGTAAAAATTTTATGTACCTAACTCAGCACAGAGACAGGTCTAATTCACCTTAGGTGAAATGCTATCAAACAGCTCAAAAATGTTATGTATTTTTATTCACTTATTCTTGGTTCATGCAATGTTGCTTTCAATAACCCACACCATACAGTAGGGGTATGTGGTGGCGCAGTTGGTTGAGGCGCTGCGCTTACAAGCTGAAAGGTTGCGGGTTCGATTCCCGACGGGGTCATTGGGGTTTTTCATTGACTTAATCCTTCAAGCCGCACTATGGCCCAGGGGTCGACTCAGCCTCTGAGTAACAGGGGTATCTCCTGGGGGGTAAAGGAGGATGGTGCACAGGGCCGACCACCTTGCCACCTTCATGTGCTGACTGTCTAGAAATTCTGGTAGCCCCAACCTCCTGGAGCCCGAACAGCCTGTCCAGGCCTGTATAGGGATTGCTTTTACATTATACAGTATCAAAGGGTAGGAAGACTAGAGACCAAGAATATGGAAGTGGTCACGGCCTAATTCAAGGTACTATTCTGGTATTTGTATGGCAGGACTGAAGAAAGCCATGACAAACTTGTCAAAATAGCCCATCATCAAGCAGAGATCTGAACACAGAATCTCTCAAACACAAAGCAGCAGTGCTACCCACATGACCACAACATTTGGTTTTGGGGATAATATTTTGCTGCTGTCCCCCCCCCCCCCCCCCCCCAAAGTATACAAATTGGAGACATTTCAGTAAGTGCCAGGGACCAGCCAAAGTGCAACACAAGAAAGAAGGGCGACAGGCCCACTGGAATCACTGGGATAAATTTAAGTCTTCTACAGTCCTCTCTCATACTACACTGTATTTATGACCTTCTAAGTTGACCATATCAACTCGCCCAGAAATTTACCTTTATGAGATTTTTTCCTTGTGCGATTTTGAACATTTTGATGAAATGGTGAGTTATGTACCACAGGCAGTCCAGTGGGGTTGCTTCCTGAGGACCTGCAAACACAATTTATACAACCCACATAAATCAAACATCACACTCTTACACTACTGCAGTAGACCCCAGCAGGTATTAGTGTCACAACAAAAACTGAGACAGAATTTTGTACATTTTTATTTGTTGGAAACAGTGTAATTTTCCCGAAATTTCTACAACTGTTTCTTGGCTTTATTAAATATTTTATTCTCAACATTATAATGGATTACCTACCCTTCCCTGATCATGCACGTAGTCATTTTCCAAAGTCCCCATACCAAAATTCTTTCTTTCTTGTCCTATCAGAGACACATGTCTACCCCAACCAACTCCCTTCATTTAAAACTTCTTACAAAGGACATTCAATAAGTGATGTTCCCTACATCACACAAAGTGAATGAGAAATCATTACAACATTAAGTGCAGCTCACTTATTCCACTGAAGTGTCACCATTTTTATCTTGATCCCTAAGCACAATGATGCATTTGTCTCACCTTGGCAGGAGTTTAACAATTCTGTTATGGGAGAAATCTGGCTTCTGCATTCACAGCCATTCACAAACAGCCACTTCCACTTCCTCATGATTGTGGAACGGGCCAAGAATGGGACAAATGCATCAATGTGCTCAGATATGTTGAAAAGTAATGATACTTCAGGGGAATAAATGAGCTACATGGAACACTGTAATGACTTCTCAATTAATTTTCATGACATATGGAACGTTTCTGACTATACTATGAGCATAAGAGTAGCAGTCATGTTCCTCCTTTACATTATGATCCTCTGCATCTTGTTGCTGTCTAGTCTTGTAGGCAGATCCTAATGTTTTGGAGGAATTCCTGCCCATCTTCAGAGTTGAAGGATGAGTCCAGGTCTGACACTGAAATGATCAGGGTGGGGATGCAGCTACATTATAAAGGCGACGTGCAAGCAAGGTGACCAACCAGGTTTCTCAAAGTGCCTACTGGCTTGGATCAGGCTCTGCCCCTAAACACACCACCCCCCCCCCTCTTGTGGTTATACGACAACACGAACAATTCCCACTGTACAATCCTGAGAACTTGTTATATAATTTTCTTGATATCCTACTAAACGTATCTCTCTCACGCTTCATATTAACCCTTATCAGTCCGGTGTCGAGTTAAAACTCGACAGCGCCTTCCGTTGTACAAGGAACAATGTCGTGCTCAAATTAACACGTTATTTTACAAAGTGTTATGCTGGTCACCTCTGAGCTCCTGCCATCTAATGGCTGCTTTTGGACTTTAACATTAATTTGGATGAGACTGTTGGGATTCACAACAATAATTTGGACTGCAGAGGGTTAATCTCTAATCACAATTATTTTGTTGTTATACTCCATTTAGTTAGTATAGTTCCTATCAGTTTTTGTCTGTAACCATATGCACTGCCATAAATTTGTATTTTTAGGCCTCACGTTTTTTACTCTACTATGCCATTTTTCATTTCATGTATCACTACGTTAAATATGTCGGGAATAAATGCTTCCTATCCTTGCATTGCTAGTCATTCCAAGTGAAGGTTGACATCCCCAAGCTCATACTTGTGTAGCAACTACAATGAAATTCATCCTGAAAGACAGTTACAATTACCATGGTTAAGACATAGCAGTCTCTACTGGAGACAGGATAGTTCGGTTGGTGCAATTACCAGACTGTGGACCAGGCAACAGCTGAGTCAAGACCAAGTTCTGGGTGGGGCAACGGATTTCCCTCTACTCCTGAATGTCCAGACACACTCTGGGGCCCATCCAGCCTCATATCCAGTGGGTACTGGGTGCTATTTCAAAGAGTAAAGTGGCCAAGGCATGAACCTGACCACTCACCTCTATTTAGTGCTGAGGTTAAGACTGAGTAGAGCTATACCTCACACTCCCCTATATGCCTTCGTGGTGTGTGGTGCTAATTATGCAGAGGGACATCACTTTTATGTTTATATCTAATTCATCATCACCTACAAAAGTCAAAGTTGTCCTTGTGCTTAATTAAGCAACATGGCATATCAATGCACTGGGAAGTGGAGGCACAGCTCCATGCATTCTTAATCTTGGCTCTCAAACAAGGTAAGTGTTCACCTTCAAGCCCCAGCTACTTTATCCCTGGGGAAGGTGCCCCCAGCATCAATTGAATATGAGCCTAGGTGGGCCCCAGACCTGGTCTGGATGTTCTGGAGGAGAGAAAGATCTCTTGTCCCCACCCACAATCAAACCCCGATTCCTCAATCATCAAGCCTGTAGCCTAGTCTCTATAAATGGGAAAACATTATCATGCATGGCAATTGGAAGTACCTGCGGGTGGGCGAGGCGGCCATTGATCCCGATTTGCTGACACTGCTGACACTGCTCACCGTTGACGAGACGGAGCCTTCCATACTTGTTGTGTCTGACAACACACTCTCGCCCATAGCACCACCACGCATAGGCAGAAATTCATCATCGCTGTCATCTGTAAAGGTAAAGATTCACTCTCTAGAATGCTATGGAACTTACAATGAAAGAATGTTGGTCATCTCACATTTACAAGATAAAAATCTGAAACTGCACCAATATACAGTGGAAAAGGTGTGAGCGCCCACAATTTTTCATTGCAGATGGAGGGGGGGGGCTGCTACCCTGAGGCTATACATAATTTGTTTCATTATAAAAACTATGTTACAAACATCCAAGTCCTAAATATAATTGTAATATAACAGTGTTTGCAACTTCATGTACATAAATACAAATATAACTTACATATTCAATGACTCAATCACCTAACATAAATCACAAGGTCTAATCTTCTTGTTTTTTTAAGTTCATCTAAGCCTCTCTAAACTTTTTGTTCATTTTTCAAAATTCCAAAGTACTTGTCATCAGTTGATTTCAGTGGTTGATTTTGGCCAAATGGTAAACCACGTAAAATGTTTGTTATCACTGGGTCTACAAAACAATTTTTTTTAATTCAATTTTGGGGGGCCCCCCCCCTCCCCAAATAAATCCAAATAAATTCAGAAAGCACATAACGAGAGTGAATGCTGAAAATGCCATCAGTTGCACCACACTGGAAACTCTTACACACGTCTCTAAACACAGTCAAGAGGAGTTATGCATGTACTAGGAACAATGGAGGACAGTCCATCATGTTTTGTGATTACTCAGTTTACATTTTATTTACAATAAAATATGAAAATATTTAATATTTGGGTAAGGTTTACAATGGATCACTCTGTATAGTGCAATTAACTATAACATGTTTCCTATCCTGAAACATGACTGCATTCCAACAGTTGTATTATCATTGAGCATACATCTGCAAACTCAGCATTCTCCAAAATGGATAAAAGACTTCATGCATTCATCTCCATTTGTTTGTTCAACACACGGCTGCAACTGTCAACAAGTTAATTTCTTTGACACTAGCCAGTCACATGTTGCCTCACCTAACGAAGCAGTAGACCACCCTGGGTACACTGCAAGCTCTGTGTCTGCAACGCCGGCACAGGATGCAGTTTCTGCTGCAGCTCCTGTTCTACCCTGCGGAAGTCAGTACGATCCATCGGCTTCTCCATGCATCGGGATCGTGGGGCCACATTGCTAACAACAAGACAACGAAAATGATACCAAAAACATTTACATTCTATTTGGCAAGACTGGGAAGAGCATGCTTCATAATGTAGTAAAAGTAAGTGCCAGCACTGTTCTCTATTAATTTATTAAGCCAATGTTGAAGCCTGTTTGTAAAATCGGATTAACAATTCATGAGACACACATAAGGTCTCTTCATGACCTGCAGTAAAGCAGACATTATTACAGATCAATATGGCTTAAAATCAAAACTATCCAACAAGTGTTTATGCAAGATATATATATATTTATATAATATATATATATATAAACTGCCTAATGGTTTAGACACTGACTGACAGGCAAATTAATACACATAAAGTGTTTGTTCCTACATAGTAAATATCACGTGCATTTTTAAATGCAATATATAACATACAGATTAATTTTACACAGAGAATTTAACACATTTTGTATACAACTACAGTATACTTAATTTCTTAAATATTTACAGTAAGGCACATGCTGTACCCTCATACTTATAAGGCAGAATGAATGTGATGATAATGTTGATCACGATGATGACAATATATATGGGAACACCCAGATACAAGAGATCACATTACAGGGACACGTTCATCATTGGCTAGCACAGAACAGAAGCGGCAGATCCATCAACAGTTAGTACTAAAACATAAAGTCCTACCAAAAGGACATATAACAAATCACAACCACAGATGTTTATCACAAACCATCTTTTTAAAATAAACATGCTGTATTATGTTGGAGTAATCACATATAAGAAAATACATAACAAGCCACCTACACCCTAACAATATACTTTATTTTAGAAATATTTCTGTACCAACCTAAAACAACCCGTGAGTACAACATGAGTACCAAGGAGTTCCTGCAAAATGTTGGTACACTTTCCCTGACTATACAGCGTCTTATTTCAGAACACACTAATCCCTTTACTGACACAAGATGTCCCACAAAACTGCCACACTTCACGTGTTTATATTTGCTGGCTTATTTTCATTGGATTTAAATCTCAACTGTTATGTCTACAGGAGAGTCATATGAAACCCTCAAAAAGTTTTTACCACATACTTCAGTGCAGATGGGATCAATAAAGATACAGATTTTTCATTTTTCAACCCAGTCCCAGATCTACCATAAAGACTACAATCCCATGATGATGGTTGTGAATACAGCTGCAAACAGCAGGGTCTCAACTGTTTCACACTTTTAAGGTTTTCATTTGACTCAATCTTGTAGTTTCCAGCTGTTCCAGCAGGTCACTTACCAGTGGCCCCAGCATTCCTCACCATTTCAATGCAAGTAACTTCCAATGTTGCTTTTCAGTGAGTGTGTGGTGCACACTTATCAGTGAAAAACTAAATTGGCATTACTTCTCAAGTTATGAGCTCTGTGGTCTTCTGGGATACTACACAGCGTCGAGTGTTAATCCTTTACCGACGTTTCAGGACAACATATCTGTCCATCTTCAAGGGTCAAGAAGTTCAAGAACAAACAGGATGTTTAACAGAAGACTACAACCCACACCTACTACAAGATCAGGTACTACTTCTTTTGGAAGACATTTCTCTACAGGTGTGATTAAAAATGTGGCTGAAACAAGATGTTTACTTGTAATTAAAATAAATAATAATACAAAGTGACTCAACATCATGTTTGAGTGAGCAACATGCCTGCTTTGTATTCAGAAGGTCCAAGTTTCAAAGCTCAGCCTGGAGACTTGCTATCCTGAGGTTTTCTGTGGTTTTTCTCAGTCCCTCTTGGCAAATGTTGGAACAGTTCCTCAAATTGGGCCCATGACAACACCCTTTTCAATTAATTTTTCACTTACCACCCCATAATTTCATATTACACAAAAAACAAAGAACAAATAGAAATACAACATTCAGAAGAGCTTATTTAAATAACTACGAAGGTCTGATGACATGCTCCTGGATCATACAGTGCAACAAGCCAATTTTTCCCAATGCTTTATAACCAAGTACTTTGTCCTTCAACCAACTACTCTCCACAAATCTTATTTTAAACCATATTTGTTTGATTTTGTCTTACTTGTTTGCATAATTTCCCAATACCTGGTATCCTCCAAGTCTGGAGTAGCCAGGCCATGCAGGAGCTCAATCAGGACATGGAACTGACGAGCAGACAAGAAGGTGGTCAGTGAACCCAAGTTCACTTCTAGGTCCACTTTGGGTCCCAGCACTCCCTCGCTCTGCTTTAATTTCAGTCTAATTTCCTGACGACCTGCCAGCTTCCCAAACAGGATGGGGTCTGGCTCCAGTGACAGGTTTGAGTGGTGGGAGGTCTTGTCATTAATAACGGACTCCTGCATTGAGGCTATGTGGGAGCTAGATGGCGATTGAGAAGCTGGAGTGACAGGCGCTGTCCCAAAATTTGAGTCTGAATTCTGAAATAACAAAAAAACAGAATGACAAAATTAGGCAAAGCATTAACGTTTACACTTCCAATTTACTTATAACTGGCCAAAGCACCTCTTCTTCACCCAGATTTTGCTTCAAATAAGCTGCATTTAAACAACGAATCTGTTCACTGATTAACCCTTTTGTAACCAGCAGGACGTATATGTCCCACTTAACAACTATTCTTTGTTAAGTCTGCTGGGATGCCAGGGTCCCACTTCTCCTCCATACTGCCATCTACTGTGAAGTTTCTGTATTAATTAATTCAGTCATGAAAGTGTTAAAGCAATCTTATTAACACAGATTCCCATTAAGTAATTTCTATCACATCGACACATGGCACTGAATATAGTGACTGAGCTGTGAACTTACATGAGCTTCTATCCATACAGCTGTGATTATCTAGGAACCTAACCAATGATCGACAAGAAGGGACGAGAAGCAGTTAGCACTCATTAAACATGGCAAACATGCTTGATGCTCAACTCTGTTTTCTTCCTCAGCTCATACCTTACGAGAACACACCCTGTAATCCGTCACATGATGGGCTGCCATACTATTCGTCTGCTACTTCACAGCCATATTCATCAGTCATTTCTTTATCCATAGAGCAAACCAAGTGTTAATATTTACTAGTGGAGTGCTGCTATCTGATTTTGCTGTGTTCTGTCATATGCAGAATGCTCAACTGTTTCTCTTGCTTCAATTCGTACCCAGAGACAGCACACACAGTAACCATACTCAAATATGGCTTCTGCTGCAGCATGCACCTTGCAGAGAATATAGCAACAGTGGTTACCATGATAACACAGCAACCTACCAAGCAACTGAGCAATCAGCCAACCAAGGAAGGAAGGAAGGAAGGAAGGAAGGAAGGAGGAAGGAAGGAAGGAAGAAAGGAAGAAACTATACTCATTTCCATACACATATATATGTAGAGATACATCACTTGGACCAATTGTGTGAAAAATGAAGATGTATTACACAGAGTCAAGGAGGAAAGAAACATCCTACATACAATAAAAAGAAGGCCAACTGGATTGGCCACATCTTGCATAGCAACTGCCTGCTGAAACACATTACTGAAGGAAATATAAAAGGGCCAGGAAGATGACGAAGGAAATGTAAGCAGCTACTGGATGACCTTACAGAAACGAGAAGATAATGGAAGCGGAAGCACTAGTTGTACTCTCTGGAGAACTCACTTTGGGACGAGGCTATGGACCCCTGTCATAAGAAAAAACTATGTGATGATGATGATATAGTGACACCAGCATACAGATTCTATGCAGCAGTATGGAACATACACGTGTTTTTGAGTCACTGTAATGATTATACAAGGACAAGTGTCACGATTTACCCTACTTTATTTAGTAATGCTGTCCAACTAGTAGCATAAAATACTTGATACTGTAAGGGTAATGCATACTTACATCTAATTATAAGACAGCAATACTTCATTCTGACCTTAGAATCTGGAGTTGAGCTGCTCGACAGAGACATGACCGATCTTGAGAACGTTCGAGCACGGGATGGGAACTCATCTGTATACATTGTGATACCCTCCAAATAGAATTTCCTGGCAGTAAAAGCTGCCACTTGATACACTTTGTTTCCTTGCTGAAAGTATGTTTCACCAGGTGTTGAATTCGGTGGGTCTGTCCCCGCCTCATCAAAGTAATCCACGCTGTCATGAACAAACGGCAAGTCATTAACACTACCAAAAGCCACTACAGAATCTCAGCAACTCACATTTGTAAAAGGAAAAATATACACAGGATCAACAAGTGTGTGTTATTTAACAATTCTGTCAATTGCTACAATTATATGGGACTGGTGACAAATGAGCACTGGGCATTGGGGGAAAGATACTGACAGGGGAAAACTGGAGTACTCTGAGAAAAACTTGTCCCTGTGTCACATTTTCCACCCTAAATCTGGATGAAACCTGGGCCTCTGAACTGATAGGTCAGCACATAACTGCTTCAGTCATGGCATGGTCACAGGATCATCAAAGCAAGACAGGCAATGTACATATAACATAATGTTCTGGTGTGTCTGCAAAACTGTTGTCATGGAAAAGCAATAAGTATTACATATTCTGAGTGTGTGTCTGTAGCCTTAGTTATCCAGCATGCAAAGCGCATGCGCTGTATTATATTGTCATCTGTGGCCTGTCTGGCTCTACCATATTTTTCTACATTATGTCACGAATGGAACCATTTTCAGAAAAATGTTACTAAATATAAAATGTGTACTTTAATTTTCTCTGCAACTCTATGTGAACATGTGCACGAACGATAGAGGGAAGGGCAGAAGTGACGGGAAGACAAGGAAGAAGACGTAAGAAGCCACTGGATGACCCTACGGAAAAGAGAGTATACTGTAAATTGAAAGAGGAAGCACTAGATCGCACTCTCCAGAGAACTTGCTTTGGACGAGGCTATGGACCTGTCATAAGACAGAAAACAAAATGAAATGAATCTGTGTGAAACATTTCTCATTGTAAGAAGAATTAAGTGAGATATTACCATACATGTACATAGGTCTTCATGTAAAATACCTGCTATTCTTGTCAGATTTTAATCAAACTAGAATTTTCTCCACAGATTTTCGAAAAATTCTCAAATATCAAATTTCATGAAAATCCATCTAGTGGGACCCACGGTGTTCCATGTGGGCAAAGAGAGGGATAGAAATGATGCAGCTAATAGTTGCTTTTCAAAATCTTGCAACCGTGCCTAAAAATGTGATTTACTGATGTACTGCACCTACAGCACTCATTCTGATATCAGATCATGGGAGATTTTATTCACACAAACACATATTCGATATGTGATCCCTGTATATTCAGTAGCAAAATAAACACATTATAAAGTATTGAAGATAAAAAATATGTAAATAATACTAAATACTGCTAACATGAGAGTGCCAGCTGGGCAGATCAACGTCTGCATTTAGGTATCATTCCCATTGCATTTACTTCTCCAACAACATGAGAGTGCCAGCTCACGATAGAACTGTCTGCATTTTGTGTATCATTCCCATTGCATTTACTGCTAACATGAGAGTGCCAGCTGAGTAGATCAACCATCTGTACTTTTTGTATCATTCCCATTGCATTTCTTGCTAAACAAATCTGTTCATCTCTTGAAGGTAACCATCAATGTCAAGATATCAATGCTTATTGAATTTGACAAAAATTGTATGGTACTGTTTATGCGTACTGGGTCAACAATGTATACAGAAAGGGCTAGATTTGTTACTAGTCTGAGTGCTACATTTCCACTTTTGGCACAGAAGAACCAGGTCAAAATATTATGTTGTGAGCAGATTTTTAATTGGCCTTTAAATTTTCTTATCTGTGCAATCAGTAGTTTTGAGCACAAAGTAATTAAAAACAAGAACAGTACCATAAACACACACCATAAAAATATTTTACTCATTGTTGCACTGTCAGACAAAACCTTAAGTTTTCCACAGTTGGTCATACTGCTTGTGCAAGCATGACTATGTATGCAGTGCAGCTGCATTGGCCGTCTTCTGTGCAGAGTCAAGTTGACTCAGCTAGTGATGTGGTAACTTCCTACCACTCAAACTGCTGCGCTACTGGTGACTGCAGATGTGTTGTCAGCTGTGTTTCAAACTTGTAAATTTCACTAATAATTGTGAGTGCAGTGTTACGTTTTGTCTATTTTCAGTTCATTATCAGTTCCAAGGGACTTCATAAGCATTCTGATGAATTACATTAACAGTTAAACACACTGTACAAGACTGAGAATGCAACATTACACAACTTGACAAATTTACTTTATTGTGCTTCGCCATAAAAGAACCAATCGCTAAAAATGTTTTGAGAACTACATAAACAGATGGTACTTACTTTTTATTCTGAGCTCAACAGCAACTCCGGCGTTACTGTCTTTTGGCACATGTTCCAAACGTATAACTGTATCTACAAATTTGACTTTTACACGGCACAAAACTGTAAGAGAAGTAGGAAGTTTAATTATTTTTTGCAAATCTGAACACAACTTTGTAAAATATTTTAACTCAATACAATCTTTGGTCAGCAAAACTGTTTAGACAAGCAAGAACAACAAGTACAGAATCAAAATACCAAAAGAAACAATATTTTTTTACGCCTGATATTACTTTTATTTTACAATACCTAAAATTAATAAAAAAATACAGTAATTTATTTTACTGTTTAAACCAATGAACAGAAAATGCAACAGTATAAGAATACACAGTTTATTTCCACCCCCCCTCCCCAACATGCACACGTACAATTTTCTTCTTTCTCCCATGATTTTAAATCTGTGTTCTGATATGAAGCTTCTGTCAGATGACTTTCCTTCTTTGTTTCTAACTTCACACAGCTCTGTCTTTCTTGAAAAGCTGACAGCTATTGAGCTGCTCATGAGTTCCTTTGCTCTTAACACATTTGTGACCACATATGATGCTCTTCCCATCACACATGACAGAAGGCGTGTTTTAACCCAACTGTCTAGTAAAGCAGGGATCTCAGTTGGATTGTGTGGGTTATGACAAATTGCTGTTTCATGAGCAGTATGACTCACACAACACCTCTGAATGCAAGCAATCAGTAATGTAGAAATGAGGTGACAGTAAAATTGTCCCTGTACTTAATCAAGCATCAAGCACCAAGCCATGAAGGTGTATCAGGAAATGGAGGTATATCTCCAACCATTCTTGACCTATGGAAGTGAACTGTCAGGTACATACTCAGGGTATAGAATCCATGGTACTCATTAAATAGAAGGCTGGGTGGGCCCCAAAGCCAGTCTGGAGGTTCTAGAGAAGAGAAAAATCACTTGCCTCTGGCAGGGATAAAAACAATTCCTTGATCATCCAGTCTGTGGCCTAGTCATTATACCAATCGAGTTTGGAACGATATTTAAAAAAATATATAAAAACCACATAATGCTGGGTAGCTTTCACACATATCAAAGATGTTCCAATTATGCTGTATGTACTTATAAAAACATGAAACATACTTGAATCAATGGCCTGAGCAAAGAGTTCAAGCCCCTCCAGTGGCTGGGGCTGCTCTGTATCCTTTCCATCTGAAGAACCTTCCTTCAGACACTCCTCTGCAAGCTGCATGCTGCTTGTCATACTGCTCCACATGGATTCAAACATGGACGCACCTGACATAACATACTCACATTTATTTACCTTCACATTTACAGCTTGCATGATACATTAACACTCCTACTGCCAAATCTATAGAACATCTTTACAATCATTATGACCAAACTACTGTCACTGAATTTGAGACTTATTTATAATTACTAAAAAAAACTATTCAAATCCGAGCAAATTTCCCTAACATAGGGGTGCACAAATCCTGGGTGCCAGGTCACCATGGCGACTAGATTTTCTATGGTGGCACCTAATATTTGTGGCATCTAGAATAATGATGCGTCTCATAAGTTTTTTTTGGAGAATTTGTACACCCCTGCCCTAACCTGTCACTGAATTTGGACTTTATGTTAGGTTTACAGCTACAACAAATTATTTTAACTTAACTAATGCAAAAATACCCACATTAATACACTTATGATACATCAAATAAAAATGTCCTAACAATACTAAAGGATTTAAAGATAGGGATAAAAATTTTTTAAAGCCAAACATATCAATTTATGACAGCAAGGTCTAATCTCATAGACTGAAATAAATAAAAACTGTAACATTTCAAGTACACCTATGTTTAAATCCACAGGCCTAGTGTAGGAGGAGGTGTGCTGTTTCATAAGCAATTGAACAACATTTACGAGACAGAAGTCTGGCCATGACAGATAGATGCTTGACTGACAGATTGTTATATTATTTAATGATACTACTTCAGCTGCAGAAGTCTAACAGCATTCAATATGGCATTATGACAACCATGAATGAAGAGCAGCAAACATTTTGAAGGTGCTGAAGTCCTGTTTCCAGGTACCATCCCAGCACTCACCAGGAGACATTAAAGAAAAATATGAGAAACGTCATGTCAGAAATAGTCAGTAACTTGCCAGGGTTTAAAATTACTACCTACTTCATACAAGTCGGCTGCAACAACTTTCTCCTGTTTCCAAGAGGAGATGAAAAGACATAAAACATTTAGTGTTGGACTTTAAGAGACAGGTAAATGAAGGCTCTGGAAACGGAGCGTCTTCCTGCATGGGGCTCTGAGAGGGGAATGTAGAGGGGGGGCTCCTTTACTGGGGACTTTGATATGTAAAAGAAGGCTCTGGTGGCGGGAATCTCTCTCCATGGGAGCCCCGTTGGGGGAACTTGGAGGGGGGACTTCTTCACCACGGACTTTGAGAGACAGGTAAAAGAAGGCTAGGGAGACAGAGTGTCTCTTTCTGTGGGAGCTCTGCAAGGGAAACCTGGAAGGGGGGTTCCTTTGCTGGGGACTTATAAAGTTACGTAAAAGAAGGCTCTGGAAATGGAACATCTTTATCTATGTAGGGGCTTCATAAGGGGAACCTGGAAGGGGAAGATCTTTACTGGGGACTCTGAGAGACATGTTAGGGAAGACTTTGGAAAGGGAGCATCTCTCTCTTTACAGAAGTTCTGTGAGGGGAACCTGGAGGGACGGCTCCCATACTGAGGACTCCAAGAGACATGTAATAGAAGGCTCTGGAAAAGACGCATTTCTTTTCACAGGGGCTCTGTAAGGGGGACCAAAAGGTATTTAGCAAGGGAGGGCTCGTCCAATATGTTTATTGGGCCGGAACCTGTACTTGATATATTTTTCTGCTATGTATAACTTAGAGGGTTTGTGGCCTTATGCTGTGCCACAACACTCTAAGAAAACATCAGCATTTCAGGGGGCACAAAGAGCGTGTTAAAAAGGCCTACGTGCTTCAAGCCTCTAAAGGCTCGAACCCATTGGGTATTCTATTCTATTCTAACAGTTAAACAATGCTTACAACAGAAACCTCTCTCTGCAAACATACAAAGCAAAAAGTTTTTAAACTTCAGTATTTAATTGCTGTATTTAAATCCTGCAAGTTCATCAGCATTACCATAATCCACAACCTTCACAACACGACCTTCACAACCCATTTCTTCAAGATTCATTTTCATGTTACCATTAACTCTCTGAACCAAAGTTTGATACGCATTTTATGAAATATAAATTCAAATGAGATCTGAGGTTTTCACAGCAGTGACTATGAAGATTGCTGCGTTCTGAAAATGATGATTTATAATTTGATGGGCTGAAGTTTCAGAGGAACCTATTACCTCCATGCTCAGCACAGCAGACAAGGCCAGCAGTTTCCTTTGAAATATGCACACCTATCTACCAAACTATATGGCATCACATCCCTGAAGACAGTGATCTTAAACTTCTATACAGCTTAAGAGAAAAGAACTCAATCACAAGCACTAAGAAATTGTAAGTTAGCAGTTTTTACAAGGTTTCTGTGGTAAATATACCGAGCAGGAAGGTGTAGTGGTAATGCCTTAGACTTGTAATCACAAGGTGTCTGCCAGAATCCAGCTACCCTGATACCACAGTTTTCCTCAGTCCCTCCAAGAACATAATATAATTGTGTCTTGAATGGAGCACAACTGCTTCTTCCAAATCCTTCCCAATTCATCATTCATCAATTGTCCTACCACTCAATGCTACAAAGTCTGAGGTATGGACAGCATCATAAAATACTCCACAAAGCCTAACTAATGTTTATTAGATCAGTGTTGCAATCAGAATTTTGGGCAATGCAGAGAAAGACTGGTGAAAGTAAAACTATACTTTTCCTTCTGAATACGAAGTACCTCTCTCATCCAAAGCTCCACCTTATCTCCTTCCATACATGCCACTTGATTATTGTTTTAGATCAGCATGAGTTAACATAGCTTAACAGTGTCCCTGTTGGGTCTAGTAAACATAAAAATGCACAAATTCAGTTAAAAGTTGGGTAGTTTAAAACAGTACAGTTCCTTCTATCTTACAGTAATCTTTTGTATGCAGAACTTTGGGAAGTAGAATACTCTGTCTTCATTACTAGTAGCTCTCATGTGTATTTCAGATTTCCACCAAAAATATATATCTTACATTTAAATTACTTAAAACAGCAGACAGACTTTGGGAAATAATAAGTATTAAACAACTTAGCTGCCAATAAATACATCTAAGTTTTCATGACAGTGCAAATAAACATACCACTGTCAGCCCTCTGTTTAGGCTGTATGGTCAACATTAGGCCCATCACTTCAACAAAACTTGAATCACTAAGAAGTGATGACCACGGGATGGATACCGACATCTGCGAAATGTATCCATCCACAAACTCAATAGGCAGATTCTGCTGCTCACCCAACTCATTGAGAGCCTATAAATAGAACACATGTGGTCATGTTATTTATAGTACAGTTAATATACTGAAAAGCCCTGCTCTCTTATGCATGCTTCTGTTTCCATGAACCACTGCTATTCCGCAAATAATACTCAACTCCCTTTTAAGCAAACGTGCGTAGCAGTGTCAAGTACGGAATTTGTAAATATCTGAATGTTTTAAAGTGCATATTGTGAATTGTGATTGCTCCCACACAAACCACTGCTATTTATTGTTTTGTCGTCTACAATATTACGAACATACTCCCAGTACAAACAATCGTAATGCGTACCTGCACGTCCAATCTAACTTCAGAAACTGTGCCAGTGCCATTGTACAGATCCACTGTCAGCTGATCCAAGGTCAATTTTTCCTCCAAAAATTGACCCAAATATCGCTGTAGCAAGTATCTGCACGCTCGCTTCTTTATGCTTTCCGACCATGGAAAGCCCAAGTACCACGGCATTTTGAATGTATGGAACATTCAAAAGAAGCTATTTAAAACCTGCTACACTCATTGTTCGTCGTCACTCTTCCACTTGCTTCCACAGGAACTATTGCCAGCAAATAAAAAATAGAAATGACGTCATTTGTTTTGACCATTATATACAATGCACGGTAGTTTACAGTTTCCAGCACATGTCATACCAGAATCACATCATTCGCGTTAATTTTTATTCAAATTATTTATATACATCATACCGACCTTCTACACAGTTTCCCCATTCAATCCACATATGCACTAAATTGCTATTACACTATCGAGCACGGATCACCTATCGAGAATGATCACAGCTGACAGTCATGCCAAAGTTACGTTGTGCGTAGGTTGCTGACATACGTCTGTTGTCTGTGCTAAATGTCACTGAAATTGACAACCGAGACGAATATTATGGTTCGTTACGAAGTAAATACAATACAGTGATGATACGTATGTAGGAAAAGAGTCACTTCAGCACGCAGTCCAATAATTTCCTCTCTTTTTGACAACACAAATTTCGTGCGGTTTTCCTTATTCACATTCTGATCATGCAATGCATGAAACATTCTGGCTGTTCCTGTAACGCCTGTGACTGGTACCCCAGTACAAGCGTATGCTTACGTAATGATGTATATCTTGATGTTTTCACTTGGAGCTTGTTTGTGAGGTCATGCCCGGTCAGAAACGTTAAGTAGATATTGGCCCGATTCCCAACGGTTTAGGATTTACCATTACCCGAATGTTAAAAATAAGCGCACTGACACCTACATTGAGCTTTCATTGCTGAAGTTGTAATAAATGTTCAAAATGACCATCCTCAGTCGCAATACACATTTTGGTTTCTGTGTGAGTTGAGCGTGTAGCATCATTGCGTTTTTATGTGCCACTACATGGGTTTGTCTTCCAGGGTCATTTTATACCCGTCATTTGCATACACTTTTTTCTGAAAGAACACCTGCAATTATTATATGTACCCTTAGAAACAATTTAATTGGTAACTAACACAACAGAGGATCTCCCCATTTTCACCCGGGTTGATGGCTTGGTTATTATACTCTATGCTGGACGTCTAGATCTCCAGGCTTCAACCCCTACATATTTATGTGGGGTCATGTGAAAGATCTGGAGTACCAGCAAAAACAGAAAACATGAGATGCATTTCTCTGTCTCAATCTGGATGCTGCAACCATGTGAGGGCAGATCCCAATAAACTTAACACTATCTACATACTTGGTTCACAGGCATGCCAAGAAATGTATTACTAAGGGCAGTCATTCTGAACATCTACTGTAAATTCAGCAATAAAAACTTTATCTAAGATTTTGAAAGATTTCAGGCTTGAGCCTTGAAGGTACGACTAACAAATTGTCCTGAAACACTGGTAACCAACTACCAACCTACACCATGTAACATCTCTGAAGAGCGAAGGCACTGTGGTTAGCATATATCGGACAGACCAGCTAGTCCATTGAGAGCAGGGCCAAAGTGCACCACTGGCACATATGGCTCAAGCAACCCAGTAAGGTAGCAGAGAAGAACACAGACTCAATCATGACCATCAAATCCATCTCAAGGATGCCAACATCTTCTCCATTAATCCCTGCTATGTGGATCAACTGCATGAATAGGGAGAATGGCATAATCTTCAGCACATCAGAGAAACTGATTCACTCTCAGAGAGCATAGGAGGCCTCCTCAAGAAGGTTAAGTAGTTCATGGTCCTTTTCAGGGCCAAACATCCATGTTTCTCCTGTGTCATATGCTTCTGATTTTCCTCTTTGCTCTGTTTATAGCATATCCCAAACACTCACATTGCCCTGGTGGATACTTCATGGTGCCAACAAAGCTCTGACCACTCTGTTGTCCTCACCCCATTCAACTTACCTGCGTCCTGTTATGGCCCTTTTCAGGGACCCTCGCTTCTTTTCAAGTAACATTAAATTCATTATTTGTAGTCTCCAGTTGTTTCATCCTCAACACATCACACTGCAAAACCCACCTGAAATCCATTCCTGACTCCCTAGCTCCCACTGGTTATTAGATGGTAACCAGCTGCTGTCTCATACAGCATCCAAAAATACCCTTTTTCACTTCCCATTCTGGTACACCGAGGCTCCTCCCAATACCTCCCCTATTGACTCACCACCTTCTCTGCACACCCACAGCAATTACTGCTATATAATAGCCACCTTTGCCCCACATGGTTATTCTTCCTGGACTCTTGACCCTGAAGATGAATGCACTATGATCCTGCAAAATGTCAGGTACTTCTCACCCACTTACACAGCACCGCATCCCAGTAGACTAGTATCTTGTGTTTGATTTGTTTCATCTACTGGTGTCATGAATAAACAAATTAATAAACTCAAACTGACAAATATATCTTCTTGGTTTATCTTGCAGTGCTTAATCAACCATATAAATTAAACATTACTAAATGAAGAACACCAAATAATTACAAATAATGAGTTCAGAAAGCCATGGAAGAAACACTGGTGGGATATTTTAAAGTACAGTCACAAAATTTCGTTGTGGGGGACAGAAGAAACCCACAAAATCTCAGTCAGTCAGGGGTCTACTTTCCTAGTCCAAATCTGAAATGGAAACATCTAGAATAAAGGAGCAGAATGCTAACCGTCACATCAAAATATAAGAGCTACAGTACCAATATGGCATACAACTAACTTCATGGTTTGCAATTCACGACACGAATTTAACTTATGCATTTATGATCCCCCATAAACCAGATCGAGTAGAATGTTCAGAACAGAAATTAATTATCTAACACTATTAGGATACAGTGTTATACATAAGCCTTCTTCCCAACGAAAGGCAAAGAATTCTATTGTTAGACAAACTATGTACCGTATTTCGCGCCTCGAAAGACACTACAAGTCATCCGTGCTACAAGTGATAAGACGAATCCTTTACACAGCAATGTATTTTTTTTGCTGATGTAATAGCCTACTTATGCCGGTGTTAAGACACAGGATACTTGTTTGGAGCACCGTGAGTTAAAAATGCATACGAGGCGGGAAATACAGTAATTTTCGTCAAGTCTAACAATGTTGCCTGTCATCCGTGGAAATTGCACAAATCGATGGATAACAATCGAACGTATCGGTAATAACAGCAACTTCATGCGTGTGAACATGGGCGTAGTATAATTTGACAGATAAAGCAAGCCTATTCCTCACGTTTAATACAGTACACTGCCGGTTACTGTTATGTGTCTAGTTCGTGAGTGCTACACTTAAGTGGGCTGGAACTTATTTCAAACAAAACAGGTTGGACGGAACGGTTAAGTTCGACATATTTGGTAGTCATCAAGAATGGCTCTTACAAATATTCTTTTACTGAGTCAGATCGCGGGTTATGTTATAGCTTTGATTCTGTCATTATGCATTACAGTACCAATGAGTTTACATCAAGATGAATTTAGGTAAGTATATTGGTGACAATACTGTGTATAAATGTAATTGTAATAATATTTAACTTGCAGTGCGTGAATATGTATATTTGCAGACTGTGTGTTTGAATGTACAATCATTTGTTTAGGTGTATAACTTAGGCAGTGATGCGCTTAAATTAACACTTTTGTGTATTATATGGAATTTAATATACTTTTCAGGGGTCATTGCTTATTGTTTTCTACTGGAGTTTGGCAGGAGGGGGATGGACAGTTCAAAGTTGATTGGGCTTCTCAGGCGTATTGCAACTACACAATATTTGTTGGTGTGGTCTTATTTGTTGTATCAGCAATCCAGGTTTATCGAATGTCATTATACTTGTACAAGGGCACAGACAGGTGAGATTTAAAATATTTATGAATATGAATTTTTTATATTACATAATATTTCACTGTTTGTAACTAAGTGTAAAGTAATGTGTGGTCATGTTATGGCTGCAATTGTAGTAGCAGTCAGCTATGATGTTTGATCTTGTTTTTTATTTCAGTTCCTTTTTATCGGCATTTGTTGATGTTGTTGGCAGTCTTTTCCTGTGTGCAATGACAAAAGTTGCAGCTTTGATGATTACACTTGGTTTTCTTGTTTGGTGCGATGAGATGACAAAGAGATTTCCTTCGTAAGTTGAAAATAATGAATTTCTAACATTGCCGTACTTTCTGAATTGGAGATTGCCATTCTTGGTACATTTCTAATGAGGAGGTTAAAACAACGTGGGAGAGCAATTTTAAAGGGCACTTACAGTGGGACATTACATTTCAGATTATTGGGTTTTTAGTCTTTGTCCATTGTCTGGTATTCAGAACAGAACACTGAAATGGAGAGCTGGAGAGTTACATACCCAGTTGGATCTGTTCCGAATACTAGATGATGGACTATGTGCAGAAACCCCAACACTTATCTGGAAGAGGATTTAGCCATTAATTTTTGTAGTAGATTCAGTTTTTATAATTCTGTGAACTGTGGGAAGCTTCACATGTCACTATATTAGTATTTTTCAATAAAAAAAATTGTTTCACACAAAACTTGGTGGTTGTAATATTTATAGATGATTTTACATGGGATGTGCATATTGACTGTGCGTGTGTTTTTGAAGTGGAAAATATTTTTTACTCATTAATTCTGTATTTTGGAGTAGAACTTCTATTCATACTAAGCTATTTTAATTCTTCTTGGTGCAGTTTCAAGACATACGTTTATGACAAGTGTGTTTTATAGGAAGTTCACTTTTGTATATCACTGTGTATTCAACTTTATTGTGAAAAACGTGCTTTATTCTAAAGTGATGTAATCTGAAATGATTTAGATAGCAGAGATATGATATTATATTATTGTATGGTTGATGTGCTACGTTAGTAACACGTTAGATTATCTGTCAGCTTTTATTTACAGCTGTGACCTAGCTGCAGGCAATGCGATTGATCTTGCTGATGGTATTGACACATCTGGATTCCCTATTGAAATGGGGACAGCCCAATTTGGAGCTTGGGCTTCATGGGCTTGTTGGGTCGGCTTAAGCGTATTTGCAGTACTGAAGCTGTGTCGCTACCACCAGCTGGAGAATATGAGAGTTAGTATGTTTCGGGAACGGCAGCGTCTCATCAACGGTAACAACAGTTCTGCTGGACAGGAAAATAAAATTGAAAGGACAGGCAAGACAGAAGGTACGTCACAAGCACAAGATGACAGTCATGACAGGAGCGTTACCAGTGCTCCACCTGTGTAAGGTTACAACTTCAGTAATATTTCAAATGAAATACAAGAGACTGAAATTTACGCTCAGTGATTATAATGGACGTTTCTACTATGATGCTGAAAACTGTGAAATGCATTTTTGTGCTGTCTGTAGACGTGGAATGAGTTAGATGTATGTCTTTCCCCCCCACCCCCCCATTTTAATTTAATGCCCAAGGGGAAATAGAGAGCCACACTGTTTTACAGGTCGATACTCAAAACTTCTAGTCTCTAATTTTATATGGCCCTGGTCTTTAAGATGAATTCATTTGGGTGGGTATGTTAACAATGACAGTATCAGTAAGTGTTGATACAGAAGTGCAAGTGAAAGTATTTGTGTGTGAGTTTTGATATTGAAAATTATTGTTTAGTGGATAAGATTTTGAGAAAAAATAAAATTGTATACTTCTACCAGTTGGCAGAAGAAGACCAAGTCACTTCATGTATGATATTCTGTAAGCTATAATTAAAATTCAATTTATCCTGATTTCAGGCTTCCGCCGTGACGTTCATGAAATCTGCAGTCTTCTGGGGTATTACGCGGCGTCGTGTGGTAATTGTTTACTGGCGTTTCGGGACAACGTATCGGTCCCATCTTCACAGGTCAAGAGTCCGAGTACTACTCTGCTACTCGGACTCTTGACCTGTGAGGATGGGACCTATACGTTGTCCCGAAACGTCGGTAAACAATTACCACACGACGCCGTGTAATAGCCCAGAAGACCGCAGATTTAATTGAATTTATTCCTGAAAGTAACAAAGTGTGATGTACTTATATGAAATGAGATCTAATGTTTCTGTTGACATTTCATGTGCTGGATCACAAGTTCCAGTTTCAGGGAGTGTTTGAGACGAGACATATTAATGATGTGTATTTGTATCATCTGTGTAAAAGTTTAAATCTTCCAAAGAAACATGGCTGTATGTGCAGTACTGCATTAATAAAGTAATAGTAATTGAAGCAAGTAGTACAGATATAGAAGGATGTTAAAGTCTTTTCAGATGTGATGCCGTAACATCCAATAGAAATTCACCAACCTAGTTATCTGTCTTGTGAGTGGAAGTGTCATCTCCCCTACCCTGAAGATGGGACAGTAGGTTCCTCTGAAGCTGTAAATCTGTACCAGACTATATAATCCATATGAAATACAGTAGAACCTCGGTTATCCGAACTTCGCTTAACCGAAACTCGGGTTAACTGAAACCGGCCGACATGTTATTGATAAAGCGGTGGAGGGACATTGCAGCCAAGGAAACGTTGTGAAAAAAAGTTCAAACTAAAATATCAAATTTTTTTTCATAGACATTTGCAGTGTTGTACTGTATCTGTAAATATCATACACTTTCTTGTGCCATAAATTTTATTAACATGACATGTTTCTGAATAAATGTTATATTTATTGCACCTTATCACGTCAAGCCGAATTTCCAAATTATCCGAAGTTATGCTTATCCGAAATCGGATCTGCCCCCTTTATTTCGGATAATCGAGGTTCTACTGTATAGAATCACAAACAATGCAAATGCTTCTTTATGTAAAGCAGAAATTCAAATGAGATATGTGACAATGGTGTTGCTGAAGATTCAAGTCTTCTGGAATTCCACACTGCATCACTGGGCAAGTAGTTTGCAGTGTTACGAAGGACTGGAGTGTCCATCTTCAGGGTTGGAAACCAGTCAACCAATGATACGTCACTTTGTAGAGGGACCGAGTCTTGAGAAAGAGCCATGTCTGAAGAATGTGTGTCATATTGTTGAATTTCAAACTGGTTCTCGAATACTGCAGAGTGAATATTACTGAAATAGGTGTGAGGAATGTTTCGCTTTCTGCACTAAATTTAGGAGCAAGTATAATGAAACATGTGTACTGGAGTGTACACAATGAGCATTTATCTGTGAAAACAAAATGTTGAGGTCAGATATTCAATTAGAACTTCACTGTGAAACAGTGTGATTTTCTATTAGCCTTATGGTGTACTGAAAGAATTTTTATATTTATTTGTATAAGATGATGTTCTAGTGTCAGAATGCTCTATGAGGAGCATCTGTACTCCTAGTATATTTTTCTGTGTATTTTTAACTGGGTGAAATATTTGTTCATAAGTACACCTGCTTATGGAGTAGGAAGTCCTGAAACTTCTGTGCATGTAATTCACACATTTATTATATAGCATAATTTTTATTTACCAAAACTTGTAATGCTGGTTAAATGTATCATTTGTGACATTTCTGTCTGTTTATTGTTCATGCTGTGCAACATATTATACTTATTATTAATAAACCAACTGCTTGCACAAACAAAGCATGTAAGATACATACATGTGATATTCCTTCCATGTTCCAGCAGTTGACTGCCATCATCAGGGTGTAACATCTAAAACATAACACAGTTTAAAAACCTAATGAAGCCACTGTTTATGTAAGTATAAAAGTTAAAATGATATAACATAGTCATTGCTTATTGTACAATAAAATATATCAAAATGATAATATGTTTGATTTAATATTTGTTAAAAGTTTTTCAGACCCCTAAATAGTAGGATATAAAGTGCTTGTCCTCATAAATACATTGTAAGTTCAGACTATAATAAAATGTATGTACTATATGTTTAAGGGTCTGAAAAACTTGTAACAAATTTTAAATCAAACATATAATTTTGATACATTTTACTTTACAATAAGCAATGACTATGTTATATAATTTTAAATTATATACTTACATAAACAATGGCTTCATTAGGTTTTAACCTATATAAATTTTAAGTGTGTCTGCCTGACGATTGCGGTTGACCGCTGAAATATGTAGGAGGGAATATCGTATGTATTTTCTGTATTTCTTTATCTGATATCATAAGGTTTATTTTCATTTAATGAATTTTTTGGTTTTGTTTTATATATTATACAGTATTTTTGGGATATCAAAATATATTCCTTGTTTATCTGTTTTTGTAAGGATAAAATATATCACAAATGTCCATGAAATGTTTTTCTGTTATTTGAAGTAAATACCATATATATGACATGGTAACCAGTCAAGTTCTGTGACTCCGCAAATGCTTTTTAAGTCTGTTATTGTAGGTTTGTAACGTACTTGAGTTGTGATGATCCCAAAGTCTTCATATGTGCAATTCATACACCTGCATGATCTTTTCCACTTCTCTATGTAAGGAGATTGTTTACAATCCTTCCAGAAATATTCTAATACAATTTCACTGTGGTCCATATTCCTAATCCTTGTTGAACATGGGGATTAACATTCCTGGAAAATAGAATGCTTGGACATAAAATTGTGGGAAAAAAGTGTTGCTTTATATATACACAGTCCGACAATTATATAATGAGACTGATTTTATTTTGACCAAGATAGAAGTGCCATCTATGAAGCAATGCATGCCATCCAAGTGCCCAACCTTCATCTGTAATCTGGCAACACCGCAACGTCCCACGCTGAGCATGACGGGAAATACGGCGCCATGTTGTGTAGGCAGTGAGAGGACGCGGTCACAGTAGCAGCATGGAGCAGAGAGCGAACATTAAATTCTGTGTTAAACTCGGGAAAACTGCAGCTGAGACTGTGAAATTGATGAGACAAGTGTATGGGGATAATTCTTTATCTCGTGCACAGATATTCAGGTGGTATGCACGATTCAAAAGTGGTGTGGAAACGATTGAAGATGAAGCCAGGCCTGGGCGTCCATTTTCTGTTCGTAACGAGGGACTCATTGTGAAAGTGAGAGAACGAATACAAGAAGAACGTTGTGTGACTGTAAGAATGATGGCTGATGAGTTTGGTGTTAACAGGGAGACGATTCGTCAAATCTTAGTGGAAGACCTGGGCAAGAGAAAGGTCGCTTCCCGGTTTGTGCCGCATTCATTGAATGATGATCAAAGACACGGGCATGTACAGTACGCAAAAGACATCATTAAAACTGCTCATAGAAATAAAACTTTCTTGAATTCGATTGTAGCAGAGGATGAAACTTGGTGTTTTCGCTATGATCCCACAACTAAACGCCAAAGTGCTGAATGGAAGTCACCAGCATCACCAAAAGGCAAAAAAGTTCGTTTTCAAAAGTCAAAAGTGAAGACAATGCTTGTGTGTTTCTACGACAGCAAGGGAATTATTCACCACGAGTTTGTCCCTCAGGGACAAACTGTCACTGGAAGTTTTTATTTGAGTGTTCTGGAACGCCTATGGAAGAGGATTCGCCGTGTCCGGCCCGAGTACTCAGCACCAGGCAGTTGATTTCTTCTTCACGACAATGCACCGGTTCACCGGGCAGTTGCTGTACAAGAATTTTTAGCCCAAAAACAAGTGTGCGTGCTCAATCATCCGCCTTACTCCCCTGATTTATCCCCCTGTGATTATTTTCTGTTCCCCAAACTGAAGTTACCATTGAAAGGGCGCCTCTTTGAAGATGTTCAAGACATCCAAGGAGCTGTGACATCGAGTCTTCGGGCCATACCACAAGAAGACGTGCAGAGGTCGTTCCAGTCTTTGCTAGATCGTGCCACTCGCTGTATCGATGCAGAAGGGATGTACTTTGAATAAAATACAGATAGTACTCAAGTCTTTTGTTCCAGTTTTATTCTATAACCTCAGTCTCATTATATAATTGTCGGACTGTGTAGCAGGCTATATACTGTACATTATCTTAAAAGGTAAAGTTAAAGTTCTCCCGAGAACAGGCCATGAAGGCCCAGAGGGGGAGTAGAGGTATAGCTCTACTCTTTCTTTAACCCTTGTACTAGATGGGGGTGGGTGATCAACTCCACGCCCCGGCCGCTTTACCCCTGGGAAAGAGACCCTGTACCCATTGTATAGGAGACTGGGTGGGCCCCAGGGCTGGTGTGGACGGCTGTGAAAAATCTTGCTCCCACCAAGATTTCATCCCCGGACTGTCCAGCCTGTAGCGAGTCGCTATACCAATTACGCTTTCCCAGCCCATGTACATTATCTTAACCAAAGCAATTTACTTTACATAATGAACTAATGCTATATTACAAATTATAATTATAGGCATGGTATATTTAATTTACTACTGAAAAAAGCTGTGGGCCGGGATAGCGTAGTCGGTATAGTGACTCGCTACGAGCTGGACGGTCCGGGGATCGAATCCCGGTGGGACCGAGATTTTCAGCACCCATCCAGACCAGCCCTAGGGCCTACCCAGCCTCCTGTACAATGGGTACTGGGTCATTCCCGGGGGTAAAGCGACCGGGGCGTGGCGTTGACCACCCACCCCCATCTAGTGCCAAGGTTAAAGAAAGAGCAGAGCTATACCTCTACTCCCCCTCTGGGCCTTCATGGCCTGTTCTAGAGAACTTTACCTTTTACTGGAAAAAGCTCTGGTAAATGTTTGGGAAAGACAGAAGTGAGCCTGAAGGAACCTTGAGGTTCCTAGGTGGCTTGAGTCTGACGAGACGGTATGACACCAATGTGGGTGGCAGCATGTTCACAAGGAGACAACAGTTGCAGGGTGATGAGAGAATTGAAACAAAATATTCAGCTGTGCATTTCAAGTGTCACTGAAAAATTTTCAACAAATGAGTGGCATGATGTTTGCTCATCCTGTGTATAGTGCATATCTCTTTGTGATCTACTGTGCACCTTGCAAACAGTTCTGCATGACGCTTCTTTGCTTAATGGTAATGGCATTGAAACCTGACTCCACATAACCATTCCATCTTTCTTAGGGTTTATGCAGTGTTTGTTGTTTTCATTTATACTGTAAAATGTGGTTTGACATTCTTTCTCTGTAGTTTATGTAAATGCTTTATCCAGCTGCATGTTCATCTATTGTATTTTGTAATGAACAGACTTGCCATTCTTTCCTCTGTTTTAATTGTTGTAAGGTTCGAGGTTTTCACCCGGAGGAATATGCACTGAAAATAGATTCAGTGCCAAAGTGAGTAGGGTACAAATGTGATAGGTATGTATGGAGGTTGCAAGGGCACCCCCAAAGAGTTATGTCCCACTTACAAATAGCCATCTGCTGTCACCCTTGCCTTTTCTCTTTTCCATATCACTCCTAAAACAGAATCCTGTGCACCTTCTGTATCCTTGCATTTCCTGTGCTCTGTTCCCTTTGCCCAGACTGATCTCCTGGCCACCTCCCATGGACTTTGCTTGTAACATATGTATATAACCTACCACATTTGTAAGAATATACTTCAACCCTGAAGGTGAAAGCAGTACATCTGTCCAAAACACTGGTATATTGGTGCATTGGTATACTTGGTGGGAAAGACCTGTTCCAGTGCAACTCTGTCCACTGTAACTTTGCAAGGGATCATTTGAAAATGAACCCATGTATCTGTTGTGGGAACAAATGGTAACTATGTGAAGTATTGTATACCCATATGTTACAATCTTGATATTGAACTCCACTACCCACAAATCACTGTTTTGTACAGTGTCACTGGTTTTAATATATTTTTTTTCATGTCAATTTAGCATGAACTTGTATGTTCAAAAAACACCAGTTACTCTGTGTGTTACATCACTGTTTCTGACACAGTTCTACAGATATTAACACTCCTAGGGTAAATAACTTGCAACACTGCCTTGTTTTATCTTGGACTCAGCTAACTACATGCTGTAAGAGTCCTTCTTGCAAAGCTAATAGTTCGTCAGCGAAGAAATTCCCCACATTTTACGGAACCAAAGGTTCATTATCATGTTGGCAAGAGCCTGTCACATGTCCCTATCATGCCCTCCCACTGCACTTCTTTACAAACCATCTTACTGTAGTCCCCCTATCTATGTCTACATCTTGTGTGTGCTCTCTTTCCTTAAGGTTTTCCCACTAAAACACTATACATTCCTCTTCTCCCTCACACGCATCACATGCCCTGCCCATTTCATGGTCCTTAACGTGATCACCTGAATATGTGATGAGAAGTATAAACCATGAAGCTCCTAATTATGCGATTTTCTCCAGTCTCGTGTTACTTCCTGTCTTGGACCCAAATATCTTCCTCAGTACCACATTCTGGAACATCTTCAGCCCATGTTCCTCCCTTAATAAGAGGGATCAAGTTTCACATATATATAACTTTAGTGGTAAAACTAAGCACCAAGTTGTGATGGTATTTGGGGTGGAGGGAGGGGGGGGGGTGGTTGTTTGTGACAGAGAGCCCCCGATCTCCACTAGATAAGGATCCTGGGTGGGCCCTACATCTGCATCTTGACATCATGGAAAAGAAAAAATACACCATCCCCTGGGGACTGTAACACTGATTGTCCAGTCTGCAGACAGCCAGGCATTTTACTGAGCTATGTCACAGCTTGTATTATACTATACTTACAATGCAATACATAAATAGCATCCAGTCTCGAAACATATGTGTGCTTGAAACCATTAAAATACTGTCACTATTTTCACTCTCATTTCCTCGGTTTGGTAAGAATGCAGAATATAGTGAGACTGTGGCTGAAATGGGTCCAGCTATTCCTAAGTTATAAACAGACATACACATACTGGATATGTACTCGACTTTATACACATTTAGTAGTGGGAAAGAAGACTGGTTTTCTCAGGATATGAACAGTACAGATGAAAATATATGGAATATGTCTGAAATGTAGGCAGTAATTTAGAAACATTATGGATACATAACATTCTCTTAATAGACCATGTAATTTACAAAGGGCATTTGGAAATGATGCAGCATATAACAAGCTGCAAGATCACACAAATTATCAATGCATAGTGCAGTCTCAGTACAGCATTCCACCACCAAATGGCCCTAGTCATGCATGCCTGTGGAAAACTGCTGCGTGATTACCAAGTCTAGTGGTTGAAGCGCATGGACAAGCGTAGCAAAATAGATTATCATGGACAGATAGACAATGTGGTTCCTGTGGAAAGGTGTTAAAGCGTCAAGATATTCATCGTCGGTTATCTGCAGTTTGTGGACAGAAAGCACTTGCACGAAGCACTGTGTTCAACTGGGTACTGGGCTTCAATAGCGGCAAGGAAACCGTACAGGTGGCTGTCCACGAGTGGTATCGCAACACACCTGAAAAACGGCTCTGTGAAGCCAAATGGAAGCTCCCAAAAGAGATGGCAGCGATCTATAACCTAGGAGGGGAATATGTTGAGCTAGCAGTTGTTTAATATTCAGCATAAAGATAATAAAATTGCTGCAAACGAGTTGAGTGCAAATCATTTCTGAACTCCCCTCGTAAAATATAAAAGAAGTTGGCAGGCAGCCACTGTACTTGATACAGTGAATAAACTTTCTGTAATAAAATGTGTCATGTCAGCAATAAAGTATATATTTACTGTAATTGAACAGTTAGTTACAGTTCATTACATAAAGGTGAAACACTGGACAGTGACCTTACATAAAGTCAAAGGATTTTTAATTTCATTCTTGTGTCCCATATAGATTTTGTAACAAGTAGGGTAACAATATACTGTATTTACCCAAATATAAGATGAGAATTTTTCCTAATTCCTGATCTGGAAAATGGCAAAGGGTAGGGGGTTTCCTTATAATGGCATAAAGATTAAACATGTTCTGTACAGATATTTTTCTAATAAGGTGACCATTGTGAAGGGCGGAGGGTCATCTCATTATATACACAGTCATCTTACATTCGGGTAAATATATTCTGTTCTATAGTATAGACTTGGGTATGCCATCACTGTAATGAGACATATGTATGCGTCCAATTCTGTCTATGGTTTATCTTACAAGCAGAAAGTTTTATGAGTTGGCTGTTGGGCCAATAAATTGTAAGATCAGGGTTTGTGTTCCAGCACTTCATCCAACACAAATGTAATTTCACAACATCAATGTTCTGAAGGTAACAAAAAAAAATGAAAGCAACATATTGCAACCATTTGTTCAGTAAGTCTGATCAAATCCACAAGTGCAACCATTACAGCCAATACCAGCCAGGATTAAACAGTCAGCCCTCTCCAACACATTATCCTTTTCCAATTTTGCCTTTGAAATTTCATGGAATATTCAAATTACTCATTCTTTATCAGAGTAGTGCCATATTCCTTACCGAGTGAGGAATGGCGAGACATCTTAGCTCATTCAATTTAAGGAGAGAACTGCAGCCGTTGACAACAGAAATACTGTCTGGTCATTAGAAGTCTCCAACACACTAATTAATATACATATACATAATTTTCATACTAAACCATATATGACGTTCCTCTTGTGATGAAGCTCTGTCCCATCAATGTGTATAAGCAGCATGGAGGTAAAGATCCCTACAGTGTACAGCACATCAGTTTCATGCTTCTAGGGAAAAAAATCCAAAGTACCCAATTGCTATGATATTGCATGGACCCCAGAGCTGCTCTGCAGAAAATTCTGTCTCTGCTGGGAAGTGAATCTTGTTCATCCAACTTGCAGCCATTTACTGCACAGACTTCGCTACTCCAGTTCACATAATATATGCCATTTTTACCTGAATGTAAGACAATTATCCTTCTTGAAACTAAAAATCACGGGGAAAATATATTTTTAAGTCACATCACACCACTTTGGAAACTGAGATGCTGTGTAGATCCAGACTTCTTCCTGTGACTCCTGGATTTACACAGATCAATGAATCTGTACTTCTTAGTCCAATATACTTCTTCCAACAGCGACTGTTTCTGGTCGTGGAAACGGGACGCTCTGCTGCGTTCATTTCCTACTTGCTTTTGCTTGGTGTCAATGGCAATACACATAAAGCAAAGAGCAGTCTACCCATGCCACGGACAGTAACGCAATGTGCACTAAAAGGAAACACCACAAGTTTTAAATTACAGGGATGTAAAATGTGTCGCAGCATTTTGCTTGGCTTACAATGTTAAGATTCAGCTCTCGCTTTTCAGGTGCTAAATTAGGGGACAAATCCGTGTCTTAGACTCAGCTAAATATGGTATACAAAATAAATCTAAAATGTGACTAAAACTGCCTCAACATCTTCATCCTCAACTTATATGACTTCACTATCAGAACTACTTCAACTTGCATCACATTCTGCACCAAAGTGTGGTACTATTATAGCTTTCTCATCTTGTGCAATTTCTGGAAGTGTAACAATATTTTCTGTATTGATTATCATGGTATTTGAAGAGACTATTACATCTGCTGCGTGAAGTGCCTCAAAATGAGAATCAAGTTCCTCCTTCTGGTCAAAGTTGAGTCCACACAGAATGCAAGTAAAGGTAACAGGATCTGAAGATTCTTGCATTAGCACTTCTCCCTTGCGTCCTTTAAAATGTGTCCGTTGGTGTTTGTTACAGTCCCCTTTCTGTTTAAAACCACGACCACAAATATAGCAGGAGTAGGGACGTTCACCTGTGTGAATGCGCATATGGGTGTCAAGCGTGTCCCGACGTCTGAAACTCTTATCACAGAGAGTGCATTTAAATGGTCTCACATCTGAATGAACTAACATATGCTGATTCACGAGCATTCTTGAACGGAACGCTTTACTGCACAGTGTACATTTGTATGGTCTTTCGCCTGTGTGTATCCTTTCATGGATGAGCCGATATTGCTTGGTCTGAAATCCTTCATCGCAGAAACTGCACTGGTATGGCTTCTTACTGTTGTGTATCCTCTCATGTAACTGCAGCTTCGTCCTAACAGCAAATGACTTCCCACACGTTCCGCAGGTAAAAGGTTTATCTTCGGAGTGTATCATCATATGGTACTTAAGAGTGAGCTTACTTGCTAGTTGCTTTCCACATACATCACATACATACATTAGAGGGTCAGAACCTTGGTTTTGAGGCTGTTTCATTGCTTCTTCAACCTCTTCTCTGCTATGCATTCTGCGATGACTGATCAATTCCCCCAGGCTGTTAAACGTTTCCTTACAGACTTTGCATGTGTACTTATTCACATCTTCATGTGTCTTTATATGCATCTTCAGGTTTCCTAAACGATTAAAACCCTTCCCACATGTAGTGCATATGTGCTGGCGTTCGTCTGCATGAACCTGTATATGTTGTGACAACTGGCTTCTTTTGTGAAAACACTTTTCACAGTGTGAACACCTGAAAGGGCGTTCATTGTTGTGGACACGCATGTGTTCTGTGAGAAGATACCTGCAAAATAAAATTTATTTTAAACTAATAACTTCCTCTATAGTCACTCTTCAGAAACTCAGTCACTCAACTAGAGAAGGAATTCCCTGCGTTGTAAAGAATGCAGAGTTTCATCAACATGTGTACAACAGCCAGCCACTGGAGTCCATTCTGAGTCAGTAAAATCCAAGTGCACATCCCCACAACCTATTTAAGATCCATTTTAATATTAACCTTTCATTTATGGCTCAAGCTCCCAGTGGTCTCCTCCCTTCCTGCCCTTGGATTAATCTTTAAACGACCTGTGTCATTTTATACATTTAGGCAACAAGGAAATTTACTGCAGTTTTAAAACATGCTGCATAATCTCTGTTTAATTTTTTTTACCAAATGCAGCTTGTTTCATAAATTTATCTTAATCTGTTCGAATAATACTCACTTTTTCAAAAACACCAACCCCGTCGTTTAAAGGTTAAACACTTTTATGCCTATTTTACCCCTCATTCACTCACCAACTCATGCTCTCTCTCTCTCACACACCACATATTACACACATATACACACTGCATGCCTCATCCCTCTCATCTCATACTCCTTAATTTGATCACCCTAATATCTGACACAGAGTACAAATTACATAACTCCTCATTACAAAATTTTCTGCAGCCTCATGTTACTTTGTCTCTATTAGGGCCAATATTCTCCTCCCCAGTATCTAATTCACATACACCCTCAGTATATGCTCTTCCCTTCAAGCGAGAAATCAAGTTTCAGTCATACAAAACAAGTAATGATGAAGATTTCTATATTCTGGAGTAGCTGATGGTGTCTTTTCCCTGAAGCATATACATTCAGATAACTGTTTTAGTACAAAAAAAAAACATTTGTAACGGAAATACTTGCAAGTAAGTAGTTTTAATTTTTATCACTGAATTTTAAGACACTATATCTTTTATGGTGTAATTCAAAAATAATATTTTTACAGCACAGATGACAACACCATAGGATATATATATTATATATATATTATATATATCAGAAACCTAAGCAATAATCTGGAAATTTCTTTTAGTAAAACACATAATGCAAAATATAAGAAGTTGACAGGCAGCCACTGTACTTCATAAGGAGATAAACCTTCTGTAAACAAATTCCTTATATTAGCAATAAAATTATACATTCCTGTAATCCAAGGGTTACTTACAGTTCAGTACATGAAGTTGAAACACCGGGCAGTGACATTACATAATGTCAAAGAATTCTGGTCTGAAATACTTCACTGCAAACACTTCACTGTTTGCATTATATGTGGTTTAACATGTAATTACTTGTAGTTGTGAAAACTGAGTAACAAAGTGAACTCTGGTACCAATTCGATGTAGCAGGTCATGAGAATTAACCGAAACAATTTGAAATATGCTGGATTAATTAATATACAAAATTCTATAATTACCGTATATTCTCGAATCTAATCCGCACCCTTTCTACAGTTTTAGAGGGCTAAAAAATTAGATGCGGATTAGATTCGCGGTCTAGAGCTGGATTTTGGAAAAATGATTGAGCTGCTGTACGTGCCGTAAGAACAATACAATACAATAATCTATTATTTTATTATTTATTATATAATAATATAATAATTGGGTCCAGTGAATTTCCTTCGTGACGCCTCACACCCGCTGATCGCTGCCTTGTGTTTCCGCCATAGTCGAACGTAACTTTCATCAACTCCAAAAATTGCAGCGGCTTTGCGGTTTCCATTCTCCTCTGCGCACCGAATAACTTCACGTTTGAACTTTGCCGTATATGAGAGTCGTTTAGATTTCAGGTGTCCCTCTTCCATAACTACGGTACACGACAAATTGGAACAAGCACCTCCCACGTTTCAACAACTAAGGCTCAGCTGGCTTCAGACGAGATTGCGCACGTCTGTTGAGAAAGGCCCCGCCTGGTATGACTCATCGGCCACAGGCGTAGCGTCGGATTTTAACGCATTCGTAACATCCAATATTATTCAATCAGTCGCCCCGTGGGCAAGGGGTGGTTGAAGGAAAGGTGCGGATTAGAATCGCGAACTAACGTTTTTTCGTTTAAGAAGTCGCCAAAAACTGGGTGCGGATTAGATTCGGATTAGATTCGAGAATATACGGTAGTTTTTGTAGTTTATAGCATGGAAACACACCTTAGGTATAACAGCAGAATGGTAAAGTAAAGTAAAAAGTAAAATTGTCCATATCCATGCCATTAAAGGATACAGGAGCATAGAGGCATGGTGCCACTCATTCTTAACCTCAGCACTAAAAGGAGGTTAGTGATCAACTTCATGACCCAGCTGCTTCACCCCTGGGAAACAACCCCCATAACAAATAAATAGGAGGCTTGGTGGGTCACACAGCTAGTATTGGATGTTTTGGAGAAGAGAATCTCTTGCCCTGCCAGGAAACAAACCTCGGACTGTCCAGCCTGTAGCCTAGTCACTACACTGACTATGCTGTCCTGGCTCCACAAGACTAGCATGGTATGACTACAAAAGTGGAACTGAGTTAATGCAGCCCTGGGCCATGCTGCTGGTATGTATGTAAAGTTACAAGCAATTTTAACTTTGTCATTAGACAGAGCAGTTTTACATGTCAGTTGCAACTGATTACCCAGTACATATGGATCTGAAGGGTTAGGCAGTCTCCAGGCATGTCGTAAATGAGGTACTGTAAAACTTGTAACAATCCTATCCAGTCCGTACCATTAAGTCTCCCAATTTAATTTATCATGGATATTCAACCAAATGCCTGGGCTAGAATTCAACTGTAGCACACGGCTTGTACGGTCAAATGAGTAAAATGATCAAGATGACAGTGTTTTGGGATCTGATGCTGTGTAGCTGGTAGAAGGGTACCAACATTTTGGAGGAACCTGCTGCTTAAAGATGGATGCATCACATCTCAGAAGACCGCAATCTTGACACTACTCTGAGAACCCAAAATCTCAGGTGATGAAGATGCTAGTGACTTTGATTATTCTGACAGTACATGTATTTAACATGAAAGTTTTTGAAACTAGTTTTTCATTTTCTCATCATTTAGAAGATGCAGAATCTTTCATTTAAATCAGAACACATGTCAAATTTCAAACAGCAATATTATAGTATAAAGCGAAAAAATATGATTCAATGTTAAGGCTTAAATAGCAGATTGGGCTATTATGATGCTATTTACACCATTTACACTATCAGTTCAGTAAACTCTCGTCCAATGCAGGGGATACATCCCTCAAAAGCAGTGCATTTGGAGAAAGTGAAGGCAATGAATTAATAAAATCATAAATATACTGCAACAATATCTGTCTATGAACAGACTGTGTAGGATAATAAGCAATGGTTAGTTAAGCAAGAAAGAAAATATCAACAAAATCAACAGAAAGACTCAACCATCAAGGTAACCTACATTAACCTTTCTTTACTGTTATAACTCCAACAAAATATACTACATGTTTTGATCCTTACTGTATCATCTTCAAGGAGAAACAACAAATGAATATAAAATTCGCTGTCAGGCCTTACATTACTTGTTACATTTTCTATTACAAAACATTTATAATAAAACATGTTAAAACCATTAAATTTTTTTTTGTAATGATGTATGACTATATGTAGCTACAACTGTTATTATTTTGTAGCATTATGATGTTGATATTACCATTAACGTGGAATTAAGTTCTTCAAAATTTTCAAATGAAATTCAAAAGATTACTAGTAAAACATCTTGAAATTTCCTCAAATTACTCCCCACCACTTTACACATATTGAAGTATCCATAAATACCTATTACATTATATCCTGCAGTCTTATCTGCAAAATGGTGTAACATTTTGTTTGTTCTGGCACTCTTTATTCCTTGTAGGTATGTATTATATTCTCACACTGGGGTATCAGGCTTTCAAACATGGGCACATTTACTTCTATATAAATTTGTAAAAAGTTTTATTCTTATAGATTATCATTTTTTAAAATCACATTACAAGTCCATATGCATGTCTGCACGTAAGCAAGTGTACATACAACTTACAAGGAATACGAACACCGGAACCAACAAAAACATTACACCGTGTTTCACATGACTTCAAGATACAATCTAATAAGCATTTGTGGATAGTTAACAGATGCTCGGTGGGAGCTGGGGGTGGGTAGAGAGTAACATGAGTAAATCTAAGATATCTAAGCTGTTTCATTAGTAATCTCTTACACTTCATTTTAACACATTCACTGCCAAAGTCGACCATGGTCGATTTAAGTATTTACATTTTAATTTGCCAGAGTCGACTTTAGTCGATCTAAAGTTTACTCTGCTCTTTTGCCTTAAATAGGCCACGCACACAATAAGTTCTTTCAGGAAACATATTTTACATCTTTATTAAAACCCAGCTGACAACTAGAAAAAATATATGCATTTTATATATAATTATATTTTATAATTTATAAGACGACGCACTAGTTGTTTAACATTAAAAAAATCGCTGGCAATTTAACACCGTCCGGGATTTAAATGCCCGGCAGTGAACGTGTTAAAATGCTGAAAAAGTTAAATTTACATTAATCATAATATCAACACAGCAATGCTACAAAATAATAATGGGCGGAGACTACACACATCAATATAACAATAAACGACATTTTTAGTAATTCTTAATAGTTTTTATCATAAACATATTTTATAAAACAAAGTATAACAAATAATGTAATGCCTAACAATTGATTTGGTATTCATGAGGTGTTTCTCCCCAAAGATGACCCAGTACGGATCAAAGCATGTTAGGAGACAGGTGACAGTTGTAACACTAAGTAGAGGTGGTACATGCTTCAGAATGAGTCGACTTAAGACAAAATGTTAGGTATTAAAATAAAATATCAGCACAAGGTGAGGCATCAAACTTCATCATACAAAATGCAAGATGTTGAGAGTTCAGGGCCAACACAAGCAGAAACCTTATATTCCCAGGAAACACCTTAACCTGATAACTTTTCTTTGGTGCATTATCACATTTAGAATGTTTTGATTTCATGCTGCTGTCAAAGAGCAATGTCAAAAAGAGCAAAACAAAGGAAGACACTACAACACAACTCAACTCAACACAGTAACAGTGTAAACAAGATTGAAACCCGGACTACATGCAGCATGGTACGATGAGCATGGAAGAAACTGTGGGAGGTCAACGAAGCTTGATATTTACACTATTACACATGCTGAACACATACACCAAGTTGATTATACAAATACATATGCAGAAGATAAACATCATGTAGCTTTTTCAGACTGTAGTGATGTTTTTCATATGCTACTACACGGTGTTTGGCAGATCTTGTCTAATCAGATTTTATGCATTCAACAAAACAATCGTCAGCTATATTTTCATGTGTATGACAGAATCCGTGTTGGAGGAGGGTTTGCTATAATTCGACATCATTCATTTATTCCTTCTGCTGATGGATGAAAGACAATAAGACATACTTCTGTGGCTTTCACATTGAGACACTTGCGTTTAACCCCGGTCACAATAAAAAATTTGCAAATGATTTCTCCGTGACACAAGATGCATATAACTCACCTGTTTCGACAAGCTTTCCCACATACTGTACAACAATGTCTTCTGAAGAAACTGGGATCAATGTGCGTCAACCTGTGCACCCGCAGACTCCTGGTGTGTTTCATTTGCTTACCACATAGATCACACAGACATAAAGCTTCGCTATGGCTAGCACAATGGCTTTCATAACCTCCCCTTGTTCCAAATTTTTTTCCGCAGTCTCGGCATTCAAACAGTTTCTCACCTTCGTCATGTGTGTACAGATGATTCTTAAGAGCCTGTCTGTTACGGAACCGTTTCCCACAATATTCACAGATGAAAGGTTTTTCTTGTGTGTGTACGGATGTGTGCAAATGCAGCCCTGTTTTAGAAGAGAACTGCTTATCGCAATGAGTACAGAAGAATGATACACGACAACATTCATGAACATGTTTGAGATATTCCTCCAACGAAACAGATAAGTGGTCACACTGCTTACATTTCAAGTGTTTGGGTTGTATTCTACCCTTTGGTTTATTTTCTGATGCAGTTTCTTCAGTGTCAGTTGGTTTATGTATTTCCTCACCATCCTGGTGAGTCCTCTCTGTTTCCTTAAATTTACTTCTTTTATTTTCCGACTCCTTAATAATTCCCCTAATTGCTCCTATAATCTTCGACTTCACATTACTGTCAATGCTTTCGAAGTTCTTAGATATTTTCATACGAAACTTTGACTTCCTTTCCTTTCGGATGCACTCTTCTGGTTCAACAAGAATGTCTGCCATGCTTACAATTTCAACTACATTATGACCCGTCTGCTTATAAACCTTTGTACGTAAAGCAGCCATATTTTGTGCCGAGATTTTCAATGCAGGCAATACCAGACGAGATTCAACATCTGTCTCCAAGCAACCAGCTCTGTGAGTCTTCATATCTTTTCCACTTTGCCTATACTTAAACGTTTCAGTTATATTGCTAATATTTGATACCACATTTTCACCTTCCTCCAAACAAGAGTTGTCAGTTGCATGCCAATTTACTTTAACAATATCCTCACCAAATTCTTTTTTTGGCACATGAGTTTTATTATGGTCTTCGAAGAGCTGTTCAGATTCATGAACAATTACATCATGTTCTGGACTGTGGAACACCTTCTCAGGGTGACAAGATGTTTGATGTGATACAAGATCAACTTTACCAATAACAGTTTTCTTGCAGTACACACAATTATAACCTGTCTGATCCCAACATGTATACGAATGATCCACTGGGGCTCTCCTTGAAACAACATGAGTTATTAGTTCACTACAAGAATTACTTTCAGTAGCCACTGTGGAAATGGTTTCTTCATATACATCTGATGATAACTGTTGTTCTGCTTTTGTATCAGGTATTGTTGTGCCTCCATTTGATAGTACACGATAGTTTATGGTTGATTCATCAAAAAGACAAGCTGTGAGATCATGAGGAACTTCATCAGACTGTAAACAATACAGTTCCTTTTCTTGTGGTTGCTCCAGTTTTTCTTGTTCAACAAAATGTTGTTTCCTACGAAAAACAGCAACCAAACACTGATGTAACAGATTACTGTATTTAGTCACGTAATTTATGCACCTTTTCACCCAAACATTTGTGTCTGAAATTTAGTATTGCATGTTTGAGTCACACACAACAACTACTGTACAAATTATTTCACTTACTCATACTCACTACATGTTTCAATATGTTGTATCATCCTCTGACGAAATAAATATCTACTGTCTTACTACAAACTATTATAAATGGCATGGATTGTAGTCACCAGGGTTAAACTAATCTTAAAATATTAAAACAGAAGGTGTGTACTCCATACCTTAAAAAAATTGTCCTTAAAATTTTTTTATTCTAATTAATTCACTAGCTCTATTAACCCATTTTTTGGCCCCAGCATCATACTGTGTTAGGACTGTCACAACGACTGTTCTTTACCATATTGGTTGACACTAATGTTGCAAACATCAATGAATACAGACAGTGATGTGTCTGCGTTGCGATTCTATTGAAGTTCAATCCACACCGATCTTATTAGCACCAACAGTACAGCGTACCATATTAAGATGCAACCCGAAGTTCAGACATGTACAAATACTGGAACAAGCATATAAGAAGCTGCCTGCAACCCCCCCCCCCCATGTCAGTTTTTATGTGTTCATGTCCACTGTTGATCAAATGTCTTTCTTTTGGATTTCTGACCCGTACAGTAGTAAATGTTACAACATTTTGAAGAAACATACTGCCTCCATCTTCAGGGTGAATGAACCAGTTCAAGTGGATGGTGAAGTCATAGACAGGAGAAATTATGTTGCTTATATGTGACAGTTTGAGTGCATTTGACCAGTCACAGCTACAGAAGGTAAGAGGGGTTAAGATTAACCCAAGCCAATGGGAGTTACAATTTCCAAGGATGGTCCTTCTTTTTCAGGCTTCATAAGTTGATATATAATTTGCAGTGTCAGTGGTCTGATCTCTGCCTGTGGTTAAAGTGTACTGGGCACGAGCAGCATCCAGATAGGTACACAACAAGTTTAAAAATTCCATCTCACTGTTTACCTAGCCCAGTGCTACTCATGCCCCATGCACCTCAACCACAAGGTGAGATCAGACAATGGTCACTGTCCACATCACTTCCACGTATCCTACTTGTGAAGCCTCAAAACAAGGGGCATCCTTCAAAATCTTAACTCCCCTTGGCTCAAAACAATCCTACACTTCTTCCCACATTCTGTAGCAGTGATTGGACAAATGCCCTCCAACTGTCCTAAATAACTAACACAATTCTTCCTCTCTATAATTCAGCATGTGCTTGAACCTGTGCAGTCACCCTGAAGATGGTGGCCATATGGTAAAGTTCACTCTAGAACAGGCCATGAAGGCCCAGAGGGGAGTAGAGGTATAGCTCTACTCTTTCTTTAACCTCAGTGCTGGATGGGGGTGGGTGGTCAACGGCACGTTCCGGCCATTTTACCCCCCCCGGGAATGACCCGGTACCCATTGTACAGGAGGCTAGGTAGGCCCCAGGGCCGGTCTGAACGGGTGCTGAAAATCTTGCCCCCACCGAGATTCGATCCCCGGACCGTCCAGCCTGTAGCGAGTCACTATACCGACTGCGCTATCCCGGCCCTATGTTCCTCTGAAATGTCACAACATTTAACAATTACACAGTGCAGAATCCCACAAGAAGGCCAACATTTCAGTGTATTTGATTGGGATGGAAAGCCATTAATGTATGGAGTGCACACTCCCTATTTTAAACATTTTAAGATCATTTTATCCCAAAATTTGAATAGTGACTACAATACACTGCATTTAGAACAGTCTGTGATAAGATGATGAGATACTTCACCTCAGGATGGTACAATGGTACCAAAACGTGTAGCAAATATGAGTAGCTGAAACACTTTTCACAGTAATCGTCGTGTGTGACTGAAACATACAGTAATAAATTTACACAACCACAAATGATGCTAAAATATACTATTCGTGTCTGAAAGCTGTGATGCACAAAATATGCAATACTACTTTCAAGAGCAAAACTTTACATACTAGGAAAAATCACAGCTGCATAGTGGTGAAAGAGGAATTTCTGTTCTTTCTGGTGTAATTACTTTGTACCCAGCTGTGTACCTTACATATCCCCATGTTTTAACACTTTCAAATCACTGATTGCTACTGCTAATTTACTGCAAGACAATACACACTCAATGAATGCACCAAATATAATACAGAACCCAACACTGGAATCACACTGACAATGAAATTATTACATCTTTCCCCTCTCTCTACTAGCTTTCCATATACTGTCATCACATTCACCTAGTTTGGAATAGTCAACTTCCATGCAATGAAGTGGAATATTAGTAGCAATATAAAACAAAGAAAGTGCATATGGCAGGATGGAGTATCTGGGTGATGGCAAGTTACCGGCAGTGTATGGCAGCAATTTAAGTTGTTACTGAAGAAGTCTAGATGCATGTAAAAATCTTCTGGGTTATATGAAGGCATCACTCCACAGTCACTTTACTTGCAAGGAAATAATCCCACATATTCACTGAATAAGAGGCTGGGTAAACACCAGAGCTGGTCTGGAATAGAAAAATCCTTTGGGACTCATCCAGCCCATAGCCCGGGCACCGTATCAATACAGGTATAAGACCATACTTCTGAGCCAATTATAAACTTCAAAATATCAAGCAATATGCCTTCACATTACACCTAAGTTTCAATCCATATGCTTCCAATATTACACTTAAAGGGCAAGTAAGCAAAATCACTGCCCAGCTGTATGAACAATTAATCCCACAGTCTTGACCTCGCACTACAATCAATGACTACATTAAGTGTCCACCTGCACAGCTTCTGAACATTCTTACACACCAAGCAGCAAACATTCGTCATGACTGTGAACCAGAAGTGTTAGCCAAGCCACGACCAGCTCTTTCTTGAACAACAAGATGAACATTCATGATGATAAAGTCTCAACTGGTGCATATTTTCTTGGAAAATACAATTAATGTTGAACTTAATGTGGAAACACAGTACAGATATCTGCACCTGTGGATTCCAGCGCACAATTTGTTGATACGCAGATGAAAATACCCCTGGTGAACATTTCGACCAATGCACAATTTTCACAGAAAACACAACTGATGTTCCCCACACCATGCTACCACAATTCAGTCTAGGTTAATTGTGTTTCATACAAACACTGTGTCAGTTAAAATTTTAATTTTCATCTAGTAACTGCATAGTGGAGTCCATACGTATTTGCTGGTACCTGTATACTCTTAAATCAGTTGTTGAAGGTCTCAAGGGATTTGTCAGAATAAATCACAAAATGAATGCATTTAATCCAACACTAACTGTTTGTGCATACAGTGACATACCAAGTTGCCAACAAATGTGAGCTCTAAAGTGAGACTGAGAAAGCAGTGTTTATTTTCACAATATCTGGCATCTAAAGAGCATGCACCAGCTCCAAAAAAGCAAATGGATGCCACTACGCAAGCCTGTATGTCCTGAGTGCCTCTCAGCCTTTCCCTCTTTTGCTTCTACTGTAACTGTCTATGCCCAGGTATCTGTCCACACACACAATGGTGGATGAAGCATAAACTCTTGCGTGCATTACTTCAAAAGCTTTGACACATGTCTGAATTGACAATATACATAAATTGGAGGGGTGGCAGCATATGATGCCACTAACAACATATGTAATTAATTACTTATACAGTGGAACCTCGAACTTCGAACGGTTTGATGTTCGAACAACTTGAAACTCGAACAAAAAATTCGAGGAAAATCCGGTTTTGAAACTCGAATAAAGAATCACGTGGTCGCCTTCTCTCTCTGCTTGGTCCAGATGAAAGAAGGATAATTCACCTTCCAGTGAACAGTAATATCCCTCCTACTATTATTATTGATTGATTATTATACAATATTTTTTATGTCTGTACTATCATAAATAAAAATTTTCAATTATTGAAATTAAATATACTTGTTTTATCATTATGATCTTTTGAAATAGGCACTTAAAATGTTTCATATTGGGTAAATTTTGGGGGTCTGGAACGGATTAATTCTATTTACTAATTTCTTATGGGGAAATTTAACTCGAAAGTCGAACAACTTGAAAGTCAAACCGTCTCCTGGAACGGATTGTGTTCAAAGTTCGAGGTTCCACTGTATTTGTATGCACTGAACCAAAATTTTGTGGCTACCAGACTACATGGTCTTATATCCCAGAGGGCAGTATTCTTACAGCCAAAAGTAGAGGTAACAATCTTAATATTTTCCGTGCATTAGACAATCATTACTGAATCGAACAAAATGTACCACTTATAGTCAGCATTACATACTACTATTATCCCCACATGTTTTAGTCCTTTCAGGGCCATTGTCAGGGTGAAAATGGATACAAGAGATGTATAAATCATCTGTATGCATTGTCACGTATCGTTATATGTGCATGAGCTGCATTTCCTAATGACAATGCATACAAACATTATATATATATATATCCTGTTTACTGGTTTTCTTCCTGATGATGGCCCAGAAAGGGCTGAAATATGTAGGACATAATAATAACAATATGTAATGGTAATATATACAAACTGACTATAAATGCATTTTGTTGAACTCATTAATAACAGAGGTAACAAATTAGGTGTTAATGTTTTACCCAAAATTTCTATAACACATTTCTGTGACAGATTTTATGCAAACTACATGAAGAAATGTGGGAGAGTGAAACATGTTGAAAGAATACCAAAAGGGTAGGAATCTGAGACTGTCACAATGATCACTATGAAGATACTGTCTTCTGGGATGTGATGTTTGGTAGACATGCTGCAGGTTCCTCCAAAACTCTGACTCGTATCTGCCACACTACACTACATCACATCCCAAAAGACGAATGACAAAATACCGAGAAAAAGATGTTAGTAAAATTGAATAGTTTTCTTTTATGATTTTCACAACAGGACAACTGAAGTCAAACAGTATGAGATGAGGTGGATTAAAGGTTCATGACAGAGTTCTGAATCACCACACAGGAGTGTTTTGATGGGATGGTGCCATCTGAATAAAAAAGAGATGTTCTATGTTAGGCATATGGCTCTGTCTCTCATCTTCTGACAACAAATAAAGGCTTTGCAATAAAAAATGCTGGTCATGTCTAAATATTCGCTTATTGTACACTTTGTATAATAATGCATAGTGTCAATTCCTTGCAGTTTGCCCAAAAGGAGGAGAAGAATGCAGGCATGTATGTGCATAAGTATCTCGCTACATAAGCAAATAAGGTGTAGGGATAAAACCCAAACATTTTTTTAATTTCAGTTCTGAACGGTTTACAAACCAGCTTCATACTGCAGTTGAAGCACCGTAAGCAGGCATCACATAGGAGGATACACGAGTCCTAAAGCCCACCCAAATGCGACAGTAAAGAGAAAAATTCTGAACAGACCTGCCAAGAACTGAAGTCCAGCAGTTCAATTATTCAACCACATTACTGAGCAAATGGGTGACAGACAATATGTATGGATACGAATAATGTCCTTGAAAAATATGCGAGATTTTGAGGTTCTCACAGCAGTGTTGTTGAAGATTCCAGCCTTCTGGGATATGATGCCACATCCACTGGTAAATAGTTACTGATGCTTCAGAGGAGCTGCCTAACTCCATCTTCAGAGTCCAACAAATCCAAGATAAGGGGCTTCTTGGCCCCTCTATATTGAAGCAGCAAGCTCCTCCAAAACATTGGTAACTAATTACCAACAGACATGGTGTCATATTCTGGAAGACTCAGATCTCTGGAACAGATACTTGCAAAAACAAGGTATACTGATGTTCTGAGTCTTGTACTGTACATAACTTTCTGCTCAGCTGCACGACTGTCAATGAATTTTTGATATGAATTCTCATTTAATAAAGATGCTCAATCTTCATCTAGGGACATACATTATTAGACACCTTTTCATTCAAGTTTTAATTACACTTTCATCTGAACTGATATAAATTTTAGCTTCACAGACTGACATCAGTTGTGAGTTAAAATCCAGTTTCAGTGCTTGCAAATATTACATCACTATTGCACTGAGATAATCACATCAAACAATTTCATACAGTGCAGCCATCTACTGAGAAACATCAGAACTATCCGCACCATCGGTCACATAGCCTGAAAAAACATCAGGACACAAGAAACACTAATGTGCAATGAGCCTGAAACTATTCTGGGAAATACTGACCAGGGGTACAGAGTGGTTCCCAGAAAAATTATAGGAATACCACCACAGTTAATTGCACTGTTCTTCATAAAAGACATGTAAAGACAAATTCTTGGATAAAGTCAATGGAACCACCTTTATATAGCTGTAACGCCTATCAATTCAAGAACAAATGTGCTATACATAAGTCAATCTCCAGTAAGCTACTGAACATAAATATGATTCAAAATAAATTTAACAAGTTTTCCTGACAGAACTTGTGCCAAACAGATATACCATGATCCAGAATACAAAAACTGATCAGTCCCCACTACTCTACTACTCTTCCATCACCACAGTTACTACACAGTCAGTATGCGCTTCAGCTTGATGTACTCAGCAAGGTAAATGCATTCGAAGTTCCCCTCGACATTCCATGCAGACATAACAGCACTGTACTATGCCAGTGTGGTACTGTCAACTACACAGAAACTCTGTGGAAGCTGCTTTTGCAAATAACATGTTTCAATTATTTTACTAGTACAGACAGTATAAAGGGACTATGTGCCAAATGTGGTGGTTATGTCCCTCCATTTCCAAACGGCAACAATTCCTGCTCAGATTCACTCTTATACACGCATTGGGATTCTAGATGTCATAGACATCAACACAAGGTAATACTGTTTGTCGTTGTGTTTTTACGAATGACAATAAATCCTTTCACTTCCCCAACCTCCGCTGCTCCCTTAAAACTTCTCTCATGCATATTACAGGTAAAGGTAAAATTCTCCCTAGAACAGGCCACGAAGGCCCAGAGGGGGAGTAGAGGTATAGATCTACTCTTTCTTTAACCTCAGTGCTAGATGGGGGTGGGTGGTCAACTCCATGCCCCGGCCATTTTACCCCCAGGAAAGAGACCCGGTACCCATTGTATAGGAGGCTGGGTGGGCCCCAGGGCCGGTCTGGACGGCTGCAAAAAATCTCGCCCCCACCGGGATTCGATCCCCGGACCGTCCAGCCCGTAGCGAGTCACTATACCAACTACGCTATCCCGGCCCATCTCATGCATATTACAGCAGATTTATCCGGCTCACATTCTACATGTTGAAAATTCCAATACTTACTCTGTGTCCGAATGTGATGCAGTCCGCACATTCTTCAGGACATTTAATGCTTTCTCTATCCGAGCATCTTCAGTCATGTTATCGGCATTCTTCATTTTCACAACTATCACTTTGAATTTTGGTTTTTCTGTTTCCTAGAAGAATAAAGCAATATACCAATATTATACCTTTTCTGCTCACTGTAACTTTAATTACATAGCCTTAAACTTTATTAACTAATTCCTGGTTTATTTAACAGTGTTTCTGCCAAATGGTAGAATAATTCATGATGAAATGCAAAGGATGTGGTAGTGACCTATTTTAAGGTACTGTCAGAGCACTGGCGTGGAAAAGCTGTGGTAAAGCATAATAATTCTCGTTTGGGATAGGTGGTCTCTAGACTGATAATCCTGAATATGTGCATGGGTGTTGGGCACTGTACTATCTAACACACTTGGTTACCTAATCTTACTAGGGATTTAGTTGCCCTTAACCTTGAACAAGGACACTTACTGCATCTTTAAAACAGGCTGCACAATCTCCACTCTTTTTCCCACAAAATGTTGAGTATTTCATAATTTTATCTTTTGTTGTTCATGCAATATTCACATTTTACACAAAAGGTGTGCTAAAATTTAAATGTTCTCTGTGACAGGCCGATCGCTCGCCCAGAGGAGTCCTACTGAGTGTGGTGTATCTGAATGCGAACTCGAAACCTCAATACTCAGGAGGCCTAGGCCCACTAGGGCTGTCAAGCCATGCAAAAAGAAAATTAATACATACAAATAATAATAATAATAATTTAAATGTCCACCCCCCCAATAGATCCTATTGCAAAACACTAAATGAGATTTTGAGATGGCAGGTTCTATAACGAGCAGAACGTGGTAATAAAATAATAATCTAAATTATACAACTCAGAAACTAAATGCTGATCAATTTGTCATTGTCGATTCAAGTCTTCTAGGATGTAATGCTGTGTCGTTGGGTGGGTAGTTCCAGATGTTTCGAAGAATCACAATGCTTCCATGCTCAGGGGGTAAGCAGCCCAAGAATATGCTATTCTTCTTGGACTGTTTGAGCCTGAGGATGAAGGCACTACAATCCTTGGAAACCTCGATAACCATTCACCCAATGTCACAGCTTCACATCCCACAAGATTTGAATCCTCAGTGACACTGCTATCAGAACCTCAAATTTCAAAATCTGTCACTACTTGCAGACTAACTATTTCACAACCACCGAGGCTTGTTGTGACGTTCTCATCCTTACAGCGCACTGAAATTCTGAATATTTCAAAACCCGGTAAAGAGGACATCTGGCCACTCCGTGTGATCAAAAGGTTCAATGATGTGACCTCACACTACTGATAAAACGTATCTGTAATTAAAGTGACAACAATGCTCAGTATCTCTGAAGATGTAATGTGTGTTAAACAGCTATAAAAATTAATTAATTTGCAGGCATTCTTTATGAACGGGGGGGAAGTCTTACGTGGAGGCCACGGTCCATTCACTTGGTCATCTGTCTGTGACCTAATACCAGCGGCTAAACCATTTGTCACATTTCCATGATATTTGGTATAGCTTTTTTATTAACAAGGAGTTGTCAACTAACTGGGAGTTTTGCAAGAACTGGCTCACTGACAGTCATATGTTACTTAAGAGTGTTACTGTACTTTCCAACTTCTTGCCTGATTTGAGTGTCAATACAAGTAATCTTCACACACTCCTGTTGAGCAAGTGTGAGTTTAGTGAATACTGTTGCAGTGAAAGCTATATTTACTTGAGGATGCATATAAAATTTTGCCACATTTTTCACACTTCTCATCACAGTGCGATAAAATGAAGTACAAGAGATGCCCACCAAAAAGCATCATATTATGTGTACCATGAAAGAGTATATTTGGAAGCAAAGAACTCCTTTGCAAATTCTGTGTATTACATCATGCAGTGCACTATTTACAATCTTGATTATTCTTGTTTTTCTTTGCCATGCTTTCTCAAATTTCCAGTGCCAAAAAATGTGGTACTGTGTATCACACAATTGTCATTTCTCTTACCTCTGAGTGACGAACATTTTCAGAAGGTTCTGATTTAACAGCAGCAGTTTCACAATCATCCTCTGCATTTGCATCAGATGATTCTTCAATTACATATTCTTCATGTGCATATGAATCAACATCATGAAATTCTTCCGGTGACTCTCTTATCATATCTGTAGCTTCCACATGATTACCCTTATCCTGACTGTCCCCTGAATCCTCAAACATATCTGTGTCTTGCTCACTGTCTGGTTCCTCTTTTGCCTCTAAAGGACTCTGACTTGCACTGCATTCAGCTTCATTCATTTCATCTATGTACATCTGCAACAAAGAAAATTATCATCATGCATCACCTGTGGATAACCACCACACCATAAATGCATATAGAAGGAATCGAGGTTAAGGCTCCACACCTTCTCATCTTGGGCAACATAAGATGCTCATGTACTGAACAATTCACCCCTCTGGAAAAGGTCATGGTACCCTCTCCAGAGGAGACTGGGTGAACACCACAGACATTCTGAATGTCATCGTGACGACAAAAATCCCTGTCCTGCATGTGTAATTTAATTACACATATATGTGCCTATCTATCCATGTATCTACGCATCTAAATACCCACATATCTACCACCTATCAAGCAGCAATAATACTGATGACAATAAGAACGGCAAATCTCTAAATTACAGTTATCTGGGTAGATAGGTATCAATGTTTCAGAAGAACCTGAACTCTCCATCATCAGGGAGCCAGCAGAAGTACTTCCAAAACTCTGGTACCCACGTATCAAACTGCACGGTGTCACACCCTATAAGACTGCAAAATTAATATTCACTGCTCTGAGAACCTCAAATCTCACAACTGCTGATATAATCTGTAGTGACGGTGCACTGTCTTCATTTTCTTACCTCATTATCTGTCTCCAAACCAAGAATTTCTCTCAGTTTTGCATCTGCTTCCAAACAACAGTGAACAAATTCATGGCATATTTCCAGTTTGTAGATACAATCCATACACACAGTAATTGGCAGCAAATCATCTGCAGTTACCTAAAAGAAATACACAACAAAACAAGAATAGTGAATACCAACATGCACACTTTTCACAACAAGCTAGTTGTAAAAAGGTGCAGACATGTTACTAAACAGTGCATAAACTGGTATGTGTCTAACTTCACTACAAACTACAATAACATATACACAATAAATTACATGGTTTACATAACAGTTCTCGTTTATTTTGATCTGTGCTCTAATGCAACATGTTTCGGCCATTATATATGGCCATCTTCAGGAAGTTCATGTAAGATTGCAAACAGTATACACTAGTGTACAATGCCACATTTCAAACAAAATAAACAGTGGGATCCCAGTTTTTCCACACAATACAATATAACTGTTAAACATTAATATTTCATTTGTATATAAAATCCTTTGAGTTTAAACGTGAATTTATACGTACTATCTCTCCTTCATTTCTGCAGTACTATATCCGTCAACCGAATATCATTAAATTATCCCAGTATCTCACTATGAATTTTGTCAGTGTACCCATTCTATCTCTGTGGTCATGTGCTACTGTCATAATGTGAACGTGTTATGTTATAGCGAAGTGTTCATTAAGAATCACTGGATGAAGTCCCTATTCTGCCTCATGTTACAACAGTTCACTGCACTTGTATCTTTTGGTATGTGGAAGAGTAATTGGGTGGCGTTGGTGGTGGTGTGTATGTGCACACGGCTGGGGCGTGGCATTAACCATCCACACCCATCAAGTGCCGAGGTTAAAGAAAGAGTGGAGCTACACCTCTACTTTCCCTCTGTGCCTTCATGGCAGGTTATGGGGTGAACTTCCTTTTTCTTTATATGACATAAGGTTATTTTACTTTTATTTAAAATAAAAATGAATGGTTGTCCTGTAGTTGCACATGAAGGACAATCTGTACGGAATCACACCCAATTCAACAACACCTGAAAAAATGTGGGCCGGGATAGCGACTCGCTACGGGCTGGATGGTCCGGGGATCGAATCCCGGTGGGGGTGAGATTTCCAGCACCAGTCCAGACCGGCCCTGGGGCCTACCCAGCCTCCTGTACACTGGGTACCGGGTCATTCCTGGGGGTAAAGCGGCCGGGGCGTGGCGACCACCCACCCCCACCTAGCACCGAGGTTAAAGAAAGAGTAGATCTATACCTCTGCTCCCCCTCTGGGCCTTCATGGCCTGTTCTAGGGTAAGCTTTACCTTTACCTGAAAAAAACAGCCACCTGCCATAAGAGGGAGAGAAAATGACACTTGTGAAAGAGAAGTTCACATACAATTTTTTCTAAATAAATAATAAAATTAAGTTTCCTCAAAAATTTCCATAGGGAAGCTGATAAATACGGTACAAGCTTTAACAAGTGGATGTGTAAAAATTTGTTAATACTGAGTGTACTGTGGGTAAAGTGAGGAGGGAGGCTAGACAGCAAAATCCCAAGAATGAATTAGAACTTGATAAAATGGTAGAGTTGTCCCTATACTGAAATCAACTACCACATCAAAAAAGGAATACCAGGGGAGTGGAGGTATAGTTCCATGCATTCTTAACCTTGGCAGCAGATAAGGGTAAGTGGTCACCTTCATGACCTGACCACATCTGCCCAGTAAATATAAAGCTAGGTGGGCCCCTAGGCTGCATAAAATTTGAAAACTCCTTCAAGATGGCTGCTCTGACTCTGCTCTTGCAACATTCATGGCAATAAAATGTTGAGAATTCATAAACTGATTTGTCTAAGGTATAAAAAATATGTGATACATTACTTGTCATTAACTTATACTTTACCATGATTGGTAGATGTGTGTGTATCTTGTCCAGAAGCTGCATTCCCACACCTTTCTCCCCAAACACAGGCACCAAGTCGTCGCTTTTGCATGCACATACACGACACAGACGATCTGCGCTTATCTCTTTTGCTTCCTCTGACTCGTCAGATCCAGGTTTGACTTCGTTTTCTGTTTCTGAACTCCCTAAAAGTATTAAGTATTCACTTCCATGTAAAGGAATGAAAGCTGTTTTGTTACATGAGACAGCAGTGAGCCCAACACCAGTCAACAGTTAATCACCAATCAAGAAATTCTGTAATTATTGCAGTGTTCACAGATGTTGCCCGCTGTTAAAACAAGTTTTATTAAACAATGCACCCCTCTGGGATGGGGCGCCACGTACGAGGGCATCCAAAAGTTCCCGGACAGGGTCAATAACAAAATATAAACTCATTTTTTTACTGCTTGTTGCTGTGCTTTTCGAAGTACAGTAACCCCTTGCCCAATGAAATTTAAAATATTTAAATATGCAGGGAAAAGAACTTTGCCAAACACTGAAAAATTTAAATTCACGTAAATATATTCATGCAAACACCTAAGACACAGGCATCTGCAGCTACTCAACCACTGTGTAAATACTTAATATCCAAAACTGCATGTATTTTAAGTGACTGATGGGGGGGTCCATAAGCGTCTCCCTTCATGTAACCCTATTTTTCCCAATAGACGGTTGCATAATGCAGTTCTGCCCAACTTTTGGATATGCCTTCTAAGAATTTGGGGGTTACCTATGTTTCAGAGAGAGACATTCTGTTCCATTTTTTCCTACCCTGAAGATGGAAACAGCAGCTTCCCCTGAAACAATGGTAACAATCTACCAAATGTCAAATCCCAGAAAGGTGTCTAACATTCCTGCTATAAAATCTTCAAATCTGATACATTTTCATAATTTGACATGCATCTTAATAATGTACTTTTCAACAATTCAGTCTAATATTATCTTCCCAAGTAGTATCTTGCTTGCCTCTATTTTAACACTTTCCAAACAAAATTTCATGTTACTTTTTTCTATCACCATGCATCTTCCTATTCCACCCCACTATATCACAAGGCAATGTATTTTAATTCATAATTACGGACTCATGTGACAACTTCAGAGGTATGGCTAATCTTACCAGAGTTATGGCTGAATATTTCTGGAAGGGCATAGTTCGAAAGCCGTTTCCTCTCTGTAGATGTGTAAGATTTATCACGGAAATGATCTGAACAAAGTCTGTACGATGTGTTGAGGACATCTACACCTTTCTCTAACAAATGTAGACAACCAGCACGTTCAGCCCATATTCGGCATCTAGGAACAGATACAACAAAATTATGTTACACAAATAAGAAAGTGTAAACCGAAGACTATGTTTATAACAATTTTGAATGATTACTAAACAAAATCTGAAAGGAAGGGACAATTTGCAAGACCTAAGTTGAAAATGGAGGACAATATTAAAATATATCTCTTGGGTATGAGGATGCAGAATGGATTCACCTAGCTTAGGATACTTCAACTGGCAGGTTCATGTTAATATGGTAATGAACAGGTGAGGTATCCATTCTTCTGGGATATGACACCACATCACCAGGTAAGTGGCTCCTGATGTTACAAGACATTTTGACCCTTGAAGCTGAGACCACTATGTTGTCTCAAAATGTCAGTTACCAATTTTACCCAGTGACGCAGTGTCACACCCCAGAAGAATGGATACATTAGCAACACCGCTGTAAAAACCTAAAATCTTGTGTGGGAATGAATTCCATAAGAGGCATGGAATACTTTATTAACTTCTTAAGAAGGATTCTGCTGCATGGCTTCCGGTGAAATATCATACTGTGACTTAAATTTCATCTCCATAATGCCAACATTTTACACAGTACATAAAATTTGTTAATTTTATTTCCTTTTTATACAAAAAATTTTTACCCATGCAATCACACAACACATGCTGATAAAGGTTTTCCCCCTTCAGATGACTGATACTGAAACATGACAGGGATATGTTAATCATTTTATTCAACAGACACATCATACTGATGTTGTACTTGATGGTCTACTTATTGTGCTATTATTTTGTGACTTTCATAAAGTTATGCCAAAAGAATGCAGTATGCATTTAATGATTCATGTTTTACACTTCAGAGAATTCTTGTGCCCGAGATCTGATCTATTTCAACTGACTTCAAACTGAGAATGTTTGAGGTTAATCATTCTTTAAGAATTTTTACACAATCTGAATGTAATCTGTTCATGACCAGTGAAATGGTGATGTACATTGTTATAAACTTCCAGGTTTTCAATATAAAAAGATGAAAAGTAAACAAAAGGAGCCCAAATTTAGTGACTCTAAAATTCCACATATATATTCCAACAACACTTACCATTCAAACTGTGAGAGAGCTGATAACTGAAAGCTGTATTAGCGTCAGTCAACTTCATGAAATATGAAAAAGTTTTTGATGGGATAGACAGGAGAAAAGTGGTGCAAAAAACTGAGCTAATGATGGGAAAATGCAACTCCACAGTAGGTCCTCTCATTCAGGATATCTTGGACCAACTACATCACAGTATGAGATAGTGTGACCCTAACCCTAACTGATGACATAATACAAAGAAATTGGTTTCTGTTACAATCTGAGCAATTCATGACATTCTGAACCTAACTCTGCTATCATCAAGTACAGCATGCCACTCTTCACCCTAAGTCTCTCCTACAGTGACCTATAGCATACAGCTGATACAGAAAAGATTCTAAAAAATCCTACCTATAAAACTCAGATTTTTGAAGAAGAGTATTATGTAAGGTAAAGCTGACCCTGTGCACATCATGAAGGCATATGGGGGAGTGGAGGCACTGTACCATGCATTCTTAACCTTGGCAATAGATATATGTGAGTGGTCAGTTTCATGTTCAAGCCACTTTACCCCTGGAACCTATACCACCAGAGGCTGGGTGGCTCCCTACTGGTAATTGTGCCCAGATTCCTCAAAAGTCCAGTCCATTGCATGGTCACTATACCAACAACGCTGTTACATATGCATCTCAAAATCCCTTTGACTTCGCTGAGGACAGTACGGAACTAACGTTCTACACCGTGTAAAATCCCAAAACAGCGCAGATCTCAAATCCTTTGCCATTAACACACATAGTGTGGTAAAGACTTAACTCAGCAATTTACATCTATCTGCTCCCCTACAATTACCTGGGTTATTATCTGCACATAAAAAATCCACTCTTAACACACTTTTCCCACTTATCTCTAACTTTACACAGGAAATCATTCTGACTCTTCAGACATTTGCTATTACCACAGTTCACAATGTTCTTTAAACCTCTTTGTGAAGACCCCTCCATATCCCAAATAGCCTCCATTCTCCAATTGTAGGTTTCAGAACATCTTAAAATAAGAGTGTAAGATCCTCCACTCTGCCACATCTGGGCCACTGGTCTTCCCTAGTTCCTCTCGTATAACATTCCAATACTACACCCCTGATCTCCACCATGCCATTTCCTTTCTTTCTTTTCTCCTGCTGTGTCCAATGTACCTTTCTTTTCCCCAGTTTACTTCAACATGAAACCAGAAGTTATTGCATTGCCACAACTCTCACAAACACTCCTTGTCTCTCAATATTATTCAGTAACTCTTTAAATTTATTAAATCTTCTCTACACATACTGCAAACACTATGCCTAACCTCAACAACTTATCACTTAATCTAATTCACCCAATTAACATTAGTCACTTATATGGCACCAACAGATCAAAATTCTGACCATAATCGTGCCACTTGATGCAACCATAATACTATGGAAGCCTGTGTTTAATCTAAGGCCAGTCCAGGTGAGATTTGTGGTGGACAATGTGGCCGCTGGGACACAACCTTCTCCAAATACCTTGGGTTTCCTGTCAGTATCATTCCATCACTTCAATACTCATACTTGCTTAGTCTAGCAATTAACAGTACTGCTAGACCAAAACTTCTCTCTCTCTCTCTCTCTCTCTCTCTCTCTCTCTCTCTCACACACACACACCTACACCCACAAAAATACTTGCCTTTTGCTGCTTCTCACAAAATACATATTACCTTATGTTAATATCTCAAAGGCTGTACCTGTATTGATAATACAAATGTTGTCATTACTGTGTATCACATCAATATTGTACAATACACAAGCAAAAAATTACATCTTTGGGTTTATTTTGCTTTTCAGTAATAGTTTATGCACAGAATTTACAAACTGCTGGATTTCTGGTCTGAAAATTACTGTATTCTTGCAAGATGGTTACAACAGCTGCACAATCCACGCTTTTCATACCTGTATTGTATTATATTTTATTATATCCATACTATGACAGGTTCTACATTCTTGAATTATAAAGGATCTATGGAATGTAAATAAATTCTATTCTATTCTAATAATATATAAGTTTTTGAGAAGTCCAAGATGAAAATCTGAATATCATAGGATGTACAATGTACGTACACACAGCAATTTCTTTTACAAGTACGTCTACCTGTACTCAATGCTTTTAACAAGCTCAAAACATGTAATGAACTGGAAAATGATCAATTACCAAGTTTGCTGGTATGCAACAACTGTTTCCTGCTATGCATACTGCCACAATAGCTGAAAATACACTGCCTGAATACATGTATATAGAGTGCCAAAGACAGTCATTGATATATGATATATTTAACAATACTATGATTCACATATTTTCAGTTTAACATTACTATAACCTCACATCAATACACCTTTAAGAAACCTGGGTTGTTGAGGTTAAGTATGACTAGAGTTGTATGAATACGGTCTTTGCTACGTAATTTGTTGCACACGACAGTTCCTAGTTCTTTTCAAATAATTTTCAAAATCTAACTCACACTTCAAAAATATCCAAAGCAATTGCATGGCAAGTCAGTAACTGTTTCATAGAGTATTAAGATGCTCACTTATACTGTCCCTCTTTGGCATTTTACAAAATGTTACAAACTGCTGATATTGTACCCGTCGTAATGTACGGTACGTGATATCCAAGGCCCGAAAAACAAAAAATTCTTGGACACTGTTGTGATTCAACCAACCTAAACAAAGCAAGCACTATATTTCGACTTACGATGAGTATATTACGTCAAGAAAATTACTTCATATTCACCTACCACCTAATAAAATGAGGGCGAAAATGACTTGGATTGCATCAACAACATCCGCTATAAGGCAGTTCGAATTAGTTATATTCAATCAATCACATCAACAAATGGGACTAACTATCACAGATAACTTACGAAATTGGGTATGTATTTGCACTTTATTAACAACAACACGATTTGAAGGGACAGCGGGGCAGGGTATTACTTCTAATCCTGTGGCGGGAGCTACATAGACGGCACACTTATTGAAAATCTGCACTAGATTACCTTTCATAATCTCTTGGAAAACGATGTGTTAATGTACTGGTACCCTCACAGTTTAATGCTACACAGCGTCTTTTTATTCCCGACATATTACACTTTCCAAACGCCCATTAACGACAATAATACGAAATCACACGCTACAAAGCAGCTCTTGATGATAATCCGTGATAAAAGTAACTTACTGCGTCATGACGCCATTTTGTGTCTACCCGCACAGCAAATAACGAATTACATCGCGTCCTCATAGGATATTTTGATTTTGCGACCTCCATGTTCAGACATGGCGCCACGTTTGAAATGTAACATTGAAGAAGCCATCGCAAGTCAATTACTTTGCATAACACAATATAATTTGATTACATTTGTTAGAAAACAGAACAATGTAACTGTTCACGTTGTTGCCATTTAAGTCTATACCTTCGCAGATTATGGCATGAGTTTACCATATATTTTTTTCTTTGCTTCTGGGATTTAGTCAGCATATCATGCCCACTGAACCTAATATTGATCTATATCCTATCTAATCCACACACACAATATATTTCAATACTCATAAAACGTGACAAAACAGAATAAAATACTCCAAAAAGTAGGTGGCAAAACCGTAATCCAAAATGAGTAACAGAAAGTAGAGATCTGGGAAAAGACTATACCAGAGGACATGTAAAAGGATTACTGGGTGTCATTTAGTTCCACATGTGATTGTTTTAGTGTCAATCCCAGCTCAGTGCTAAAGAAGCCAATGTTTTTTACGTTTCTCGGGATTTAGGTTCCTTTTTCAACAAAACATATAATTCTTTGGATGCATTGAAACTAAAGGCAAAATGAATATTCAAAGAAAATTAAAAACAAACTTCAAGCAGGAATTTTACAGCTGAGTATCAAGTTAAAATGGAGTGAAAATCACAATCTGTAAGACGAGTTTTGGCATTTTATGGCCTACAAAGTTCTAGAGGAAGAGCAGTTAACAGTGTTTTTCAAGCCCTTGAACGTGTTTCAGAGAGCGCATATTGGAAAAATATTTGCACAGAATTTAACTTTCCCAAACTTTCAAGATCAGACATTTGTAGAACCTGTCATCATCTCAAAATTCATACTGAATCACCTGAAATTTAAAGAGATGACGAAAAAGTGAGACTGTCGACTAAAGAAAGAGAACTTCGCATTTGTACGGCCAATACAATTGCAGATGACCTGCACAAGCATGAAATGGGAGCCATGCATAACTCATTAGTTATTTCATCTGACCTCCAGCAGGCAATGCCAGTGCCAAAACTAACTACATGTACACCTTTCTACGAAACAGAACCCTGGGTTTAGCATTTTGGTGTCCATGACTGTGGTGAAAACAAGGGATATATCTTATGTGGTATGAAGACAAGACATGCAAGTGATGAGATCTGTAACACATTTGTATCAACTTCTTGAAAGAGAAAAACATTGATCATCTTGTTGTTTTCATAGATAACAACCCAGGCCAAAATAAAGACGACTGCATATGGTGTAGTACTTCATACACATAACACAGTACACAGACTTCAGAAAGGGGACCTTTAATTTCTGATGTTATATGGTTCCAAAGGTACACAAGTAATTTCATTTATGATACTATTAGAAGTACAGACGAACCCCGACTTACGTAGATCCGGACTTATGTAAAAAACTTCTTGTGCCACTACCACCACCACACCCACCCCTGCCTCTGCCTCAATTGAATACAACAGTGACTCCAGTATTGATTATTAATTATTATTATGTTTTTTATTCTTATTATAATATCAATTATTATTATTGTGTATAAGGTATATAATAAAACATGTCTCCGAGTTACATAAAAATCGATTTACGCATAGGGTTGCGGAACGATCCACTTACATAAGTCGGGGACTTTCTGTAGCTATGAATGGATTACCAGTTCAGGAAACTTTGGAAAATTAGCCACAGTACATGAATCAGCATCCAGTAAGTATAAAAACAGTTAAAGGACCTGAGAGATCTCTTGCCTCGTATATCTCCAATACATTGTCTTTATTTTATTAAGTGATGGATCAATGATGGTCAAGCACCTGCAGTGATATAAACAGTACTTGTTAGTGCATGAACAAGAGAGTTGTCATATTTAAGTGCTGTATACGGAACCTGCCTTCTGAGACATGTTACCTTGTGTGCCACTGGTAGCAGACAGTTTTACAGTAAAATGAAAGACATTTCAGTTCCATATGCAACACTATGATAAGCCACATTAATTTTCAAATTTCAACATTACACCAAAATTCTCGGACATCTATAACCATGTATTTCTTCAGTCAATCACAAAAATGAAAACTAACAAAATACAATTTTTAGGAAAAACCCTGTCTATAATTAACCTGCTACATGTTTCAGCCCCTCTGGTCCATTAGCAAGGAGCTCAAGTATTAGAGTGAGAAGTGTAAAAGGATTAATACTGCATACACCAATAAACCATTTATGCATGTATTATTTTAAAATGTTACAAGAGAGGCAATACATGTATAAACATAACAGTGAGGCGCATTCGCAGAACCACTGTTGCCGTGGAAAAGCAGCAAGTATTACATATTCTGAGTGTGTCTGTAGCCTTAGTTATCCAGCGTGCAAAGCATGTGTGCTGTATTATATTATCACCTGTGGCCTGTCTGGCTGTACCATATTTTTCCACATTATCTCATAAACAGCATGATTTGCAGAAAAAAAGTTATTGAATATAAAATGTGTTTTGATTTTCTCTACAAATTTTGTCCAAAAAATTTCTCAGTCTAAGAAGAATTGAGCGAGATATAAATATACATGTCTGCATGTAAAGTACCCATTATTCTTGCCAGATTTTAATGAAACTTGAATTGTCTTGACAGATTTTTGAAAAATCCTCAAATATCAAATTTCATAAAAATCTGTCCAGTGAGAGCTGATTTGTTCCATCCAGACAGACAAACAGAGAAGATGAAACTAATAGTTGCTTTTCACAATTTTGTGAATGCACCTGAAAATGGCCAATAATTGATTAAAATATCTATTATAATAGATATTTTAATCAATTATTTGCCATTTTAACGTTTTAAGATTATATATGCATAAACGGTTCATTGGTATGTTAAATGTTAATGCTTTTACACTTCAAGCTCCCCGACAATGGACCAGAGGGGCCCAAACATGTAGCATGTTATTTACAGACAGTTAGGGGTTTTCTTTAAAAGGTGTAATTTGTTGGGTTTAATTTTTGTGATTTCTTCAACATGCTTAAGACATGGTTACTTTTATATCTCAGGTGACAGATATGACTGATAAAACATTACCGATTTACAGAATTTACTGAGAACTAAATAAGCCCTGTTTTCAACTGAGATGGTGTGGCTTGTCATGTCAATCCAGTCAGCCTTTCAATTCTACTATAAATGGGACTTGGAACTGTTTTAAGGAGAAATGGTTGAGGAATTACTGGGTATTTAGTGTCAGATAACTCAAATGGGAGAGCAGCAGGTGGAAGACTACAGAATAGAATAAAATACAGAGGGGTTGGCACTGCAGTGACCTGTGTACTTCAACCATTTCAATCTTTTGTGCAACCCTTTACCTCATTCATTCAGCAGTCCTGCACCTTGAAAAAGAGCAGTATCTTACTGACAGAGATGTCTTCAAAGTCACCTGTTTCATAAAATGACCACCCAGGTGCCCGAATCTTTAATGTGGCGAAAGCCTCACTCACAAAGAATGTGCGAGGTCGTTTCAGATGCCTGCTTGCATTTATTGCACTCGGGACTGTTTACGAGCCCCAGTTTAAATAGGTGTCCTTTTAAATGACAGTATCTTGTTAGCAACCCTGTCATTATTCTTAGCTGGTTTATGCTCAGATTGAGCAGTTCCCCAGCTTTTTTGCAGCCTGCCTAATGTGGAAGACTATAATTAAGTGGACAAGTGGAAATGCAGATAACAAAAGTGAACATAATAAAAGTATTTTCCTTTGAGGATAGTCTGTTGATGTTAGTCAGGCTTTTTGGACTTCAGTACTGTGTGACCACACCCAATGCCACATGGTGCAAGAACTCCAAAACAAGATCAACGTTAACAACAGAACACCATAAAATATTAAAATCAGTAATAAATGGTTTGCAAGATAGAGAACAGATAGCAGCCACAATAGTGAGAAAAGCCTATAGTGCACAAAAGATAACTATAATAAAGGAAAAGATCAGTATTCACTTGTGAACTTGCAGGTGCAGTAATTACAGTGGTGGGTACACCTAACAGCTGAATGCAAAGGCCTCTACAAGTAGGATTTAGGCAAGTTGGACATGTATTACCTATGGGAAAGATGACATACACGGTTTAGCACTTTGGCCACCGAACCCATTTTACTCGGTCCTACCGCAGGTACCAAGCTAGTATCTCTTGTATTTGCTTATGATTTACCTCACTTACGAGTCACTGGCATCTCCCACAATATCCAAGATTAATTTTCCTTCTCTAAATACCGAAGACAGAGTTACAGTATCATACCATGTTGTTTGCTGTGCCATTAACTTTTGCCTGGTGTGAGACTACCAGTGGCTCTTGTGGTACTGCCTGAATTACCATGCATGAGGCACCTGTGTACCTCATTGTAGCTGATGTGTTAGGGTGGGAAATCTTGAACAAAGACTAAGATATTATGGTAGGATAATGTTAAATAGTACACACATAGGCTGTGAAAGGTTGTGATGTGGCAGCCAGTTGCCAGCCTCTAATTGTGGTGGCTCAAGTTCAATCTAAAACAAGTCCTTCTGGGATTTATGGTGGATTAAGTGGCACTGGGACAGGTTTTTCGCAGAGTAATTCGGCTTTCGGGTTGTAGGGCTTCATATTAATAATAATAAGAAGAAGTGGCATGACGGCATAGAGACGTAAATCTTCAGCTCAGTAACAAACTTCTGCTCAGACAAAACCATAAGCCACACAGATGAGTTCCAAAAGTTGAACTAGGTGTTGCTGTAATTAATTTTAGTGCTAGTATATCTGGAATATGAATTTATCTTTATTGCTCTAGTGTTCACATGCTGTCAGGTGCATCAAAGGGCCTTTCTGATGGCATGCTTACACTTGCAACCAACCATACATTTTGTGACAGTAGTTTATATAAAGGTGAACATTTTGGTAATCATTAATTCAAAAGTAATAAAAAAAACACACACACTACCCTGGTGAACCGGAAAATAATGTGGAAGTTACTGTGGCCTATTTTCATGTACTCTGGGCAGTAATTAATCAAAACCATCAATCTGTTAGAATGGCTGACCTCAGTACCAAAAATAGAAACCAGAACCTTCTCAACAGGAAGTGATTTGGTGATCAATTGAGTGCTTACATTCAGTAGAAAAGTTCTTAAAAAAACAACAACAAATACCTAAGGTTAGGTTCAAGTAACACAGTTGTTTCATATACGGGAGGTCCTAGGTTCAAGTATTGGCCCAAACACTGGCTATCTTGAGGACATTTGTAGCTTTCCTTAGTCCTTCCCAGTAGCTAGTAACCAAAATTAGACCACAGCTGCCTCCTTCCGCACCCTTTCCCATTCATCATTTGCTAATGAGTCTATCGCCTTATGCTAGACAGTCTATCACACTAACAGTGACGTTAAATAAATCATATACTGTATGTAATAAGTGAACAGAAAGAACAACCAGCTGGCTATTAACTGCCAACTACATGCAGTTTAAGGCCAATATGTCTTTAATTGCAAACTCCACCCTATGCTTACAGTGTACCAATGTACCATTTCAGTATTGGATTGCAACAAGGGCTCATTTCTCTGCAGAGACAGATACTGATGCTAACTGTGGGGTTTGCAGTTGACCCTGGCTGCGTTTTGTGCTTGGGAAAGCTGACTGCCCCTTGCTGGTGTCCAGTAACCAATGTGTTCCTGTCAAAAATACATTAGGCTGAAATGCTGTCATGTTTCACGCGTGAGATAATACAGGTTTTTCTGTACTGTCCCGTGTGGTCAGAGCTGTTCAAGAACTTGTCTATAGGCTTGTTACAAATGAAACACCCAACAAATGGCAACTGATGGAAAGAAAGGTAAAACCATTTGCAGTAAAGCTAGGGAAGTAATAAACCACATGAATGGCCTATGTAAACAAGCAGCAGCGGAGAAAAGTCTAACTGTACCCACTTCTCATGCTGATGAAAAACCAGTAAAGTACTGTGGCGTATTAGTGACAACAGGGAAAAACAACTGAAGGGAGAGCAATGACAAAAATGAAGGAAGCCCTATGCACACCCCAGGAAAGAAGGGACCTTCAAAACATGAAAGAAATGCTATCTTTGACCATTTTGATTTATACGTGGTTAAAAGAACAGTCATGGACTTCTATGTTGATGAGAAAACTGTTCCAACTTGTAATAAATTCCTTCCACTAATAACAGAGAAAATACACATGCCTTGGGCGAAGCAGTCTTTAAGAAGAATACTGCACACAATAGGATTTTGACAGAATAAATGCCACAGCAAGAGAACCATCTTGATAGAGTGACAATGTATGGTTAAGCGGAAGTGTATTTCATTTTATTTTTAATGGCTCGACAGCCCCTTGGGGGCCTAGGCTGCCTCGTTTTTCGAGGCTTCACGATCACACACTTTTTCGACACACCACTCTCAGCAGGACTCCTCTGAATGAGGGACCAGCTCGTCGCAGAGACCTCTACCTGACAGCACACAACACTCACAAGAGACAGACAACCATGCCCTAGGCAAGATTCTAACCCACAATCCCAGTAAGCGAGCGGCCGTAGACCCACGCCTTAGATCGCGCGGCCACTGGGATCGGCAGTGTATTTCATTGCTTATATTAAATTAATTCTGAACTCACAAGGAGGAAGATTCTTTATCTAGATGAGACATGGAGACAGCAATCTGACATTTAAGAAATGCTGGCAAACAGATAAGTGAAGAGCATCTTGGCAGATGGCAATGTGGGAAACAGACTGATTGTCATTCATGCTGGTTCAGAAGATGGCTTTTTCCTAGGTGTTCAGCTTTTTAAAAAGCAGGATCAGTAAATGGTGACTACCATGACCAGATGAACAGCTCTAGTATTGAGAAGTGACTGCAAGAAAAACGAATCCAAAACATAGTTGCTTCTTAAAATGCGCCACATCACTGTGTGCACATTGACGCACCTGCAAGCAAATGAGCAGTAACGGTGTGTATGATTTCATCGCTGCAGAGATAGGTGGTTGCCTGTGAAGCCACCACGATGAAACATGAACTGTACATGCTGGGTGAGTTGAAAATGCCAGAAGAAATGACAGGACTGACCACATTCTGAATACATGAGGTCACAATGTCTTGTAAGACTTTCTCCCTAAAAATGTGTTCTCAGTCTCATTGCACTTGCCTGGGCTAAAGTGAAACATCAGATCCAGTAACGTGGGTGCAGAATTCTCTTTAAACCATTTGTGTGAACTGAAAATGCTGGACTAGCTTCAGTAACTAAACGTGACTGGCAAGGCTACTGTCACCATGGGAGGGGGGGCCTGAAGCAGCATATTATACAAATAATGGCATTATTTCTAATGTTACACATATGATTATAATATCCAACCCACATGCACAGTTTTAAATGATCCATAACCGTGCATTGAGAAATTAGATATATCAAAACCAACAAATGCACATAAGTATATGGAAGTATATTATACACACCATATACCTCCTACATGCTTTCATGGAGGTGCATTACAAAGAATACATACATCAAAATATTACAGACGTTTTTGGAACCAATGCACAGACATAAAATATTAAATTTTAAAAATAATACATGGTTTAAAATATATATTACAGATTAAAATACAGATAAAAATATTTGTGCTTGATTCTTATGGATAATGAATAGCATGTGTGTAGTAAATCATCATCCAAGCAAGGGTGTATTGATGTTATCTGTATAACAGACCACTCTGTATTCTGGTTTATTCTGCAAGCTGTGGCTGCCTTCTTTCACATTGTGTGTTGGGCGTCAGGCAGTTTAGCGGGCACATTTTATTGAACCAAATAACGGCACTGGTTCTATGTAATTTCTCAATACAGAGTGGTCTGCCGAACACATAACATCAATATACCCTTGCTTTGATGGTGATTTACTACACACATACTATTTGTTATCCATCAGAATAAAGTACAAATATTTTTATCTGTATTTTAATTTTCCATACATATTTTAAACTAAGTATTACTTTTAAAATTCAATATTTTATATCTGTGCATTGGTTCCAAAAACTTCAGTAACATTTTGATGCATGTATTCTTTGTAATGCACCTCCCTGATGATCGCCACAAGTGGCCGAAACATGTAGGAGGTATATGGAATGCACAATATACTTTTATACACTTATATGCATTTGCTGGTTTTGATATTGTATCTAACCACATGCAAACACTTTCTCTGGAGACGAAGATAATGCAGGTCATCTGGAAATACCAACTCAAGATTCCTCACACTCTGAGCTAGCATATCCATTGGATTAACCTCTCAGTAAGTACATAAAATTTAATACATTTCAGACTGAACATACACTGCTAAACTGCAAAATCCATCAATGCCCATGACAGTGTTCTGGTAATTCTAATGTGTGATTCGTCAACTGAACTGTATTTCTTAAAAAAAACTATGTCATGCAGTGATAGAAACTCGTGTGTTTTACGGGATCTATTTCCTCCCCACCCCCCCTACTATTATCGTGTTAAGAGATGCTACCCACACTGTGTAGGTCATCTGCATCCCCGTGAATAAGGGACAGTACTTCTCTGTCTGCCCTAAGCCCTACCAACATCCAGCACAAAAAATAACAGAAATTCTTTCTCTGCAGAAAGAAATGGCCAAGCATGAAGCCAATCACACTCCCATATCTAGCGCTTAAGTTAACAGTGTGTGGAGTTTTAAATGTGTCTTCATGGCATGGTGGCCAATCATCAGCACAATTTTTACCTTTATCTTACAAGGGAACCTTGGAAACAGTCAACACTCAGCATACACTAGTATATATTAAATGATGTGCGCCTTTGTTAATTATAATGCATGTCTTTGCTGGTGTTTGTTACAGTCCCCTCTTTGTTTGAATGCACGGCCACAAACAACGCAAGCAAAGGGGCGTTCCCCAGTGTGTGTGCGTATGTGCGTGACAAGTATATCCTGACGTCTAAATCTCTTCCCACATTCTTGACACTCGTGTGGCCGATAGTCTGCATGAAACAACAGATGCTGTCTCAGGCTGTGTCTAGAACGATATGCCTTATCACACTGTGCACATTTGAAAGGTGTTTCCCCTGTATGTATGCGTTCATGGACAATAAGGTTCTGTCTAGACAGGAATGCCTCACCACAATGTTGACATGAATGGGGTCTCTCTCCAGTATGCACACGATGATGCGTGTGTAGAGTTGACCTCATCGTGAAACTCTTTCCACAGATCTCGCAAACAAATGGTTTATCATCTGCATGCATCATCACATGGTTCTTGAGAGTGAACTTGCTTGCCAGCTGTTTTCCGCATATCTGACACACAAATGCTAAAGGATCTCCACCTTGCAGAACTTGCTGCTTTGACGCTTCCTCAATTTCTTCCTGAGTATGAGTTTTACGATGCACAATAAGCTCTCCCACACTCAGAAACGGACTCTTACATACTTTGCAAGTGTACTTCAATGACTTCTGATGTGTCCGAACATGAGCTCTCAAGTGCTGCTGACGATTAAATCCTTTTCCACAAACAGGGCATTTATGCAGACGAGCATTAGCATGAATTAATTTGTGATTTGCAAGCTGTCTTCTCAGACGATATCTTTTTCCACAGTATGTACATTCATGTGGAAGTTCATCTGTGTGCAGTTGCATTTGACCAGCAAGCACATTCCTGAAACAGAGTGCACAGAATAGTTTAACAGTTTTTAATAACATTATGAAACACAGGCAAGCCTGAATAATTAAATAGATTAAATATTACTCCTGGCAAATAAACAAATTATTCTAGCCAGAATATGACTGTCAGTAAAACGAGTGACTATACAATGGACAACAAAGCTGCAAATTTCAGGCAAGGGCAGGGAATCTTTTGTTTGTCAATATGTCCACATTGAATCTGGCAGACAGGCTAGCCTTCTCTCCAAGAAATATGGTGGCATCTTTATCCAGGGGTAAAGCAGCCACCATACGAAGCTGTCCAGTCACCCCTGTCAAGTGCCAAGTTTTAGAATATGTGACACTTTACCTCTATTCCACCAACATGCCTTCATGACAACACAGTACTCAAGCACAGTGATCTTTGAGATGAGGTGTACTTTTTTTTAGCAAAGTGAACAACAATCTAACATGTTTCATTTTGGTGGATTAAGTTCTTTACTTTTACACATATTACACTGTCTAAACAGCCTCATACTGAGACCTCACACCAGTGTGAGTCGCAGATTGAAGTTGGTTCACAGATTTCCTGAAAAAGTTAATGTGCATAGGCAGAAAAGGAACTATGGATGAAAGGAAAATGTGAATATATTAAGAGAGTTATGATGGTTACTAGATTATTTTCTCTGGGTACACTGTCCACTGTGTCGATAAAATAAGTAAAGATATGCCTAGAGGCTAGCTCTGTCTCCATATTCAGGTACACTGTTCATGACCCATCAGATGCCACCCTTATCACTAGGCAATACTGAGTACAGTAATGGACATGGAACTCTTACATTCTGTATTATTATTAAACTATTTGTTCTGACAGACATCAACATCTACAATAATTTCAGAAGCTTTCCACTAATGGTACATTCATCTAAGTTTTGAGGTTCCCACAGCAGTGTAAATGAAGAACCCAGTCTTCTGGGATGTGACACTGCATTGTTGGATGGGAGGTTCCTGCTGTTTCCTGTTACAACTGAATTTTCTCAGTATGTTTGTTTTTTTCTAGTATAAATGTAACCACAGACATGTTCAAACTTGAGCAGTTCAGGATATGTTATAAGAAACAATGACCACATGAAGGCCTTAACAACGACGACGACGACAATACTTCAGCCTTACTGTGAGGTACAGAGAGCATCAGTTATTTACAGTCTCCTTCCTGGATCAAAGTCCAGAACTTCGTGGTTCACACACACTTAAAAAAAAAAAGCACAACACACATATCAACACAAAATAAAAAAAAAAAAAAAATTGGGCGATTTACATGATGATTTATAAAAATGGCTCGTTATACTTGCAGATATTAATACCACACATCAGCAGGAGAAAATAAATTGATCTATTTGAAAAGAATTCCCACTTCACTCATCTACAGAAAAAATACTTTCTCCAAGGAAATGAGTATTCCCTGTATGAAGTTATGTCATAACAAAATAAAGTTTATTTGTTCCTTAAACTCTTCGCATCCCCAGTAACTCAACCTTCACGTCACTCTCACAATGTTTCTCTAGCACAGTGTCTTACAAACTGAAAATTACAACACACAGCAATGACACCATACTTGCTCTTTTGATTTTGTACCTGCTGCTGTATGTTCCAAATTTTTCTGATAAAATTTTTCTTTCCAAACATAAGAACAAAACACATGAAAAACATGGGCGTACATTTTTCTTAATTTGGTAATAAAAATGAGTGTTTAAATTATGTTGGTATACTGTGCAGTGAACTCTTGAGGAATGTTCCTGGTAGAACTAAGTGGGTGAACACACATGTTCGTATGTTTTTCCACATATTACACAAGAATGCTGGGGAACATTTTCAGGATCAATATGAGGCAATTTGTGTACTCACAGGTTTGTAAAGTACTTCATGCACTTCCCACATACATCACAGAGGTACAATGCTTTGTTGTGGCTACAGCAATGACTATCATAGCTTGCTTTTGATACAAATTCTCTCCCACATCTGTCACACTGAAATAAATGTCCAGCTTTACTGTGAACAAACAGACTGTCTTGAAGCAAATGCCAGATACAACAACTTTTTTCACAACACTCACAAATGAAACATTCTTCATCAGTGCGACAATCAAGATTTTTCTGAGACAGAAACTGCCTATCACAAAGAAACAGGACAATTTAACTTGAAGGCATGTTTGGTGATGTTCATGGTACTTCTTCTGTAAAGTGGAAACATGATTACAATAATTACATTTCCAAGTTCCACATTTCTTTACTTTCTTCTCAAGTTTCACTACCGACTAGGCCATGTTAGGTCCCTCCCGGTTCTTTTCTATCTTGATTCCCAAACTTCCAGATGTATTTGCATTTTGTGATGATCACCACTCTTTTCAATAATCCTATTAATGGTTTCTAAAATTTTGGATTTATAATTCTCATCAATGTTTTCAAATTCCTTTGACAATTTTAAACAAAATTTAGTATCACTTGTACTTCACTTCGACCTCTAATCTGAGCTACTCTTTCTTGCTCTAAATAAACATTTACTGCTCTGATTTCCTCTCTATCTTCCTGCTCTTCAGTTTGTTTTACAATATTTCTATACGCAGAACTGCTGTCTCCCAAGTATTGATAAAACTTCACTGGGATTCTTCTCTAATGTATCTGGGTTGTATGTCCCAAACTCCCTTTTACTGCCCATCAGTCCATGCTTTTGATACTACCAACAGTAATTTCATCATTATTTAAAAATGACTAAATTCTTCCACACAGACAGAAGACTGCAATAGTAAACCGTCCTTAGCATGAATGCCTTGTGTGACAATTCTATTATGTTCTTAGTTTCACAAATGATGTCCTTGGAGTAATGAACAGCACTACACTGTTCACACTGAAATATTTTATTACAATGGCAGTTACTTGCTGTGAGATAAGGTTGTCTTTACTGGTAACAGTTTTTCCACACTGCCTGCAAGAATACAGGGACTGCTGTGTATGGGTATAGGTATGATCTGCACGTATACTTGCAGAGCTCTGCTGTTTGACTTCATCAAACTTTGTGCGTCCTGCAGAAAGTACAGACGGCTACAATAAAGATGACTTCAACACAGCAGCAGGAAGTTCTGCACTGTATTCAGGTCTAGGCAATTCTGAATTAGTTGCATGTTGATATTCAAATGTTTATTTCCTGTGAAGCAAATAATGTGTTAATAATTATGAAATCTTCAACGTAGAAGAGTGCCTCTTCCATCCTGAAGATGCAGGCAGCAAGTGCCTCAAGAATATTGATGCATGACTAATCCACAATATGGCATCACACTCCAAAGGAGATTCTTCATGGTCACTGCTGTGAGAACCTCAAATTTTGCATTGTTGGTCATGTTTCTTCTCTATGTCAGATGTCAGCTATGGCAATGCAGTACTGGTTCTCATATCACACTGCTGATTTCTAAGGCACAACTATGTTCCCATTTTTGAAATCTGGTACAGTGACAGTGAAAGAACCCCTGTACCCTTGCATAGGTAAAACATAAAACTTCAACTTACTTGTTGGAAGCTAACTCCTCCTCCTTTGCATTCATCACAAGATCTAAAGCCTTTTTGAATTTCGCAGTGTGTGTCATGTTCACTGCATCTTTCATTTTCACAATGACAACTTTGTATTTCGGTTTCTTCGTGTTCTGGAACATAAAGGGAAAACATTTAAGTAAAGACAGTCCTTCTCACGAAGCTGACAGCTTGTCAAAGAAATTCATCTTCTACTAACCCTGAAGTCTCATAACCATGTTTATGAACACGCGATGGGCCATAATAATCTACTACATACCCTCACACATACTTCTGTATATTTTAACCAATGAAGCAAAAATGCTACATGTTTTTATAGTGAACATAGTTCATCTTATTTTAACATTGAATGTGAACCAAACTATTTTAGTGGATGTGTAGTCTTTGTTTATATACTTTGATCCCCCTGATGATGACTAATAAGTAGTCGAAACATATGTAGGGGTGTATATGACGACAAGGTGTAGTGCATATGTTGGTTAAAATAAAAGCTATTATATAACACAGAATGCACGGTGAATATAATGTGAAATTTCTTAGAGATAAATTTTATTATCCATCTATGCCTATGTCTTGTTAATGATCATTTTCCTGCACATTTTCAGACCAAAATTCTGTATGCTTTTCCCAACTCTCCCACACATGCTGCATTTCTGACACACCCCATTCTCCTTGATTTGATCCACATATTATTGTTTGGTGATGAGTATAATTTTGAACATCAGCATGCAAATTCTCCAGCTTCCTGTTCCGTAATGCGCCATAAGTCAACATGTCCTCATCAGCAGCAGCCTGCCATCCTCTCAAACTACAAAGACTGCTATCTTCTGGGATGTGATGCTATCATGCAGTGTGGGAGGTAGGTACCTGAGATTCTGGGGAATGTGCTGCCAACTTGAAGAGGGAGGCAATATGTCCCTTCAAAATGTTGATACCTGCCTACCAAACTACAAAGCTTTACATCGCAGAGGACAGTGATCTTCAGTCACTGCCACGACAAACTAAAAAAAGCCCATATAAAAGAAAAAAAATTACAGTTTTATATATTTTAAACTTTACATTTTTACAAAGAAGAGTGGAAGACATGGGGTTAATGATGTTAAGCAGACTGAAATACATACAACTGAGCCTCTAGTGCCTGAGCACAAAGCATTTGAGGTTCAGATGGCTATTGAAAAGCTGCAAACATATAAATCACCAGGTACTGATCAAATTCCAGCAGAGCTGATTCAAGCAGGGGGCAGTACATTCTGAGATACATTAATTTATTAATTTTACTCGAAATGAGGAAGAATTGGTTGAACAGTGGAAGGTGTCAATCATCATACCTAGGTATAACAGGGTGATTAAACAGACTGTAGTAATTATTCAGGCATATGACTATTATCAATTACATACAAACTTTTATCCACCATTCTTCTGTCAAGGCGAACTCCATAAGTAGACAAAATTACCGGAGATGATCAGCATATATTTTGATGTAAGAGATCAACTATTGATCATATATTCTACATTTGTCAAATACTTGTAAACTTCACAAAACCTACACTGAAGTCCTTTACTCAAGAGAATGCAGTTGATTTGTATAGTGTAGGTAGACTCCATTACATCAGCAATCATGGTCGGAGGAAAACGGAGAGATTGTGTCAAAAACATGAGTCTCTATTACCACATGACACAGTTTTTTTTTTAACAAATACTGGTCAACATTTGTTAGGGGGTTTTGTTTATAACAAGCGTAAAGTCCAATTTAAGCACAGCTTTAACAGCAGAGGACACTACAGAAAATACTTGTATTATCTTACACACACAAAACACGACTGCACTTCAGATCAATGTATTTTAACTGGAATACATCGGTTACTGGTCACAAGCAAAGGACGGTCCACTTTCCCCAGCACAAACCATGTTAAGGTCAACTGCAGATTCCAGTCAGTTACTCTACTTTCTGCAATCTCTATTTCTCAAAAATTATACTGCTTTTCTTAGTAGAAAAATTTGACTACAGAAATTTATGTACAGTAAGTCACCAAGTTACATGCTTAATTCATTATAAAGGTTTCTATGTAAGTTCAAAACCATATAAGCCAAACAATGCTTAAATATGATATACTTCTGACATATACGTTCATTTCAATGGCTAGATAAACCTAAAAGATGCAGTGTGAAATGACAAAAATTGTACGGAAAGCAATTTCAACATATACACAAAGTATAACATAAATATAATACAGTGAAACCTCTATCCATCGTTCCCGTTACCGTCGTTCGCCCGCATGTATCGTCTGCCTTATTTGGTCCCGAAATTAGCCCCATATAAATAACACTATTTTTTCCCGCCTCCATTGTTCCTCGAACTGTCGTTTTCCCGCACCAATAGTTGAAAAATCACGGTCCTGACGCAACATTTTCCCGCACTGATAGTTTTTTTTTTTATTTTAAGCGATGGTTTAGCGAGGTTTAAGGACCGGCATGGCCTAGTATACAAGAAGTTAGTCGGAGAAAGTGCGGCAGTGGACAGCGAAAGCACGGAAGCGTGGCTGGAAAGACTGCCATCTTTGTTGGAGGGCTACGAACAACGTGATATTTACAACGCGGATGAGACGGGGCTCTTCTACAACGTGCTTCCTGATAGAACCTTGGCTCTCAAAGGAGAGTCTTGTCATGGAGGGAAAAACTGTAAAGACAGACTTACTGTTTTACTTTGTGTTAACAGTGATGGAACTGACAAACAAGTGCCGATTGTTATCGGAAAATCTCCGAAACCACGATGTTTCAAGAATGTAAAAAAATTACCCACCAAGTACCACGCGAACAATAAAGCGTGGATGACCACAGACATTTTTTCTTCATTTCTGCGTTCATTAGACGCAAGTATGGGTGCACAAAACAGGAACATTCTCCTCTTTGTGGACAATTGTGCCGCACATCCAAAGGATACATCGTTTCTAAGAAATGTAAAAGTCATACGGTACCCGGCAAATTGTACAAGTGTGCTCCAGCCCCTTGATTTAGGGGTAATAAACTGTTATAAGCAGCTTTATAGAAAACGCCTCGTGCAAACAGCTGTTTGCTTAATGGATGCAGGCAAAGATACGAAAAAGAAGATAAACGTGTTGGAAGCTTTGCACTACACTGTGGCAGCCTTGCAACAAGTAACCCAGCAGACAATCGAAAATTGTTTTCGGAAAGCTGGTTACGTGCAGGAACAATCTTCAGGCGATAGTGACGTCGTATTGACCAACGATGACGACGATTTCCGCCAAGACTGGGAAAAGTTCAGTGGCATGAACAAAGATAAATTCGAGGACTACGTCTCTGTGGACAGTCACGTGGCAACCTGTGGTGTAGAAGCAGTGCAGGAGCTGTGCGTGAGCCTCGTGACGTCCAGGAGTGTGGAGCGGGAAGAAGGAGAAGAAGAAGCTGGCGAGCTTTGCTGAGACGCATGAAGCGCTGATGGAAGTAAGATCTTTCTTTTATGCGCACAGCACGAGTGACAGTGGTCGTGAAAGTATTCTAGGCTTTGAAAAATCGTACTTTGAATTGAGGAGGAGTAAAGTTTGCTCAAAACAAACGTCAATGAAAGATTTTCTCAGCAAGAAGTAATAATTATCATTAAATTGTTCTTATCTATAATTTTTAATGGTTTCCCGGTACTATCATTTCCCGTATGTATCGTTCAAATTTTCCGGTCCCCTGAAAAACGATGGATAGAGGTTTCACTGTATACTGTATAAACACTGTACAGGAATGCTGTATAAGTTAAAGGACCTAAACTGTTTAAATAATTAAAAAAATGCTTGTGTATCCGTATGTCTACACATCCAGACAACCTGAACCCACGTTCAGACAGGGACTTACTATATTGCCACAGCATTTGCTAAAGACAGTTTTTTAACATTAAGATGAGCAGCTGTTAACTGTTTCTATAATATTAACACTACGAACAGGAATGTAAGTTGCTGCATGGCAGAAAAGGGCAACCTTCCCCCAGTGCATACAATTCAACAATCTCAACTGACGAAAACCTGACAGTTGCCAATTCAGATGTCTCAGCAGTTTGAAAATTGTCAGTTACTGCTCCAAGATTAAGCAGCTTCCTTCTCATGACATAAAATGCGTTACTTCCAATGAAAAAAATGAGACAGCTGCACTTTGGGAGGAAGAATTCAAGGACATTTACAGCCTCTTTATGTGTAACAAGAATTGGTTAATTTGCAGTGTGTGTGTACATACCAATGTCACCTTCTTTACAGCTCTACCACTTCTCAGATCCATGGAGGCTGCTGAAGGTTCTGAATGTTTCATGTGATCATGAATTTGCATATCATATGAGTCTTCTTGCCCTTCAGCATTCTGCAGATCATACTGTTGACTGAAGTTAACAGCCTCACATTCTGTCTCATTCACATTTTCTGTATCAGCCTCACATTCTGTCTCATTCACATTTTCTGCATCCGCCTCAGTATTCTGTTCTGTTTGGATGTTTGTATATTCTGTACAATCAAGTTTATCACCAGAGTAATGATCAAAGTCAGGAGCCTCATACTTTATGTTATCCAAACCTTTCACATGTACCTCAGTATTCTGTCTGGCTAATACTGATGGAATTTTCGGATATTCTTTGCAAACAAATTTACCATTAGCCCCTTCTGAGTTTATTATAACTCGTGTATGATTTTCAAATGCCTGATCTGCAGAATCTTCATACATCTTTGAATAGTGTTCTTGTTCTCGTTCCTTCTCTGTGGAAGGTTCAGTATCTGTTGTGTCCTCATCGCTGTATATCTGTAATTAAAAGAAAAATAAAAGCACAAAATGATCTGTGAGAGTTGAAGTAAAACAAATTCACATATCGCTCATAAAGCAGGAATTTGTTGTAACCCACCGATACATAACTTTACAGGAGACAGAACAAACTTGACAGTTCATTAATAGACCAACACTTAAGCAATTTATGTTTTTACAAAAATATAAGGAAAAGCAAATCTTTTGTGGACACAACATTTTGACACAAGGTGTGTTTGTAACCCAACTGCCTAGCGATGCGGGAATCTGTTTGATGAGTTGTGTGGGTTACGGCACATTGCCGTTTCACGAGCAATATAAACGTGGCCAACATTCTCCGATGACTGAAGAACCAAGGAGCAAATAAATTATAGGAATAAGAATGGCTGTATTTGAAGTAGGTATTCTGATAAACAACTGACCATATTATTAAATTACTGTACCTTACTGCACAATACACTGGATTAGATACAATCTTAGGTTAGATTATTTGTGTTATTACCGTATATTCTCGAATCTAATCCGCACTCAGGTTTTGGCGATTTCTTAAACGAAAAAAAAGTTAGTTCGCGATTCTAATCCGCACCTTTCCTTCAACCACCCCTTGCCCACGGGGCGACTGATTGAATAATATTGGATGTTACCAATGCGTTAAAATCCGACGCTACGCCTGTGGCCGATGAGTCATACCAATAGAGACGGGGCCTTTCTCAACAGACGTGCGCAATCTCGTCTGAAGCCAGCTGAGCTTTAGTTGTTGAAACGTGGGAGGTGCTTGTTCCAATTTGTCGTGTACTGTAGTTATGGAAGAGGGATGCCTGAAATCTAAACGACTCTCATATACGACAAAGTTCAAACGTGAAGTTATTCGGTGCACAGAGGAGAATGGAAACCGCAAAGCCGCTGCAATTTTTGGAGTTGATGAAAGCAACGTTCGACTATGGCGGAAACACAAGGCAGCGATGACATTGTATGGGAGGACGATGTTGAAGATAAAGATGATAGTGACTGGGTGGAGAGCACGAATAACGATTCAGTTATGAGTGATGACGGCGAGTCTGATGAATAATAAATTATAATAATAAATAATAAAATAATAGATTATTGTATTGTATTGTTCTTACGGCACGTACAGCAGCTCAATCATTTTTCCAAAATCCAGCTCTAGACCGTGAATCTAATCCGCACGCGAATCTAATCCGCATCTGATTTTTTAGCCCTCTAAAACTGTAAAAAAGGTGCGGATTAGATTCGAGAATATACGGTATATAACATTAAATCAAAATATAACGGTATCTTGCTGTATGCACTTACTTTGTGATCCACTTGTAAGCCAAGGATTGTTCTCAACTTTATATCTGCATCCAAACATCCATGAACAAATTCATGGCACATCTCAAGTTTATAAACACAAGACGTACACAGGGCCACCGGCAACATATCTTCTGGGGTGACCTGAATTGAACAAAGGGTATGAAGTGCATCACTCGAGGGAAATGGAAAAAAGAAATAGTAAACTATTCACTTGTTTCTATTCTGAAACTGTCAGTGCAAAAGGTCAATTGTTAATCAATGTATTATGTTCCAGCAAGGGAATGGCATCAGTCTCACATTGTAAAACTTCACTGTTTTGAAATCCCAGCAACTGGGAAGGGCATGACCCAAATATGGGCCAAAGCACCACAGTGACAATGATGCTGGCAATGGCAATGGAGGAGGAGAAAAGAAGAAATGACACAGGGGAGAAGGAAAAAATCCCTACAGGGTTTCCACAGTAAAACAAAGTTTCTAACATCTGGCTGAAGTGCAATGAACATGTGCAAGATAATAGTGGTACTGGTGGCGGACAGAAGAGAATGCAGAACAGAATTTATATCATTCCACAGATCCGTCATATGACTAAGCTAAAAATGTAGACAATGTCCTGATACAAGTCCAATACCTGTTTCAAATACAAAGATACATGCATAACAATCATCTATTTACTATCTTAAAACATCCATAAAATATACCTGAATGAAAGCATAGTAACTGTCTATTTACAGTGTTAGAGCAAAAGGAAAATTTTTCATTGAACCACTGCACCTTTATCTGTCACATTTTAGGACAATTAGGAAACCTCATTTGATGTAAATTCTGGTACACAGTAGGGCTAAGATAAAAGAGATACTCTTTAAATGCTGGTTTAAACACTGTTATGTTGTGATATAAACTCCTGATGGTTGTTGGAAGGTTACTGAATAACTTGATTCGTGCATGACACACTCCTTTTTGATACCCACTGAGGTGAGTGTTCAGCACATACACATATCAATATCTTGTGCTCATGTCATGCTTTCTGGATTAGTCAGGATTTCTCCATGTCGTACAAAACAAATATTAATACAGAAATAATTTGCTGGCAAGCACAAAAATATTAAACTTCTCAAGTAATTTCCAACTTTACTTCTAGCACCTATGATTATTCTAATAGTTTTCATTTGGATGTAAAATATATTCTTGGTGTCTGCCAAATTTCATCAGAGGATTATTCTGCACGGCATAATGGAACGGAATAAATTTTCGACTTTCTATTTTTATAGGTGGTGTGATTGTCCGCATTGCACATCATATAGAATTTAGTTCAAGGATAACATATTCCAGGTGTTTTCCATTTTTAAGTTATAGCCAAGTAGTAGACCAACAAATTTAGTTATTCCTACTTTCTCAATTGTTTTATTCCCATGTGCTATATTTAGATCAACACAAGTGTTGTTGTTAGTACAAAATTTCATAACATTTATTTTGCCAACATTACTACAAGTTTATCGGCTTTAAAACAATTTGTTCAAGTTACTGAAGATGTCATTCATGACATATTTAAAAAGGCCAATTTCTGGACGTAATAGTAGTAGTAGTAATAGTTATTGTTGTTGTGAGTTTTATGTGATACATGCATTATATACTAGACATTTAAATAAAGTACATTTATGAAATGAGAGGAAATACAAAAACAATTACAGCAAACACAAATAGTTGAAAGAAGTTTTTCATGGTTGTACCACAAGACAGCCAGCCACAACAACAGCAAAGCAAAATCAGTGTAAGTTTTCACCACAATAGGCAGAACTATGCAAATCTTTACAAGCAGTTGCTATTATGAACCTTTTAACATGCAACAGCAGTTAGCCATAAAAACAGCAAAATAAAGTTTGTACAAGTCATCACCATTATAGGAAGATGTATGTGAATCTTCTCGAGGAGCTGCAATTCCAAACCTTGCTCCCCAAACACTGGGACCAGTTCCTCACTTGTACACGCACAAACACGACAAAAGAACTCGGTGCGCATTTTTACTGGTTCCTCCACTTTGCTTCCAGAATCAAACTGATCATCCAATAAACCTGCAGCTTCTGTAAGCATTAACATTGGACACAGAAAGCATACTTTCATTTCCAGTAATCGGACCAATGTGAATGTGGCTTATCACTATTTTGACTCTTGGATTTGTATAGCAGAGAGAGACAGCTGAAGCACTTCAGTGCCTTACCTTATTTAAATTTGATATTTATTTAATTTTACATAGAACTGCATATTACAGGCTTGTAGAACATTTTCAAAATATTTTTCTTTTGTCTAGCATCAAGGTTAAAGAAAGAGAAGTGCTATATCTTTCTTTTCTCGGGGTCAAGCAGCTGGGCCGTGCCACTGACTGCCCACCCCCATCTAGCTCCGATGTTAAAGAAAGAGTACAGCTAATACCTCTACTCCCCCTCTGGGCCTTCATGGCATGTCACAGGGTGATCTTTATTTTTAGAGCTATACCCCAACTTCCCCTCCGTTGCCTTCATGGCAGGTTATAGGGTGTTTACATTTACCTCTGTCTTATCTTCTTCTCCTCCATCTCCTTCCTCAACATTTTAGACAAGTTAAAAATTCAGTCATTTGTGATATCTATACAAAATTACTGAACTGCAAACAACACGTAAGAAGAATGGAAACAAAAGAATGCCAAACAAATTGTGGAATACAAGCCCAGGGGAAAGAGATGTTTACAAAGACTATTGAAAAGATGACATTAAGCTGTAAAATGCCACGACTTGATGCCTGACAGGAAAATAAAGAGTGAGATATAATGCAGACACACTAAAGGGTTACATTTTGTTGACATACCTTCATCACAGTCTGATGGCACATTATCTTTTCTATGGTTGGATAATACCTCTGGTTCCTGTTCTACTGGGCTTGGTGACTGCTGCTGTGATTTCTACAAACAACATAACAGCATGAATTTCGAAAACTCTGACCATCACTGTAATTGTATATAGAGAAATATCACAACAGTCTGCTAGGTAGAGCGTAAGAAGTCTTGTTTAATATACGACTTTCATAGCAATATTACAACATTAGAGTATGTGTAAATTTAAGTTTATTACTGATATCACAAATATCCGACAAGGATATAAGAAGACTTGACAACTGTACCTCAGTACAGCATACACATTTTTCCTATGTGTTCCTTAAGAATTTGCATTACTCTACTCTTGAAGTCCACCTGTTATAGACACACACCAATTTCTCCCTTCTTTGATCTTAATTATCTTGCACTAAATTAATGTGGCATACATAAATGGTACTGAAAACGTGGACACTTCGAAAAGTAGATCAGAAATACCTGGGAAGTTTTGAAATGTGGTGCTGGAACAGGATAGAGAAGATCAGTTGGACCGATCGTGTGAGAAATAAAGAAGTAATTAAAGAAGTCAAAGAGGAGAGGAATATCTTACATACAATAAAAGGAAGAAAGGCTAATTGGATTTGTCACAGCTTGCATAGGACTGCCTTTTAAAACATGTTATTAAAGGGCAGACAGAGGGAAGGGTAGAAGTGATGGGCCGCCTCAGTTTTCAAGTCTTCACGATCACACGGTTTAGACAAACCACATTCGGTAGGACTCCTCTGGACAAGGGACTAGCTCGTCGCAGAGACCTCTACCTGACAACACACAACACTCACAAGAGACAGACATCCATGCCCCCGGTGGGATTTGAACCCACAATCCTAGTAAGCGAATGGCCGCAGACCCACGCCTTAGACCGCACGGCCACTGGGATCGGCTTAATTTGACTTTAACTATTTTAATTAAAAACTAGTATCGCAGAAAGGTTTTGTCAATAAAAACACCACGCTGTTTGTATCTACCCCACACACCACCAAGAATTACAAGTTGATTGTAATACATTTTTACATCATTTGTGAGATCTTGCAAAGTTATTTACATTTTTACCTTGTTCTTAAGGCTTCTGTATTGAAACACCTGATGATGATCAGCTTCTGATTGAAACATGCAGTGTTTAAAAGAATAATAAAGGGTTATGTCTGATGAAGTGGTCAGCGTGCTCGCCACTGGGCCCAAGGTTCGCGAGTTCGATCCCGACCAAGGGCGATGGACTTTTAAGGGTGATAAAAATCCGGAGCACCACTTCCTTCGGAGGGGAAGTAAAGCCATCGGTCCCATGTCGTAGATTTACGGCATGTAAAAGAACCCTACGGGCATGAATAGAACTAGCAGTGCCCGTCGGCAAAATTCAGCGGCCATTTCTCACCCAAGTCTCCTGACTGCCTGCCAGATGGCTCTGGCAGTCACATCAGGATTGAGTGGAACTTGTGCGGTCAGTGGGCTGGTCACCCGCTACATCAACGCACATGACCATAGGAACCTCCGAATGGAGGCCCCCAATGCTCCGTGATTGGAGCGACATGGGGACTAACTTACTAATGTCTGATGAAAACACGCTTGTTTACACCAACTTTTACTTTTTAAAAAGGCAGCAGGTAAAACCCCTAATACAAAAGCATCACAATATTTCTGTAAAAACCTTTTCATTTAAATATAAATGCATAATATTCACTTCATATATCCAAGAACAAATACAACTCAACATCTGGAAAGGTACAGTGTGTCTCTTTTATTACTGTCCTGAGCATCACATCTGTCATGGAAATGTCACAGCAGCAGTTTTCTATGCGATAAAGGTGTCATGCTCAGTGCAGTGACTAAACAAACACTCTGTGTAACATATACTACATGACAGGCTTTAAAGTTTTAAACTCACCTTTTCAGTACAACGATACAAGGTAGGTACTGCATTTTTTTTTAACTGCCGTCGATTAACATATCCTGGTAGAAAACAATTCTTTTCAAAATGATCTGAGCACAGCAAATGATGTGCTGAGGGCTTAAAACCTGGATGACAAATGGCATGAACCCACTGCTTACAGAGTTTTGGATTACTTAAAGGAAACCTGTGAATGCAATGAATTGTTATAATATATCGAGGACCAAACAAAAACTTTCAGTGTTAACTATTTCATCATTTACATGAATTGTTCTCTCAACATGATCACTCACTTTTTACATAAATCAGTCTTCAGGCTGGCAGACAAAATATAAAATGTGAAAACAATTTATACTATACATCTAGGGTTTTCATGGCGGCAGAGGCTTACTCTATGGCCCTCTGATTGTCAAAATCATGCAGTCATGTGGGTGATTATTAATGTCTTGCAGGAACCTATGGCCTTCATCATCAGGGTTAAAGTATTACATCATCTAAATAAAACACCAGCAATACACCCCACAACCAAGCAAGCTGGTGTAAGAGCAGTACTACAGACTTGTATTGAGGAAGTAACAGATTCAAATTTTGGTCATGTGACTGACTATTCTGACTAAGGTTTTCTACGATTTTCTGCAGCATATCTATGCAAATGCTGGAATAATAAAAAGACTGCTCTCTTGAAAATACCAGTCTCATACCAATCATGATTACTATGACATCTCATTTGATGCTACAGACTGACCGTAAACTCAATACATAAGTAAGTAAATACAGACGGTTCAATAGCTGTATCTCCAAAATGGAATGCTATATTTCTACAATTATTGACCCATTTTAAAGCCCATACACCAAGGGTGCATAAATCCCAGATGCCAGGGTGCCATGGCAACTTAATTTTGTATGGTGACATGTAATATTTATGGATCCTTAATACAGAACTTGCTTCATGTTATCTTTCTGGCACCTAAAATTTTAAGGTAGCTCCGAGATTCTTCAAAAATATGTGCACACCTGCCATATACTACCATTCAGTGTCAGATTTCAACATAAAATCCACTTCACTCACGAGTTCTCTTCCTCGAGGATTGCAATCATCACATGGAATTTTCAGAAATTATTCTGGCATGGCAGGATGACAACCCCAACCTGTTGACAAACATTCTGTAAATGTCTACTGATCAAAACCAAGAACACTTGATAATCTCAACAACAAATTTGAGATACTTTTGCCATTGTTCCTCTTGCCTTCTTAAGGAAAAGCAATGTTTGTCTTCCAGGTTACAGAAATGTATGCGGAAAGCTGGGGTTAAAGTTGAAATGTGACACTAAATGGGAGTGCATCGGCTTTCAAATGGCGGAAGAATTGTAGCAATACAGTACTCCATTTACGAGATACACCCCTTTAATATTAAGTCCTTACCTTATAATAACCCCATATATAACCTATATAATTGAAGTGGTATAACTAAATAACCTATAAATCAATGAAATAATATCACAAATATAAGGGCATTATGAAACTTTTTCATCATTTTCCTCAGTCTCCATGGCACATTCTGACACACTACCTCAAGAGGCTACACAAATCTCCTCTCTCTTTCTTAACAACTGTGTAATTTGAGACTACATGACCCACGTAGTTAACTAGTACACGAAATGAGCAAGAAACAAGCAGATTCTAAGGTCACAGCAATTCACACCCCATGTGCTATGGCAAACATGAAGGCTAGGTATTATGATTTAGTGAAGATAATGCTTTGGACAATACCTTCTCCTAGAAGTGTCTGATTTGATGTATAGGAATATTTTACTTACCACATGTATTTAAAACAAATTTTTGTCTAGTGAATATAAATACACAACATCTTCTCTGTGCAACATCTTATGTACCAATGAAGGTTAGCCAATGAAACAGAAATAACTGTATGGACATTTCAGCATACAGATACTATTTAAAGCACGTAGCTTTCATGTTGTTGCTGAACTCGACTCTTCTTGCAATTAAGAAAACTGTGCAATAAGCAGTATTATGGCAACATATTTAGTGCGTCAGGTGGTAGTGTGCAGCTATGTCGAAGGCTGCAAGCCTTTTTACAAGTCCATCTCTACACTCCATTAGTTTACTGTATGGCTTCCACACTATGCAGAATATTAAGGCGACTTAACATAGGATTAGGTTACCTTGTACTGTAACACATTTTAGTCATTCTTTGAAATAACAGTATATTTATATTTATATTACATTCCAATTTCTTAAATCCATCTTCTGCCATACATGGATTAAATATGAAATTGGTCATGGTTAAGATACGGATGCAAATAGCATCTATGTCCAATAGTAATAATCATAAATAACACACCCACATTATATAATCACACAGTAAACGTTCAATAGTACAAAGAATAGCAGTCCATTACCCGTAGTTATAGTAACAATACATCTAAAATTAGTTCATACATCATAAAATTTATACATAATTAAATACATTATTAGTTAGTAATGCGCGAGGTAGACAAGAACTCAACAGAATAAAAAACATTCATTGCAAGATACCTTCATAAATCATTCCGAAACCTGGATGTATTATTTTGGAGGTGAACCATATTAGACGGTAGTGCATCAAATTCTTTTATTGATGAATAAAGTACGCCTTTCTGAATAGCAGAAAGTTGCACGGATGGTATATGAAGTTTATTTTTCTGCCTCGTGTTTATACCATGAAGTGTGTAATTAGTCTGATAGATATCTGGGTTTCCTACTACAAACATCACCCTGGCATAGGTACTAGGTACAGTGAGTATGTCTAACTTCTTGAAAGCCTCCCTACAGGAACTCCTATGTCCTAGTCCCAGCATAATTCTTACAATCCTTTTTTGAATCAAGAATATATTTCGCATTGATGCTGAAGAACAGTAAGTGGGGACTGCTTACTCCAGAGTTCAGAAATTCTTAAAATTCTGTTTAGGTTGACAAAACTCGCTATCGTTTGAAATGGATGTGGCGCTGTGCGAGTATAACACAGCCTTCCACTCAAAACGAGTGATACACAACAGCCTGTTAAAGTATGCAGCAATTTACTCTTTCCAATACTTCGCAGTGGGTAGGAACAAAACGTGGCTCCACAACATAAATGTTTGAATGTGTATTATACTCACGGATAGTAAAGCATGTTTTGCCATCCTGCTGCACTACACACTAAAACTTGACGCTAATTGCATGATCGACTACTGTATTTTCGTTAGTAGCTATTCCATCATACCTGTGAAATGTTACATTTCTCCTGCTATTGTTCCTTGAATTTGAGCAATTAATTGCTGAACATGACGCCACCATTCTTCGACGCATAGACATTCCCTGCAAATGGCGGCACTTGTCGCTAACAAATAACTGCCGATTCGCGAGATGCCACTACAGCAGCGCCGATATCCAGTTGTGGAACGTGTACGCGTTGGCAAGTGGTTGAGTAATGGAAGGACGAAGTCTGTAGATGCGAATAGTTCGTCACCTGGCCCACGATTACCCAGATTTTATGGAACCCAAAGATTTACTACCATGTATAGACGGGGCCGCCATTTATCTCGGTCCTTCGCCAGATGAAACTAGTCCGCAGCCTCCTATCTTATTGAACATCGTTTTGCAGCAGCATGGTTGCTGCATCGAAGCTAGGTCTTACGAGAAGTCTGTTTCCTTCCATCTCCATACTACCACATGCTCTGCAATCTGATCCACCCTGATTTGAGCACTGAATACTTTGTGAGGAGTACAAATCATAAAGATCCTCATTATGCAATACTGAGCCTCCTGTTACTTCCACCTTTCTAGATCCAAATGTCTTCCCCCATTGCCCTGTTCTTGGACACCCTCAGCCCGTGTACTTCCGTAATTGTGAGAAACTTTCATACCAATACAAAACAACGGGCAAAACTACAGTTCTGTATATTTCAATCTCCACATTTTCATGCAGCAATGGGAAAACAAAATATTTCAGACCAAATGGTAGCAGGTCCTCCCCACATTTAATATGCTTTTGGTTTCTCTGTGCATGCAATTTTGATTTGTTGCAGGTATTTGAAGTTTCTCACATTTTCAAGCATTTATTAACTATTTTTATGTCGTGATTTTGCCCTCAATTCTGTTGATGAGGTGTGAAACACTCATTTCATCAGCATTTACTTTGAGACTGACCTCCTTACTAATGACTAATAAATATTGTGTTTTCTTGATAGTATTTATGTTATCACCCAATCAACATCACAGCATATACCCCAAAGTAATGTCAGTTTCAATCCCTCCTGGTTTTGTTAGATAGTTTACGAAAATGGACAAAATACACGTGGAATTAGGAAGTTGAAAACCCCTTGCATAAAAAGTTGTGGGAAAAACTTGCGTCTACTTTCCTTAAAATACGAAAACTTATGTTGCGACTCTAAATTACTGCATATGAACATACATAAGGATAAGTAAAAAAAAGTTCATGTGTATTAATGAGTCCAAAAAATGTGCTTATAGGTAATTTTATTACATTACCATTACATACTAATATAATGTAAGGACCATCATCAGAGAGATAACAAATACAAGAGATGTATAAAACATTTGTATATCTCATTAGGCAATGCAGTTCATGTGTATACCAAAGTCGCACACTGAACATGTACCGTATAGTTTTATAAAGTATAATGTTATACTTCCTGATGATGGCATTGTAATCACTGGAACATGTATGAGAGAAATTGTACTGTTGTGTATACTGCGTGTGCATGTGTTGGTTGTGTAAATAAAACACATGTAAGTTACAGTATAATTATTAGTAAAATTAACAAAAATTTATTCAATCTCTACTTATAAAATTGCAATACAATATAACATTTTTCACATTCAAACATCTGCTTTAATTTCTTCAATCCAATTGTGTGAACGCAACCCGTTTAGTTTTAATTACAATGTATGTTGCGTAAGTGAACACACTGTACCGAATGTATTAAAATCGGGCTAAATATTTGATTGCACCATGTATGTACAGAATTTGAAGCAGTCTTAAACAATCATTACTTTCATGGTATCAAGTCTGTAGTCTTCCCAGATGTGACATGGTGTAGTTTGGTAAATGGGTAACAGTGTTTCAGAGGACCCTGCTGCTACATCATGAGGGTAGAAGAGTTCCATAACATTAGTACCCATCTACCAACCTACATGGTGTCATATTCCACAAGATCATGATCTCAACACTCATTACTGTAAGAATCTCAAACCAAATTACTCCCTTCAAACACTGTATGAATCACTTTAATATGAAAATAACACTTCACTTTTCAATAAATATATATTTTATTTACATTCACACATTATCACAGACTATTCACACACAGAGTAAAGCTGTTAAATTCTAGTCTACTTTCCAAGACAGGAACAACAGACAAAACAGTTATGAATCATAAGACAAACTTGAAATGAATAGCACACGGAACTGAAGCTCCATAAACGTCAATGCTGTTATTTCCAAAGTTTTATACCTGATATGGCTCAGTATGATTCTGCCAAAAACACAAGTTTATATACAGCCTTATTACTACATCCACTACAAATTAATTATTAAAGTCATATGTTTTAAATGTGATGTATAAAAGGGCAATGAAGTCCACCTAACTTAACACAGTCCATCAGACATGGAACGCAGTATATAATAGTATTGGTGGCAAAACTACTTCACTGAGGTGACGTTCTAAATGTATGAATATGTAGTTTAATGCAAGCTTGGAACACAGTGCACAGTGTTACATAATACTGGACTGGACATTTCAAATGTTGATAGAAAGATAGAAATTTCATGAATATTAACACATACACAATATTTTTAAACAAAAAATTATAAAACAACATCATGATACAATTGCCAAGAGGTTCTAAATTTATACATATGAGATCTAAGGTTATTGGGATTTCAGGAAGTTAAGTTTCTTCCTAAATTAGATGCATGATTTACTGAAGACTATTATGGCCAATTTTTAAAATCAGTATTCAAGTTTGAAATCCATGTCACTCATATATTTTCTTATGGAATAAATGTACTTGTGTCTATGGATCTGTGCTCCAGAATGAAGTTTCCATATGTATCATACCGTCTACCAAACTACTTCACATCACATCCAAGAAGACCATAATCTTCATATCCACCGCCTCGAGAACCAAAAATCCCAAAAAGTCTCTATTGTTATCTATAAACATTTTTAAAATTATCATTATTGTTGCAGTGTATAATATAGGCCTAACCTCATGAAACCAGACCAAGGATTTGTTAATGGGATGCGACACACATCACATGTATATTATAACATTTACTGATCAGGTCAGCAGTGTTAATGCAGCCATAATGCACTTCTGTGACACCCAGTTGAAATCCCTGCTGTAAACAAGCTGTCCTAGCATGGTTTGGATTTCCTCAGGCCCTACACGTGAATATTTCGATATTATTTCCTCCCACATTGTTCCCACTGATCGAAGATTCATGTCTTCTGGGATGCGACAATGTGTCACTGGGTAAGTAGTTCCTGATGTTTCAAAGGCATTACAATCCTTCGAAACATCAGGCACCACTTGCCTGACAACACAGCGTCACATCCTAGGAGGCTTGAAACCTCACCAACACTACTGTGACAACCTCAAATCTCACATTCTTACTTACTGTTTGATCATTTCTATCACACCACATCATTAGATAAGACAGAATGCACATAGTTTTAAAACCATGTTCACCTTTTCATCCACCATCACAATACTGGTATACTAGATATGTGTGAAAACATACAATACCAACAGGTCCCACATGCTCATTAAATTTAATTAAAATTACCTTTTGACAACAAACAGTTTCATTGAATACATGCTGTAAGTTAATTAAATTAATACAACTGATAAAGGTGATAATAGTCGCACAGTAAATTTTATTTTAAAACTGCTCATAAAAACTAAAATCAACTAAAGCAAGTGAGATATGAGGGTCTTCAGTAGTGAACACCAAGATTATTGTCTTCTAGGATGTGTGTCTGAAACGTGTCTTCTGAGTGTGACATCACATCCCAGTAGACCATAACCCCAATCACTTTATATTTCAGTTTTTATGTACTGAATTGTTAACTTGAACTTCTATGGCCTTCAACAACTTCAGTTTTGGAAGAAAGAGCACTGCACATTACATTCCTTGGCCTTAAGAAACTTCTTGTTGTAGCATATTACAGGACTTCACAGAAGTGTATTAAAAGGACATATGAATGTACCCAATCAGACACACAGAATTTGAAAATTCAATATCCTGCACTGCAAAAAATCTTGTGATATGGTATGGTACTGTAATTTGATTTTGCGTATCTGAACAAGCACCAATGACAACCGACACGGGGACGTACCTCAGTGTGCAGGTTAGGTGGGGGGGGGGCTAACAATACTCACCATTAAAAACTAGCATGTTAGATAAATGTTACACATGGCCTTGGATCTTCTGATCTGGATATGACTTGTGAAATGACCTCAGGGTGAAGGTTTGTAGAATGTTAGGACACTTTTTATGTGGAGCAGGAAATCTGTGATTTACTATCTGTAAAGCATTTGATGACATGCACTTTGATACAAATTTATATTAATAACTTTAGTTACAACTGTAAGGAAATGACACTCATCAACTATTTAGACTAGTGAAGCCTTCAGCTTAACCTTGTTTACTGAATACTCAAAAACAAATGAATATCGTAAGAAAAGATTCATTACCATGGTCTGTCAAAGGTGCAACTTTAAACATGCTGGGAAATGACCAAAGGGCATAACACATCTGGTGCACTTGCTCTGCTGTTGTCCATTATTTATATTGTTCACTGTCTTGTAAAAGTCAAGGTACAGTTTCTTCTACTTCTCTCATAAACAGGGAGATATCATGTTTTCTGTACTTGCATAACAGGCAAGATGTTTAGATCGTCAATCTTCTTCTTTGGCCTAGGTTTGTACCTCACAGAGAACACAGTATCTCTCCACTATAAAACCAATCACACTAATGTACCTAGGTATTCACACAAAGTGCATGTTATTTTCCTCCGATTTAAGCCAAAACTGGCATGTGTTGACAAATTTTAGTAAAAATCCCAAATATGAAATCGCATGAAAATCTGTCTTCTGGGAGTCATGCTGTTCTGCAGGGACGAATGGACACACATGATGAGGCTATTAGTCGCTCTTTCATAAATGTACCTTAAAAAGGTGGGAATGAATTCTAGTAATCTTTATTACCACATTTATCTGAAGCATGAATGCAAGATTTCAGAATGCGGAACATTCGTACCGATGCTGTAAGAATGCACTACTCCACTCATAGCTACTTGATGTGTAATACTGCTACATACAGGTGGAATGAACATATATATATTGCACTAGAGTTACACTTCACAGTCTAGACCTATATTCAGCAATGTGAAGGAAAATATGTGAAGGACAGAACACAATTATGTGTCGTCTGTATACAGGTGGCAGCTTTATTTAGAGATCTGGTTCATTCAGTACGTAGGCCCATTAAAGCAACACTTAATATGTAAAGGTACAGAAGTAAAGGTACAGCTTTCCCTTTACATGTCATGAAGGCATATAGGGGGAGTGGAGGTGTTAGCTCTACACATTCTTAACCATGGCACTTGACACGAGGTGAATGGTCAGCCTCATGCCCTGGCTGCTTTACCCCTGGGGAAAGAGATCGCCCTAGTACCCATTCAGTAGGAGGCCTGGTGAGTCCCAGAGCTGGTCTAGATGTTTTGGAGAAGAGGATTCAAACCCTCGATCATCCAGTCTGTAGCCTAGTCACTATACCAACTGCACTATCCTGGCTTCTTGTGGTAAATACATTTAGTATTAAAGTGATGGAATAAATTAAAATTAGTTTGGTTTCAGTTATGTTTAAGATTTTTCACATACGGAAGGAAAAGGGTAGGGACTGACATCTCCAAAGAATACTCAGGTTTTTTTATGGTCTGTCTAATATAAACTGTACCATTCATTGCTGAAGAAATAAAATATACAATTAACATAGTCCACACATAAAATCAGAGTACTATTTGCTTTCAAAATATGTGTCTTCTTAACTCTGACATAGTTGATCTTCATGTAGGAAATAGTCACTGTCGGTAAAGCAACATACAGAAAGTAATTCAAACTTTTCTGCATTAAAGTCTAAAAAATAAATACAACTGTGCTTCGTCATTAATGCCGAGCAGATGCTTCACAACTTCATGCACTTAGCTCTGCTTCACATGTATAAATACTCATCACTTAGTCAAGTTTCTTAAGTATAGTTTGTATTCAAATAAAAAACAGTTTTGGGTGCTTAAACACTTTGAACTCTGTCCGCAACATTGGAAGTTTTCTAATCACATCACAACAGGAAAAAGTGTGTACAAAGGATTGCATTTATGTTACTGGAAACATTTCCTGACTTTCAGTCACTCAATAAATGAGGCCTTCCTTCCTATATTTTATCGATGAAAGCCAAGAAAATCTGTAAGTCTGTCATTCCAGTCTTGGAACCAACGGAAGATGGGTGGTGGTTTGGAGGCTGCGGAGCCTGGTTCTGTGGGCATGTACTCCTCTCCTCTGATGCAGAAGTAACTCCTGATAGGACTACGGCACATGGGACATCTGTCCAACTTGCCAAAACAACTGGCACAGATGCAGGTATGCCGACATGGCAGGAGAGCTCGTGACAGAGGGAAATATTGGCAAACAACACACAGCTGTTCTCCTGCAGCATTCCATACAGAGCCACTGTCTTCATCAGAGGTCGTAGTGCATAGCAACGTCGTTGGTCCTCCTCGTCGCATTCTCGCATTGTCACTGGTGCTGCAGTTTTCTTGGATCCCAAGTGACATTGATGGTTCATCTTCATAAGTAAGGGGATTCCCTGTTGCTAGGTACAATTGCTGAAACAATTTATAAATATCAAGCACAGGACACAGCCATGCTGCTGCCAACCACAATGCCACTGACCTCCTCCTTCCTCTCTTCCCTGCCTCTGGTTCTTAATTATCACATGTTTATTCATTCCCTACCCTTGTTGGTACACCTCACTTTTCTGCAATTTCACCTCTCCACTTTTCCCCACTTTTGTCTACCCTTACCTAACATACATTGCACAGTCTTCCTCACCATTTCTATCTCTCTTACCACTTATCATTATTTCCACATATCCTCTGTATTCTCCTACGTCATCCTTCTTCTGTCCTCACCTGCCCCCCATAACATGTACTGACCATTTCTACCTCATTCTCTGGAGGTCTATGCCAATGGTTGACTCATTATACAAATATGCTGTTGGACACTGTCCACTGTCTAAGGCAGCGGTCGCCAACCGGTCGTCCACGAGAAAATTTTGGTGGTCCGTGGAGAAATTTGGACATTATTTGCAATTTTTATGTTTATTATACTGTTTCATTATATTCTGATGCAGTGACGTCATTGGAGCCAAGAATCCATAAACTTATTTCAAACAAGCAGCAACAAATATCACACTAATAATTTTGTTACAATTAAACAAGTGCATTTCATATTAATAAAAAGGAACTTTTATGATCATTATTTTATAGATGTTTGTACCTTTTAAAAAAAATTCATGTTAGTGGTCCGCGGGATTCAAAATTGTGAGTTTAGTGGTCCGTGAGGTCCGAATGGTTGGTGACCGCTGGTCTAAGGTATATCTGCTATATACAATGTGTGGGTCATTAGATCTGCTTCCATCATCACGTAAAATAATATTATAAAACCCACTGTTTTGGGTCCACTTCATCCTTGGCCAGACACGGAGATTAGCTTGACAAAGAGAGCAAAGCAATCCCTGTACAGGGCTGGAAAAGCCCTGAGGGTTCCAGGAGGTTGAGGCTCCCAGGATTTCCAGACAATTGGCACATGAAGGTGGCAAGGTTGTCAGCCCTACGCACCGGCCGCCTATACACCTGTGGAAATACTCCTGGTACCCATTTATGTTAGAGGCTGAGTTGACCCCAGGGCCATAGTAAGGCCAGAAGGATTATGTCAATGAAAAATCCCAATGACACCATAGGGAATCGAACCCACGACCTTCTGGCTTGTAGTGCAGTGCCTCAACCAACTGTGCCACCTTCACAAAGAGAGTAAATTTTAAAATGTTAATTTTGCCTGATGACAGAAGCAGAGCCACATTCTAAAAAGTTGTGTATACCAAATATACCTCATACCTTACAATATTCTGCCCTTCTCTTGCCACTCTCCAAACATTCACACACCTCCTCCCCATCCTGACCTCCCAATGTGTTTTATAATTTCCCCAAAATCCTGCAACCCTATCAACACAAAAAACCATACATTATAGAGATGAACTTGACTGAAATAAGAGAAAATAATAATAGGCATGTATAAAAGGTGTAGTTTTTCTTGAGACAAAATTTTCCCTGTACAAGCCATGAAGGCACAGAGGGGGAGCAGAGACAGAGCTCCACTCATTCTTAACCTTGACACTAGATAAAGCTAGTGCTTAGCTTCACTCCCTGGCTGCTTTACCTCCTGGCAAGAAACCCCTAGTATCCACTTAAAAGGAAGCTTGATGGATCCCAGAGCCAGTCTGGACATTTGGAGAAGAGAGAAATCTCTTGCCCCCACTGGAAATTGAAGTACCGATTGTCCAACACATAGTCTAGTCACTGTACTGTCTACAATATTCTGACATGGTATTCCTACTGGAAATGAGACTTCCTCTATCAGCCTATCTTCATCAGCAGTGTCAAGACCTTATAACACTTTGCACCCTTCCAGGACCTGTAATAGTGCTTATTTGAAAACAGTTTCTTAGGCTGGATTGTGCTTTGTTTGGAAAAAAAATTTCTGAAGATGCCCTGCAGTTACTGTCACAGACAGGTAAGAAGAAAAAGATTAAATGTTGAACTGCACTTGTAACAGCCATTTAAATAATATTAGTTCTGACAAGCATAGCCTGATTAAACTGATTATGACAACATTAAAACAGCTTATCAGGGAGCCAATGTGCTACTACAGTGATACCTCGGCTAACGAAGATAATTCGTTCCGGAATCACATTTGTTAGCCGAAACGTGATTTCCCGTAGGTTTCTATAGAAAATCGTTTAAATCGTTCTGGATGCTGCCCACTATTTAAAGATAAGTTTTATAAAATAGTAAAAAGCTGTCTCAAACGTAAACAACCCAGTCGGGTTGGTGGGTCTCCCCTATGTGATGTGGTCAGCTCATTTCTTTGTCACACACATACAGACGGAAAAGATAAGCTCCTGGAATGGCCCGACCGTTCATGTTTGCTGCTTTATGCTAGCGCGAGCATCCACTAAAACATTTGTTAGCCGAATCCATATTCGTTAGCCGAGTCCGAAAAACAGCGAAAAAATCTTCGTTACCCGAAAAATTCGTTAGCAGGGTCACTCGTTAGCCGAGGTATCACTGTATATGAATTCAACTGCATAACTTAAGTTCATAAACTAAGATACTATGTGGACCATTCTGGTCTAAGAGTACAGCAAAAGAAATGTAACAAATTGTTTTGAAGTTTGTATTCAGGTTAATCTTCCTACACAAAATATAAAACATTCGTACCTTCAGACAGGACAGCTGTCCGTTGGCCTGCTTCAAGTACTGTGCCAATATGCTGGTTGGTAAAGTGCAAACAGAGTCCTTAATGTGAACCACATTCACAAGGGCAACCTGAAACACATGCCAATTATAGAGTGTTAAGTATTTCAGTGAAAAATTTATGTTTTGTATCTCCTCGTTTTCACATTTATTTTTTCAACCACAGTAGAGTACACTGAAACATCAGTGGAAAAATTTTGAAGTTGCTGATATCATTACTAAATTTGGAGCACAGTATTTACTGAACAAACAAGGATGAAACTTAGACAATGTGCAACTCCTTTACTATAAAAACAAACTTAATAAAAAACACCTAAACTCAATCACTCAGTAAGTTCTACAGAGATACTAAGCATAAAATGAGGATGAGTCAAATGAAAACCTTAGAAGTGCAGAAAAGATCGAGACCCTACTGTGTGCAGCTGTAGACACAATAAGTCATCAGCACAGGTTAGAAGCACGTGCTGTGTATGGTAGATCTGGCAACAAAAAATGATATGATGAAGAAGAGAGGCAATGTATGTATGAATGTAATACTGAAGCGCGTTTGCATAACCATTGTTGCGTGGAAAAGCAATAAATATTACATATTCTGAGTGTGTGTCTGTAGCCTTAGTTATCGTGCATGCAAATTGCATGCGCCGTATTATATTGTCATCTGTGGCCTGTCCGGCTGTACCATATTTTTCCACATTATCTCATACATGGCACGATTTTTGGAAAAAGTTATTGAACATAAAATGTGTGTTTTGATTTTCTCTACAACTTTTGCCTGAAATATTTTTCATTCTAAGAAGAATTCAGTGAGATATTATCATAAATGCACATACATCTTCATGTAAAGTACCTGTTATTATTGTCAGATTTTAATGGAACTTGAATTCCCTTGACAGATTTTCGAAAAACTCTTGAATATCAAATTTCATGAAAACCTGTCCAGTGGGAGACCAGGTGCTCTGTGCTGACAGACGGATCGGTGGATGGACGGACATGACGATGCTAATAGTTGCTTTTCGCAACTTTGTGAATGCGCCTAAAAATGACCTATAAAATGATGATGACAATGTACCAAACATATCTGCACTAAATTAGCTGATAAAAAAATTTCTGAAGTTTTTCGCTTCACTCACTTTCACAGAATAACCAATACACACTACGCGCTGCTGCTACCTAAGAGGTGCATTATGAGCTCTTTTTGTCAAAGATGGACACTGCAATACCAACTCAAGCATAGCCTTCACCACTGTTTACTGCTGCCATATCTGGAGGAAGGTGGGTGATCCTGTATTTGATATGCGGTCAGACCACATTACACCAGTATACTACTACACCAAAAACTACATGGTTAATATTGACCAGGAGTTTTGGAGGAATAAAGATCCAAGGCTTCCCAGAGACGCCCTAATCTGGTTTACAGATGGATCAAGGGATGGCTCAGGGACAGGATTTGGGATTCAAGGCATAAGACCAGAGAAAGGTTTCAGTTTCTCTCTGGGTAAATTTGCCACAGTTTTTCAAACCGAAATACATGCCATTCTTGAATGTGCATGTGAGAATATAAGAAGGGCTTATTGTAATAAGCGGATCCTTATTTTCTCTGACAGCCAGGCGGCACTTAAGGCACTCAACAGCCCAAAAGTAATGTCGAGACTAGTTGTAGAATGCATGGATGCTCTATCTGAGCTGGCAGAACGCAATGAGGTAACCCTCATGTGGGTGCCTGGGCATAGTGGCATCCTTGGTAATGAAAAAGCAGATGAACTTGCAAGGCAAGGTGCAGCTAAGTCATTACTTGGCCCAGAGCCGGCTCTTGGAATACCAAAGTGTTCAGCAAGAGAAGCAATCAAGAACTGGACTGAGTGTCAACATTTAACTACCTGGAACAGTTTACCAGGTCACAAACATGGCAAACTTTTTATCAATGAACCATGCAAGAAGAAAGCTGATGGCCTGATTAAATTGAGCAGGAATCAACTTAGATCAGTAGTAGCATTCCTCACAGGACATGCACCTGTGAGAAAGCACTTGAACATTATGGGCATCTTCGAAGGAGATCCGACCTGCAGATTTTGTGGGTCGGAGACTGAAACTGTGCACCATATTGTATGTGGTTGCGAGGCACTGGCTCGACAACGTTATAAGCTCTTTGGGAAGATGTTCGCTGAACCAAGAGATATAAGCTTGGCTCCACTAAAAGACCTGTGTCTCTTTATTAGTAGCACAGGGCTAATGAACCAATGCTGAAAGAAAGACTAAGGGTGAGCACAATAAGCCTAAGGCTGCGGTGTATCCGGAGCGAATGCCGACGGGCCCATAGAAAGAAGAATAAGAGAACTCAAGCACAGCCTTCACCACTGTTTACTGCTGCCATCTTCTGGCCCTTTACATACTAGTATCCAATATAATGATTGTAAAGACACATAACAAGACAATAACAAGCACTGATCTTCTACCTGTAACAATTACCTAACTTTCACTGAGCCTTGAAATGGCATACATAATTTTATATGTACATACTGATATCCTTAAAATGGTAACAGACATAAGCAACGCTTTGCTGCGATACTTTCTTAAAGTTTTTCTATAATTTCTTATCATTCTACATCAAAATCAGCATCCTGTGGAGTCTTACTAACTCCAGAATGCAGTAGGAAGGTGGGGTGGTTCAACACTTTCACGTTTTTTTTTTAGAAAGGCCCCATTTAAGCGGTACAATCTGCTGTAAATTTGAGACGTGGTTATTATTTATGGTCACTGCCAATCCACACATCACATTTTTCCTGCACCATGCCAAGCTGACTTAACTATCTGCATTGCTGAGTGGTTAGCATGGTGATTTGGTCATTCTCTTGACCACTTTTGCGAAAAAAAAAACATTTAAAGACTGCTCATTACTAAATTAATTAATAATGTAATAAAAGGGTCTACTCTGATGTGATCAATGAACTGCAATGAGATGGAGGCATTCTCTACCCCTCTTTTTTGCAATAACTTTTTCAAGCCTTACACATAAAAATTTCATCAACCAGATCCCCACATTGCATTTGTACTTCATTCAAGGTGCAACACACAAAATCATCTCTTGCACTCTGCTATCCTATGTCATGATACTTTTAATTGCATATTAAGAGGATTACAATGTATAACTGTCTGAATAATGATTTAAGAACAAAGAATTAATAACGAACAATAATGATCTTCCATGAGCACTACGTTTTGTGAACGCTAAGAAAGTACTCAACCATTTCGATGTTTCGATAACCACCATGAGGAGTATGGAGCTCACCGTTTCGTCTGGATGCATGGTATGTCCTTCATTCCTGATGAGGAAGATGACAAGAGGATAACAGAGTCGAGGAGGTGTGCCGAGATCCAGTGCTGGCTGAGGAAGGAACAATGTAAATACTTCTTCTCCATGAGGTGTTTTTCTGTGTGACCAGTCAAGGTGCTCATACTGATAGAGATGATGACAATGTGACAAACATCAACAATGCAGTGTATGGGTTAGTGTATCTGCGCTGTACTTGTACGCTCCTGAGTCTGAACTGTGGCCTGGAGAGTGGCTATACTGACTGAGGGCCTGTAGCAACTTGTGGCCTTCTGGGTAGGCTGACCATAATTCCTTGACACAAAAATGGGACGCGGGGGGGGGGGGGGGAATGTTCATAAAGAGTAGGACATTAAAAAAAATGTTTCATTACATAAAAATATTGAACTTACAACAATTCTTCACAGAAACGCGCAAGTGTTGCCAACACGTATTTTTCCTTTTCTCTGAATACTTCATTGACTTTAAAGTTACACTATTTATTCAATGGGCAATTGTCGATCTCGATCACCGCGTCTCTACCGACGGTTACACGAATGACTGGTACCTACGTACAATAGCAGCCATTGATGCAAACTTGATTACAGGTTATGATTGACCAATATTTAAGCATATTTTAAAGTTTTTATAAAAAACGAGACAAAAACGGCATTTTTACTAAAACGACGGGACGGCCGGGACATAGCGAAAAAACGGTACTGTCCCGTTCAAAACGGGACGTATGGTCAGCCTACTTCTGGGCTATGACACCATGCAATTTTTCAGAGATACATGCTAAACATGGAGGCAGCGACTGTAAATACTGATACCAGGTTGCATATCTTTATCAATAACATCCCATTGTGATATACGAGCGGCAGAAGGAAGTACAGACCATCTGTCACAACTAAATTTATGTCAGTTTATTGCTTGCTACATGTTTCGGCTTATGTGAAAAGCCATCACCAGGCAATTAAAAATACGTAAAGAAAGATAATTTAAATACAACCCATTAGAATGATACTTTTCCAGATAGTTGATATTTCAACTTTACGAAAATTGAAGTTGTAAGAGCTGAAACTAGATTAAAGTTAAGACTATATAAAATACGAAAATACGTATAATACATTTATAACACACTTATATTATATTAATATATTAAAATGTTTTTCAGTAATTTAAGCGTAAAAGGGAAGTTCTTCAATATTAAAACAACCCTCTAGTTTTGGCGTATGCAACTCCAATTTTTGTAAAGTTGGGATCTCAGCTATCTGAAAAAGTATAATTCTAATGAGTTTATTTAAATTATCGTTCTTTATGTGTTTTTAAATGTCTGCTGAAGGCTTTTCACATAAGCCGCAACATGTAGCAAGCAATAAAACTTTATTGCTTGCTACATGTACGTAGTTGCCAGACATACAGGCAACATCACAAGAAAACAGAAGCAACAGTAAACTGATTTTTCTAAATAAAATTAATACCGGAAAAATGCAATATAAATAACGCGGATAAACTTCGCCTACAGACGTAAATCTAAAAAAGTAGACACCGAATCTAATAAACAAGAACGCGTAACAACCATGTAACGATTTTAAAAACAACCTTCGATTGCCCACAAGTACATCAGGCAACAAAGTACTCGAGTTAAAAGAAGGATTTTAACAACTTTTAGACAAAACAGGAAGACATACAATACAGAAACCACAGACGAGAAATATAAAATTGTTTACATTTTAATGCTACAAAAAAATTATTTTCGCTTGTACAATTTGTGAGATGTAACAAATTAAAAAAAATATATATGCATTTTATTTTGGGGTTTTAAAGTCATGCACTTAAATGCCTGAGGATGGTCAGTACACCGAAACATGTAGCATATATTTACGAAATTAATAAAATGTGTTGTGATTAACGGGCTGTACTTCCTTTCAAACACTGGGTGCTCATAAGGATCAAAATTGCGGGTCACTTGTTATGAATAGGGTTAGCATCTTTGGGATCCACATTGAGAGGAGCCTTCTTGGCCACCTGAGTAAACCACTAGTTGTCCAGGAAAGACACGAAATTAACGGCACCAATGAGGTGACCGTGAAATACCATGCAGCCCGTAACAGCTATATCTCGTACACAGTGCAATTTTACTACCACTACAGTATGACACAATTCATTGCATAACTTAACGAAACAATGAGACTGCAAATTTCCCGTGATGCTGTAAGGCAAACAGGTGCAATTCCTCATAGAGCAGTTACATGTATTCATTGCAGTCACGTGCAACTAGTAAATCCAATTCTGTGACGCCACACCTAGTCAGCCACCATGTTATCCAAACACTGCTATCACAAAACAGACATTTTGATATCAACCTCACCTCCGTTTAAATAAACCAGACAGGCAATGCACTAAAAACGCAACACTGAGGCGCGTTCGCGTAACCATTGTTGCCGTGAAAAAGCAGTAAGTATTAAATATTCTGAGTGTGTGTCTGTAGCCTTAGTTATCCAGCACGATTTTCGGGGGGGGGATTATTGAACATAAAATGTGTGTTCTGATTTTCTCTACAACGTTTGTTTGACACATTTCTCGTTCTAAGAAGAATTCAGCGAGATATTACCATAAATGTACACAGGTCTTCAGGTAAACTACCCGTTATTCTTGTCAGATTTTAATGAAACTTGAATTTTGTCGTCAGATTTTCGAAAAATACTCAAATATCGAATTTCATAAAAATCCGTCAATTGGAAGCCGAGTTGTTCCATGCGGAAGGACAGACAGGCATGACGAAGCTAAAGGTCGCTTTTTGGAAATTTTGCGAACGCGCCTAAAAATACAGGAGAATCATGCTTTGGTCTCTGCAGCTCAGTAGGTAGACCAGGGATCTGAGCAGCCTCGCTGTCTTAAGTTTCGTTTCAAATTCGCAATGTCGCATCCAGTAGCCCGCTCTTAGTGGGTCACTAAGTGAGGTTTACGGTTCTGAAGACAATGAACTGGTTAGTCTTCTGGGAGGTGACGCCGTGTCGTTCGGCAGACAGGTATGTTCCTTCAATCTTCATAGCAGAAGAGGGAAGAAGGGCGATCCTGACGATGGAGTGAAAATTTGTTACCCATCTACCAAAGAACACAGCATCACCCTTAATCTCAACATTCCAATGCCATGACAACCTCACATTTCAATCGAATTCACATCATCATATCTCGTTTCACAAAGTTTCTTTATAATACACGGTGAGCAAAGGCTCTGTGTCTCTGCGCAAGCGCGGTGCAGCACTGCGCTGGAAGTGGGAAGCCCCATTTCAGGTGGCACACGTGACCTCCGATATCTGTCCGTGGAGGTTATTTCCAACACTTATTGTAACCGAAAGTACTGTCCATACATCCTTCTTCCGACAGGTGCAGAGAGACTTTCTGCTCACCCTGTATTATCCTTCCATCACGGCAGACGCTTCCCAATGTATGTATGTATGTGTGTATGTGTGTGTGTGCGTGCGTGCGTATGTATGTATGTATGTATGTATGTATGTATGTATGTATGTATGTATGTATGTATGTATGTATGTATGTATGTATGTATGTATGTATGTATGTATGTATGTATGTATGTATGTATGTATGTATGTATGTATGTATGTATGTATGTATGTATGTATTCCTTCCCCATCGTCGATGTTTTTCTAGCCCACCATAACTGCCTTTATTTGATTACCCTAACAATAACGGACGAGTTGTTTACATCAGCCGTCGCCAACCATTCGGACCTCACGGACCACTAAACTCACAATTTTGAATCCCGCGGACCACTAACATGAATTTTTTTTAAAAAGGTACAAACATCTATAAAATAATGATCATAAAAGTTCCATTTTATTAATATGAAATGCACTTGTTTAATTATAACAAAATTATTAGTGTGATATTATAATTATAAATTATAATTATAAATAATGTCCAAATTTCTCCACGGACCACCACAATTTTCTCGCGGACCATCAGTGGTCCGCGGACCACCGGTTGGCGACCGCTGGTTTACATCACAAAAATTCTCATTACGTAACACTCTCAATATAACGTTTCCTTTAAGTACGTACGTACAACACTTTGTCATCCAAAATTTACAGTTTATGTAACTTGAAATTGAACTACATGAACGATAAAGGATACTGTAAGCTAGTTCCCTTGTGTTGGTAGTGGCCCTGAAGAATCGTTCCTTGCTGCATTTGTCCTTCCAGCACACTCCAGGGTCGCCACAATGACAGGTGCAACTCTCGGATGGACACACCCCAATATGCCTTCAGGGTATATGGCACTTGGCTTGATACCATGCATTGTACATCTGCAAATTAAATACAGGAAATATCAGAAAACAGAGGTGAAAAATGTAGTACAATTGTAATAAGGTAAAGTCTTCCCCGTCTGCGCCACGAAGGTATATAGAGGGAGCAGAGGTACAGCTCCACCCATTCTTAATCTCGGCACGAGATGGAGATTGGTCAACTTCACGCCGCGGCCATTTTACCTGCGGGCCAGAACCCCGGTACCAACTGAATATACTGGATGGGCCCCAGAGGTGGTGTTGATGTTTTGCAGACCAGAAATACCCCTTGTCCCTGCCGAGATTCGAATCCCGGACCCCCAGCCCGTAGACTAGTCACTATACTCCCGGTTCCTACATACACAGGGGTATTATCTTCAGACAGGAACCCAGCACCTCGCTGCAAATGGTACACATTTGTCAACAAATTTTAATTTTATATTGTACAATACGTGCATTGTCGATATTCGCAACACTCAACCAACAAAATGCACAATACTGTTCATACTGTACACTGTCGATATTCGCAACACTCAACCAACAAAATGCACAATACTGTTCATGCTGTACACTGTCGATATTCGCAACACTCAACCAACAAAATGCACAATACTGTTCATACTGTACACTGTCGATATTCGCAACACTCAACCAACAAAATGCACAATACTGTTCATACTGTACACTGTCGATATTCGCAACACTCAACCAACAAAATGCACAATACTGTTCATGCTGTACACTGTCGATATTCGCAACACTCAACCAACAAAATGCACAATACTGTTCATACTGTACACTGTCGATATTCGCAACACTCAACCAACAAAATGCACAATACTGTTCATGCTGTACACTGTCGATATTCGCAACACTCAACCAACAAAATGCACAATACTGTTCATACTGTACACTGTCGATATTCGCAACACTCAACCAACAAAATGCACAATACTGTTCATACTGTACACTGTCGATATTCGCAACACTCAACCAACAAAATGCACAATACTGTTCATACTGTACACTGTCGATATTCGCAACACTCAACCAACAAAATGCACAATACTGTTCATACTGTACACTGTCGATATTCGCAACACTCAACCAACAAAATGCACAATACTGTTCATGCTGTACACTGTCGATATTCGCAACACTCAACCAACAAAATGCACAATACTGTTCATACTGTACACTGTCGATATTCGCAACACTCAACCAACAAAATGCACAATACTGTTCATGCTGTACACTGTCGATATTCGCAACACTCAACCAACAAAATGCACAATACTGTTCATACTGTACACTGTCGATATTCGCAACACTCAACCAACAAAATGCACAATACTGTTCATGCTGTACACTGTCGATATTCGCAACACTCAACCAACAAAATGCACAATACTGTTCATACTGTACACTGTCGATATTCGCAACACTCAACCAACAAAATGCACAATACTGTTCATACTGTACACTGTCGATATTCGCAACACTCAACCAACAAAATGCACAATACTGTTCATACTGTACACTGTCGATATTCGCAACACTCAACCAACAAAATGCACAATACTGTTCATACTGTACACTGTCGATATTCGCAACACTCAACCAACAAAATGCACAATACTGTTCATGCTGTACACTGTCGATATTCGCAACACTCAACCAACAAAATGCACAATACTGTTCATACTGTACACTGTCGATATTCGCAACACTCAACCAACAAAATGCACAATACTGTTCATACTGTACACTGTCGATATTCGCAACACTCAACCAACAAAATGCACAATACTGTTCATGCTGTACACTGTCGATATTCGCAACACTCAACCAACAAAATGCACAATACTGTTCATACTGTACACTGTCGATATTCGCAACACTCAACCAACAAAATGCACAATACTGTTCATACTGTACACTGTCGATATTCGCAACACTCAACCAACAAAATGCACAATACTGTTCATGCTGTACACTGTCGATATTCGCAACACTCAACCAACAAAATACACACTATTGTTCCTTAGATATTTATATTATAATATCACACTGAATGTTCCTACATGTTTCGAACCACAACGGATCATCATCAGAGAACCAAACCAAAGCAAAACCACACAAAACCAAATTAGCCATTTTTATACACAGTTGACATGCTGTAAAAGAGTGAAACAGTTAAAATGTAGACAGTTGTTTGTAGTGTAGTTGTGTAAGTGTACTGGATTTTGACGTACAGCATCTCGGAGGCAGCCTACGTACTTAACGTAAGTTACGATACACATTGTACTATGCTTTTTAATATTCTTAACAATTTTAATATTTGTATTTTAACTCTATTATTGCACATGTACGATATAACTAGCCATTGTTGTATTTGTTTGTTGAATACGTCCCTGAGGATGGCCGAGAAAAGGTCGAACACGCAGGAAGTTTACACATGTTTGTATATTACTGTATCTGATTATAGTGCAGTTGTTGGAATATACAGGGCATACACAAAAGAATGGTGCGGTTTCAATAGAAATTTCTATTGAAACCGCACCATTCTTTTGTGTATGCCCTGTATATGGTGACCTGTCTTACTGCACGGAGCATGGATAATTGTAAATTTCACAACGTCTGTCCACTTTGTGCAAGGGGTTACAGCTGACAAAATGTCAAGAGTCGCGTGCACATTGTTAGTTACAAATACAAGGGTGTTAAGCCAAAAGCCAAAAGTCAAATGTTGCATGTTACATTAACATACTGAGGCAGAGTGGCCGTGTCAGTAATCACTTCGTGTTTCGACTATTTACCAAGACAAATTATTCTTTGTCTTGCAAATTACTCTCCATTAATTTTCAGTTTTTAAACCAACGAATGCAATTTTTATTTTCCACTGTTCACTGGTCCATTTGGTGGGCCGCGATAGCTCAGTAGGTACAGCGACTCGCTACGAGCTGGACGGTCCGGGGATCGAATCCCGGTGGGGGCGAGATTTTCCGCACCCGTCCAGACTGGCCCTGGGGCCTACCCAGCCTCCTGTACAATGGGTACCGGGTCATTCCCGGGGTAAAGCGGCCAGGGCGTGGCGTTGACCACCCACCCCCATCTAGCGCCGAGGTTAAAGAAAGAGTACAGCTATACCTCTACTCCCCCTCTGGGCCTTCATGGCCTGTTCTAGGGAGAACTTTACCTTTACTGGTCCATTTGGTATTATCATAGAACCGTTACACTGTTTGAGGCTATTTTTTACATTGACAATGTAAAAAATAGCCTCAAACAGTGTAACGGTTCTATGATAATACCAAATGGACCAGTGAAAAGTGAAGTGAACTTATCAATGTACCCCTGATGATGGCCGAGTCACGACCGAAACATATGTAGGGTGAATTGAACAAAATACGAAAATAAAAAGCGCATTCGTTGGTCAAAAAACTGAAAATTAATGTCAAGATGCGCGGCGAACACAACGTGAAATTACTCTCCATTAATCGTATAATGCTGCATTGTCGACCGTGTACAAATCGACAATGCACGACAACACAACCAACACAGCACACAGATGTTGCAAGTCACAACTATATTTTATACCCGCCAGTATGCATCGGTCCGCACGGCCATCCTAAGGCAGACCACTTACGCCACCCAGGTGAACGTGTGTACCGAAGTATAGACAGGCCCACCATTATAGTTTTAAGCGCGTTCGCAAAATTGCGAAAAGTAACTATTAGCTTCGTCATGTCTGTCTGTCTGTCCGCATGGAACAACTCGGCTCCTACTGGATGGATTTTAATGAATTTTGATATTCGAGGATTTTTCAAAAATCTGTCAAGAAAGCTTAAGTTTCATTAAAATCTGAAATACTTTACATGAAGACCTATGTAAATTTATGATAATATCTCGCTCAATTCTTCTTAAAATGAGAAATATTTTAGACAAATTTGTAGAGAAAATCAAAACACACATTTTATGTTCAATACCTTTTTCCTTGAAATCGTACCGTTTATGAGATAATGTGGAAAAATATGGTACAGCCAGACAGGCCACAGATGACAATATAATACGGCGCATGCGCTTTGCATGCTGGATAACTAAGGCTACAGACACACGCTTCCAGTTACTTTCATTCATTAGCCACTATACAAACGACCACTAGCCAATGCAGAGCCCAAACTGCTGAAAGACCTTCTAAACCCTCAATAAAGCCTAACCACCTACCAGACAATACTCTGTCATAACCCAGAAGAAGAACACCTGTTCCCCCTGTGCTGGTAAAAGGTAAAGGTAAAGTTCACACTAGAACAGACCATGAAGGCCAAGAGGGGGAGTACAGATATAGCTCTACTCTTTATTTAACCTCGGCGCTAGATAGGGGTCGGTGGTTAATGCCACGTCCCGGCCGCTTTACCCCCGGGAATAACCCGGTACCCATTGTACAGGAGGCTGGGTGGGCCCCAGGGTCGGTCTGGACGGGTGCGGAAAATCTCGCCTCCACCGGGATTTTTTTTTGTATTAATTCCTGGGGTTTCCCCTTTGATCCATTTGTACTGTTGAAGTCCTTTTTGTCCTGCATGTCACCTTATGTTTCATGCTAACGTCCATACATCTAACACAACACAAACATCCATGCCCCCGGTGGGATTCGAACCCACGATCCTAGCAAGCTAGCGGCCGAAGACCCACGCCTTAGACCGCGCGGCCACTGGGATCGGCAGGGATTCGATCCCCGGACCATCCAGCCCGTAGCCAGTCGCTATACCGACTGCGCCATCCCGGAATGTCAAAATCAATGCTAACAATAAATTCCACCCGCCTCACAACCTGCACGTCACGATATTACAAAACTGGATTGGATAACAACTTCAGGACTTACAAACCTGAAGTCACTTTCCATTGCAGGCAAAAATGAAATCGTGTTGCAGCAATTAACAGGTTTAGTGCAACAATGACGTAACTAAGGAGCGAAGGAAATTTACCATCGATTAACTTAGCCATCCACATGGTTTCTGCCACAACAGAAGTCACAAGCACTTGCCACAGTCCACATTACGGTTCCGAAGGACTAGGCGGTACAGATTTTAATACCGCTAATACCAGGTGTCTCCGAAACATCACAGAGGTCAAGTCACAGCGATTCGTCAGTTACTAAGCAATTTCTTTACATCAATACAGCAGGCTATGTGGCCCACCCAGTCTCATATCTAATGGCTACCGGGGGCAAGGCGTAGGTAGGACAACTCTATCAAGTTTTTATTTTGTAAAGATGTGACGTATGCAATACGTCACAGACAAAAAAAGGGTAACAGCAATGCACTGCATGCGTTCTGAGCAAGCCATGTTTATTAGTTACTTTAACGATCGCTTTCAACTACATAAGCTGTACAGGGTCGAATGGGATGATGGCAGTAAACAATACAAGACAGGCAATGTACGTATAACGTAACATTGAGGCGCGTTCGCGTAACCATTGTTCCTGTGGAAAAGCAATAAGTATTACATATTCTGAGTGTGTGTCTGTAACCTTAGTTATCGTGCATGCAAAGCGCATGCGCCGTATTATATTGTCATCTGTGGCCTGCGTGGCTGTACCATATTTTTCCACATTATCTCATAAACGGTACGATTTTCGGGGGGTAAACAATTTATTGAACATAAAATGTGTGTTTTGATTTTCTCTACAACTTTAGTCTGAAACATTTCTCATTCTAAGAAGAATTCAGCGAGATATCGTGAATATACATAGGTCGTCAAGTGAAGTACCCATTATTCTTGTCAGATTTTAATGAAAGTTGAATTTTATTGACAGATTTTTTAAAAATAGTCAGATATGAAATTTGATAGAAATCCGTCCAGTGGGAGCCGAGTTGTTCCATGCGGACGGACAGACAGACAGACACGACGAAGCTAACAGTCGCTTTTCGCAATTTTGCGAACGCGCCTCAAATGGAGTTTGAAACCAAGAATCGGTCGCCACCCACCTGTAGGTAACAATCCTAGCATTCGGACTTGAATGGTCGACTAAACAATGACAAATCTCAGTCGGACTGGACAGTTTCCATACCCACATACCAACCCTGGACCCCTCGATTGCGAAGCAGACGTGTTAGTCATAAATTCCTAACGTTGCTCTAATAACATTCACAAATAGCAAAACTTAACAACATATTAACAGAAGGTGGCTAAACACAACCGCTGTAGGCACTAACACCATGCAACAGTCTTTCTTCAGAAGCTAACACTTTCTCAACTAAACAAGAAATTCTCCGCACTTTAAGCGACCCTAAGGTTCATTTCCGCGTTCACAACAGCCCGCCACCTGTCCCTATCCTGAGCCAGACAAATCCACTCCACACCCTTCCATCCTATTCTTGAAGATCCATTTTAATATCACCCTACGCATAGGTCTTCCAAGTGATCTCTGTGATGCAGTTGGTTGAGGCACTGCGCTACAAGGCGGAAGGTCGCGGGTTCGATTCCCGATGGTGTCATTGGAATTTTTCATTGATTTAATCCTGGGGGGTAAAGGCGGCCGGTCCGTAGGTCTGACAACCCTACCACCTTCATGTGCCGATTGTCTTTAAACCTGAGAGTCTCAACCCTCTGGAAGCCTCAGGGCCTGTCCAGGCTTGTACAGGGGTTGCTTTACCTGTACCTATGTTGCAGTACAAACGACTGCTCATACCAACGCGACTTCACGACAGCCGACAGCAGCGTGTACTTGTAACGGAGGAGATCAAACAATAGATCATCTGATATGGGACTGTCAGTTATTAAAGAAAGAAAGGAACACATTAAGGAAAAGAATAATTGCAAAAGGAGGAAGATGGCCGTTAAATAAACCAGAGTTGGTTCAAAAATTCACTAAAGACTTTTACAATTTCTGTAATGCGATAGATTTTCAGAAGGTATAAAACACCAAAAATAAATAAATAAATAATGTAAATATTGTATATAGTACATAGTATATATAGTATATGTTAAACAGTAGCCTACTTATAATATTGTAGAATAGAATCTAGGATATATTGCATTGTATAAAGATTTAAAAGGAACAGCTAAAATATGTAGTGTTACTTTGTAATGGAGCATGTTGATTAAATAAATAATAAATAATAATAATAATAATAAAAAAGAGCCGGACAGATCAGTCGATGCTGGATATCGAAGATTGCTTGCAGGGGAGAGTCCAGACCGGGCCCTATACATCGGGTACCGCGGATTATTGCCCCGATGGTATAGCGACCGGGGCGTAAAAGTGACCGCTCAGCTGTACCTAGCGTCAACGTTAACAACACGTGAAATTACATCTCCACCAACCCACATGTCTACATGGCGTGCTGCCTAAGGCTAAGCGCGCACGAGCGGTTTTAGTCGCTGCGACAATACTAGCAGCGACTAAAGACGCTGGCGATTTTTAACGCGAGGCCGCGCTTTACAGCGACAATCTCCTCGCACTGATTCAGTTATATCACGGACTGTACAGATACAGTACTGGTGTGTGCTTTGTTGTTTCGAACGCGAAAAGTGAAGAAAAGAAAAAAGTTTTGGGTACATCCAGTAACGAGTTAAAGTTTACTCAAAGGAAAATTCTACTCCCTCTACGAAGACCTGAAGAGATATCCAAACAAGTTTTTTAGATATTTCAATTTCCGTAATTAGCACTTCACAGTCATACACTTCTTTGAAAGACATTTTAACGTAACGAAATTCTTGCCTTGGGATCACTGTACCGCAAGCAAAAGGCGTTGGTTTCGCAGACAGAAAAGAAGGCGATAGTAGTCAGTGCGCGCTCACCCGTATGTTTCTTTGTGTTTCATTTGTAGAAGCAGTCGTCAAGCGACAATCGTGTCGCGCTTGAAATGGAACATGCTGCGACTTTTTCATCGCCACGATTAAATAGTCGCCTGTGCGCGTGCTTCCGTATACAATCGTACGTTTCATTTGGGCAGCACGATAGTCGCAGCGACTAAAACCGCTCGTGCGCGCTTAACCTTAGCCTAAGTACAGCGACTCCCCCCTCTCCTGCAGGCTGTGAGCACTGCAGATGTCCTAACATTGACACTTCTGATTGACGCGGTTAGGATTAACATTCTAATAAATATTGTCATAACAAAGGTACACATTCCTACAACGATTGTGTGGTGCTACCAGAGGGGCAAGGGTTCCGGGCTGCAGCCACGCCCCCCCGGCCTCCAAATCGAAATTTAAAAAACACAAATTTTGTACACATGATATTAAAGGTTTTACGTGATTTATTCATCAGCCGAAATCAGCCACTGAAATCGGTTGATAATTAGAACATTATAATTTTGAAAAATAAGATAAAAATTTTTGGGGATGTCTTAGATGAAATAACAAAAAACACGACAGGCAATGTACGTATAACGTAACAATGAGGCGCGTTCGCGTAACCATTGTTGCCGTGGAAAAGCAGTAAGTATTATAATATTAAGTAAGTATTATATATTCTTACACGGCCACAACATTCACCGTCAGCGGCGGCAACTGTCCAAGTTTCTCATGCGCTACCAGCAGTTCGCTTCTCATGCTTACTGCGTGGCCGCGGGGCCAGTTTAGGGGAAATGCGCTGGATCAGACGTGCTGCTGCAAATGGAGACAAGAACCTTCTCCCTTGGCCACCCCGTTCGCCAGATCTTACACCGTGCGATTTCTTTCTTTGGGGGTTCGTTAAAGACAGCGTTTATGTACAACCATTGCCCACGTCCATCCATGAAATTCGTGATCGGATAACGCATGCACTGCAGGCCATTACAGCGGATATGCTACACCGGGTCTGGGATGAGTTTGATTACCGTGTGGATGTGTGTCGTGTGACCCAGGGTGCACACATTGAAGGATTGTAATTACCAAATGAGAAACTTGGACAGTTGCCGCCGCTGACGGTGTATGTTGTGCCCATGTAAGGTGAGAAATACATTTTTTATTCACTTTTGATACCGCACCATTCTTTTGTGTATGACCTGTATTGCTAAATACTGAACAATATTCAACAAAACCAAAAGCGCGCTGAGCACTGCGGCTGTCAATAAAAGTCCTCGCAAGGGCAGGCTTTATATGTGATCAGGTGCGCATCCAGAATTTGTCACTGGGGGGTGGGGGGCTGACTCTGAAGCTATATATAATTTATGTTTGATTTTAAAAATTGTTATAAAATCATGTAAGTACAACATAGCACTGTCTGCAACTACGTTTATATACATACAAATATAACTACATGTTCCATGACTCAATCACGGCCTATCTTCTTGTTTTTTTAAATTTCATTAACTTATTTTACAAAATTCTAATGTACCAGTCATCAGCTGATTTCAGTGGATGATTTCGGTTGAAGGGTAAATCACGTACAACTTTTGATATCATAATATCTACAAAATCTGTTTTTTTTTTAACTTTCGGTTTTCCGGGGTTTGGGGAGAGGGGCTGCAGTCCCCCACTTGGGTGCGCCTCTGTATGTGACAAAGCTGCCGTTCTCTGGGATACAAGGGATGCACTGTATAAGCACCTGCGGTTACCGTAATGAGTTCAAGGGTTCCGAAGGTTCACATACTGCACGTCTTAAAACCACCCAAACCTTCAGAAGGAGATCTTCAAACACATCACTATAAACATTCCGTAGATCGTGTTACAGTGCCATGGCACGCCTACCATCTTTCGACGACATACGTCGTATTATTTTCTGTTTTTCCCAAAACGCAAGGTACATTACAAGCATCTGTACCATTCGAGTTCTAACATTTTCTCAGCGGTATGGCTCAGGAATCCCTTATTCTGGGTTATGACGTAGCCTTGTATCCCAGAACAGGTGTTTAAATAATTAAATAGTACCACTAAATATAACCTTATATACTACCGACCAAAACAAGACAACGAGGCAGCTGTAGCGCACGGAGATTACTCCAGTATTGCCAATTGACGGACAAAAATTCCCGCGATATTTCAACATTGTTATTAATTTATTCCACGATTTCTCGCGGAACTCCCAACGATGTTTCGCGAAACCCTGTCCCCCCCCCCAAAAAAAAGGATTTCCGAGCTTCTGTACCGTTTTAGACCTGTCGACACACGAAACTTCAGACCCCAATTACGATAATTCCCAAACACAAGGACCAAGGTCATGTTGTTAAGTTTTTCTTAGGTACTAGCGACAGTGTTAAGCCATGGTACAGGAGACTCATAAAAAACCGCACCGGGGGGGGGGGGGGGGGGGGGGGGTGGCATTTTAAAACCGGCATGCTAAAAGTAGGATGGCCTGACTTTCACACATCGAATGTTGTTTCAATAATGAACAGTGTACAGCTTGGAAATGTATCACGACCTTGCTGCACTGGAAACTAAGTCACGCCAGTGGAAGTTTAGCCTGCAATTGAAGACATGTTTTTCTCGAGTTACCAGCATGCAGGGCGAACCACTACAATGAAAGAAGAGTCCCCTAAACCTTTAGAAAATCTGAAAGAGTTAAAACATGTGGGGACAACTGTAACAAATTAAAATCATAGCAGATTAAACTCGTTTTGTGGTTACTTCACTGAAACATTTTCTATCTTCCATTTTCATGCCTGAAACTTTAAATATTTTTCCCCATGGTGCAACAGCCCCTAGTGGGCCAGGGCCTCCTCATTGTCGAGGCTTCACGATCATACTTAGACACACCACACTCGGTAGGACTCCTCTGGACGAGTGATGAGCCTGACTCAGAGACCTCTACCTGACAACACACAAACCTCACAAGAGACAGACATCCAGACCCAGGCGGGATTCGAACCCGCAATCCCAGCAAGCGAGCGGCCGCAGAGCCACGCCTTAGACCGCGCGGGCACTGGGATCGGCTAAGAATCTATAGGTTTCAAAAAAGGCTAAACGATTATGACCTTCGTAAGAAGAAACTTCACCTGGAATTAGATGTGTTACATACACACGTGCTAATACGTTAGAAACACAAAACGTGTGAATATAAACGTGCATTCTAAGGGTCATGTCACTCGCGAACTGCACAGACGGATGGAAGAGACGACGCAAGGTGCCAGGTGAGTCGCGCCGCTGAACGGTACGTCTTTTTAGAGGCCACTTGTTGGTGCTGGCTAATGCGTATTCCGGATATTTGAACGATTCAGCAAGCTTGAGCAAGACACAGATACACGAGACACACTAAGCTCAACACTTACGACGCACGTGTTAACACTTACTGCAAATTTAGATTCCAAGCAAAGTTATCCAACTTCTGGGTTAAAAACCTGAGTACCTTATTCTGGGGAAAGATGCAGTGCTTGTTTCCGTACAGAGAGAACAGTTCTGGGCTGGGCGACGCTCCCGCCTACCGGGAGCACAACAGCGACTCTCTGAACATGATCAACGTCTGTGGAAATATTTCATGACGACTACACTAATAAAGACTTGCTTTAATGGCTACCCCACGTTTATTCAAAGCACCGATATGACGATCCCTATGTTTATAAAATGGCAAAATTGTGCCTATACACGCCATGAAAGCATATAGGGGTGGAGTTAGCTCACCATCAGGGCGTAGCGGTAGGAAGTGATGTGGCCACCCCAAGCAGCAGAGTCGAAGGGGCGGCAAAATAAACATTTTAAATAAAAAAAAACTGATTTTAAGCACTCAACGGATTTGAAATTACCGAATAAAGGTAAAGGTAAAGGTAAAGTTCACCCTAGAACAGACCACGAAGGCCCAGAGGGGGAGTTGAGGTATAGCTCTACTCTTTCTTTAACCTCGGTGCTAGATAGGGGTGGGTGGTAAACGCCACCCCCGGCCGCTTTAACCCCGGGAAAGAGACCCGGTACCCATTGTATAGCAGGCTGGGTGGGCCTCAGAAATGTACGGGAATTCAATAAATAATTGTGATTTTTTAAAAGTTCATAATTTCTGTTAGGGGTGGCCATTACGATTACTCGCCCCGCGTGCCAAAAACCTGGCTACGCCACTGCCCCCATTAAACTTGGTAGTACGGAGAGTCGTCTATGTATCTCTATCGGACTTACGCCTTCCGCAGTAAGAAATTCAGTCACCACTCTGCCCAGTACGTACGTCCGTAACATCCGCCATTCTGCACTGCTACTGTGTTGCACGCACGCGACTGACTGGAGCACCGATCATTCTGGTGGAGCTGGAAAGTGTCGCTATTCGGTGGGTAAGGCAAGAAACTCTACCACGCGCCCCACTTAAAAGATAAAACGATAAAGACAAAGATAAAAACAGGAGGCATTATTTTCGTACCGACCTACGTACGAATAACGTCGATCAAACACTAACCTCCCAGCTACTAGCGCTTAAACGCGTTCGGTTATAAATCACGCCTGAGTTCCCTGAAGTTCTCAACACGACACACATTACAATTCATGATTAGAACACATGTACATTTTTAACAACCAGCAACAAAGGAAAAAAGCTATTTATATACCTAGCACAGGAATTTCAACGAAACCTTCAGTTTACAACATGAACACAAACCCATCACATAACACATTAGTTAATAAAGATCCTACGACTACAGTAAGCTCGCAAATGAGGCAACAATAATGACGATTTTAGTGTCGTCAGAGGTATCCTGTAGTGTGATGAAGTATATAACGCAATTAGCTGTCATTTGTACAACTGTTTATTCCTGTAACAAACTTTACAGCGATAAAAATCCGGAGCACCACTTCTCGGAGGGGAAGTAAAGCCGTCGGTCTCATGTCGTAGATTTACGGCATGTAAAAAAACCTTACGGGCATGAATATAACTAGTAATGTCCGTAAGCAAAATTCAGCGGCAATTTCTCACCAAAGTCTCCTGACTGCCTGCCAGATGGCTCTGGCAGTCACATCAGGATTGAGCAAAAACTTGTGCGGTCAGTGAGCTGGTCACTCACTACAGAATGCACTTACCGACCAGGAAACCTTCGGGATGCCCAAGCCCACATAAGGGCTGTAGTGCAAAGGATAATAACAAACCTTACAATGACCACACGTTTCGGCCAACCACTATCGGCCCTACAACGACCTATCGTACATACAGAAAAACAAACTGATATCTTACAGCTGCTCCAAACTACCGAAGAACGCACAACCAACCAAAATGACGCCCTTCACAGGGACACAGTTGACGTCCAATTGGATGACGGTGAATGAAAAGTCACTGGCATACCAAACTGTAAATTATGAAGTATGAAATGAGATATCATTACTTGAAACCGGTAACCACTATCCACTGATGCTTCCAACACTGCAGTCACTACGTAAATGTATGACCTGATGATGGCCTGATAGTAGTCGCCCAAAAATGTCGTCATTGTAACATTTGTTACGACGTCTTTGTAAGACCAGTTACAGCAGCGGTGCCCAACACCTTCTGGCTAAGGGCTAGAACCGTTTTTGTGGGCTGATTCCCGGGCCGCACGTGTAAAAATCCCAATATATGATATACCTAATCTCCTAAATTACTGAGTAGTTCTTTTTATAAAAAGCAATCCCATTACAGGCCTGGACAGACCCTTAGGGTTCCAGGAGGTTGAGGCTCCCACATTTCTAGACAATCGGCACATGAAGGTGGTGAGGTTGTCAGCCCTACGCACCGGCCGCCTATACACCTGTGGAAATACTTCTGGTACTCATTTCTGTTAGAGGCTGAGTCGACCCCAGGGCCATAGTGCGACCGAAAGGATTATGTCAATGAAAAATTCCAATGACAACATCGGGAATCGAACCCGCGACCTTCCGGCTTGTAGCGCAGTGCCTAAAAAAAAACAAAATTTACAATTGTGGCCGCGGGCCGCATAACATAACGCGGCGGGCCGCGCGTTCGACACCCCTGACTTACACCAATAAAGAGTTCTGTAAACAGGAACAAACTACATTATAAATATATCTAAACCTTGTCAAAGCACTTTTAACAACATTTCAACAAAATCCGGAACTAGCAGCTTTTCAACAAGGACTGTGCTCCGTGTATTAGAATTGTAATAAGATCGAGTTCTTTATGTACTTGCTGTACTTCATCAGTTGATCATTTTTTTTCAATGGCTCGACAGCCCCCTTTGGGGGCCTAGGCCGCCTCATTATCGAGGCTTCACGATCACACTCAGACACACCACACTCGGTAGGACTCCTCTGGACGAGTGATCAGCTCGTCGCAGAGACCTCTACCTGACAACACACAACACTCACAACAGACAGACATCCATGCCCCCGGCGGGATTCGAACCCACAATTCCAGCAAGCGAGCGGCCACAGACCCACGCCTTAGACCGCGCGGACACTGGGATCGGCCATCACTTGATCGTGGACCCCAATAACTCGACAATATCCCTTTCCCCCGTTTCTTGAAAACCAACCTGCTTTGCCAAAGTTAACACACTCAACGTTTAGCCTTTTCCTTGCCAGTGGCATCTCGTCACAGTCATTTATCAAACACGGCAACAGTTTCCGCCATACATCATATAAATGCGATTCAGACACTTATATCCATACAACCTTCACATTCAAGTTCTAACAAAATTCACGTGCACTCCATTTTCTCCCTTTTACAAATTTCGCAAATGTTCTGCGCAAACATTAGGGCCTGAAGGCAGCAATGCCACATCGATTTTCCTTGAGAAAAAGTGCTCTTGGGAGACTTGGATAATTATCATTAACCAGAATGATATTTAAATCCTGTTTTATATTTCTGCCGTAAGGCTCCAACCCATTTGCTCTTCCGGTAAGAGCCGCACGTACATGAAGAGTATGGAGCATTAGTGGAACGATACTGATAAGGGAAAACTGAAGAGCTTGCAGCAAAACCTGTCCCAGTGCCACTTTGTCCACCCCAAATCTGACAAGGACTCACCCGCGCAGTAAACACTCTACGTCTTGGATATACAAACCAATCAGTTGATGCTGTACATGGAAATAATCGCTGTTTGTTATGAGATCCATACAATCATTTTCATATTGTAGTCTATCTTACGACAGGTCCATAGCCTCTTCCAAAGCAAGTTAACCACAGAGTGCGATCTAGTACTTCCTCTTTCAATTTCCAGTACCCTCTCTTTTCCTTAAGGTCATCCAATAGCTGCTGACGCCTTCTTCCTCGTCTTCCTGTCATTTCTATTCTTCCTTCTAACTTTCCTTCAATCACGTGTTTTATAAGGCAGTTCCTACGCAAGATGTGACCAATCCAGTTAGCCTTTCTTCTTTTTATTGTATGTAGGATATTCCTCTCCTCCTTGACTCTGTGTAATACTTCATTTCTCACACGATCGGTCAAACCGATCTTCTCCATCCTTCTCCAGCGCCACAGTTCAAAACTTTCCAGATACTTCTGATCTACTTTACAAAGTGTCCAAGTTTCAGCACCATACAAAGCTATGCTCCGAATGTAGCACTTTACTAGTTTCTTTCTTAAATGTAAGTCCAGTTTGCTGGTGAGAATAGCATTGTCCTTGTTGAATGTTGCTTTTGCCATGCAAATAATGGATTTAATTTAACGTGTACATCTTGCATAATTTGTTGTTATCACGCTACTCAAACAGTTGACAACAAATTATCCAAGATGTACACTTTAAATTAAATCCATTATTTGCATGGCAAAAGCAGCATTCAACAACAAGACTCTCTTCACCGGCAAACTGGACTTACATTTAAAGAAGAAACTAGTATAGTGCTACATTTGGAGCATAACTTTGTATGGGTTCTGATCCATACAAAATACATAATTGCACTGTGGGCAGTACGCGGAATTTCTGAAAGGTAAATCTGGTGGTATATGTAGTAACCACTTTAAAGGATTAAAGTCCGTTCGTGCTAAAATATATAAGGAAGTAAGGACACATTACGATACACATGTTACAGTGTCATTTAATGCGACTTTACGTGAAACCACTTGAGTCACTGTCTTCGTAAATCCATGTCAAAAGATTACTGTTACACTGCTGTAACTAGTGATTTGACTCAGTGACTACCTGCCTCACTCTACTGGTCTGTTACCTGACCGCGATAAGTGAAGTCGATCTAGCACATAACGAGGTGTGTCTGTACTCCACACTGGAACACATTTCATCACTAATGTTGACACATCTCTACTTTGTATCAAATCAGTGGACGATGAGATGAGTGGAGCATGTAGCACGTATAGAAAAAAGGTAAACTTTTGGTCGTGAAACCTAAAAAGACCACTAGGACGACTTATGTGTACAGGGGAGAGGGATAATATTAAAGTGAATTTTTAAAATATGGTCAAATGTGAGTAATAGGGCAGTGGTGGAACGCTGTGAACATGATAATGAACATATGGGTTCCATGATATGGTATTTCTTGGCCACCTAAGCAGCTAGTAATATCTCAAGAACTCTCTCCATGTACTTAGTTAATTGCTTAGGTAGCTGTACCCGTATTTACGGTGCTAGCTATAAATTATTTTCATCTAGGCATAGCCCTGTCGCTCTTTCTGAGGCGGCAGCTTTGAACACAACGCGGTAGGCCACAGACAAGGCACGCAAATTATGGCTTACTGACTGTATCCTTTTCATACAAGATACTGTGTTGACGTCATACAAGTTGAACAAACATGTAAAGGTAAATGCTGCTCCCATACCTAATTAAGCTCCACAGAAGGAAGACATGTGGAATCACGGCTCCTCGCATTCTTAACCTCCGCACTAGATGGAGGTGCCGATCCCAGTGGCCGTGCGGTCTAAGGCGTGGGTCTTCGGCCGCTCGCTTACTAGGATCGTGGGTTCGAATCCCACCGGGGGCATGGATGTCTATCTGTTATGAGTGTTGTGTGTTGTCAGGTAGAGGTCTCTGCGACGGGCTGATCACTCGTCCAGAGGAGTCCTACCGAGTGTGGCGTGTCTAAAGTGTGTGATCGTGAAGCCTCGGTAATGAGGAGGCCTAGGCACCCGAAAAGGGGCTGTTGAGCCATAGGAAAAAAAAATAAAGGACTAGATGGAGGTGAATGGCCGAACTTAACTCCGCGGTCGCTACGCCCTCGAGGTACGAGCCCCCAGTATCCTTCTGATATGAAAGCTGGTGGACCCCAGGGTCTCTCTGAAAGCTGTGAAAAGAAAACTGTCTCCGACGGGAATCGAAGCACATTCTCCGGCCTACAAAGTTTTTTTTCGCGCACTGCAGTTTACAGCATATAAGGCAACTTGAATCCATTACGTTCATTTTCGACGTCACCTTCAGTTTGGTGTTTTCGTGTCTGCCTTAATAGACAAGTTTTCCGGGAACAGACGAGTAGATCTCCAGAATGCGAGTCGCCTGCACGTTTCAACAAGACACGCAATGTACGTATAACATAACATTGAGGCGCGTTCGCGTAGCCATTGTTGCCGTGGAAAAGCAATACGTATTACAGTCTGAGTGTGCGTTTCTAGCCGTAGTTTCCAGCATGTAGTGCGCATGCTCATTGCCATCTGTGGCCTGTCTGGCTCTGCCATATTTTTCCATATTATCTCATAAACGGCACGATTTTCGGAAAAAAGTTATTGAACATAAAATGTGTGTGTTGATTTTCTGTACAACTTTTGTCTGAAATATTTCTCATTCTAAGAATAATAAGAATAATAAGAATCCAAAAATACGTAAATGCAATCTGTGGGCAAAATGTATAATTTCTTAATGTTACCCTCGTGGTAAATAAAAGTAACCACTAGGCTTTAACGGGTTTTAAAGACAGTTTCCACAAACTGTATGAATCCCGAAGACTGCAGTGTTAACCAGACGTAAGGCCGATCCCAGTGGCCGTGCGGTCGCTCGCTTGCCGGGATTGAGGGTTCGAATGCTGCCGGGGGCATGGATGTCTGTCTGTTGTGAGTGTTGTGTGTTGTCAGGTAGAGGTCTCTGCGACGGGCTGGTCACTCGTCCAGAGGAGTCCTACCGAGTGTGGTGTGTTTGAGTATGACGGTGAAGCCTCGATAATGAGGTAGGGGCTGTTGCACCATGGGGGGGGGGGGGACAGACATAAGCAGACGTAGGCAGCTACTGGATGAACTTAATGAAAAGAGCAGGTACTGAGGCACTGCGCTACAAGCCGGAAGGTTGCGGGTTCGATTCCCGATGGTGTCATTGGAATTTTTCATTGACATAAACCTTTCGGTCGCACTATGGCCCTGGGTTCGACTCAGCCTCTAACAGAAATGAGTACCAGGAATATTTCCTGGGGGGTAAAGGCGGCCGGTGCGTATGGCTGACAACATTACCACCTTCGTATGCTGATTGTCTAGAAATCTGGGAGCCTCAACCTCCTGGAGCCCTAAGGGCGTGTCCAGGTCTGTAATGGGATTGCTTTACCTTTACTAGAATTTGAAAGAGGAAGCACTAGATTGCGCTCTCTGAAGAACTCGCTTTGGGAGAGGCTATGGACCTGTCGCAAGACAGCCTACGGTATGAATGAAGGAAAGAAATTTTTATGTCGTTTCCGCAAGGGTGTAACACCTCAGATATTCACAATCTATGTTATTTTGCAAGTGCAGTTAGCACCCCTACTTCGTTGCCTAGACAAGTCCGAGCTTTAAGCCTCAGACCTGAAACCGATTATCTTGACTAAGGGTTTCTTGGTCTTCCTCAGTCCCTCCAGGCAAATTCTGCAATAGTAGCTACCCCCAATTAGGTTACCACCGTTTCCTTTCAAATCCCTTCCAATTAATTATTCACTAATCATAGCGTTCATCGTATAGTCTGAGCTACCAACAGCGCCGTTAAACAAAGCAAGAACTCTCGTATGTTTAATATTTCACTGATATGGCCTTGCTCTTAATATGTAGGCCTACATGTAGCCTTGCTCCGTGTTCATATGTCAGAAATTCAAGGAACGTCTTTCTCTCAGCGTAAAAGGAATCAATGTAAATACATTCTAAGTGCTCAGACGTAATTTCAGGCTGTTACACAAGTCCACATCAAATACCAGCACCAAAAAATGCTAGTGTCTGGCCAGTGCCATTAATTATAACATTACATGTCGTCGGGCGTTGCGATTCACGAATGCGGTAAGGACTTCCCAGTTTTTGTTGGTGTCGGGTTACATTAGCGACATTTAGCCTTGATTACCTTCGGCTTTCTAGTTTTTCTTGGAGATTTTATCATACTTTCCCTTTTGTACAGCAAAAAGTATTAAAATTAGATCACTATGTTGTCTGTGTGCAGGTCCATGTTCCTAATTTTCAACCACCTGACCGATTTTTACGAAACTTGGTATGCACAGTTACATTGGAAGCTACACAAACCTGCAGCATCCACCTGAACAAAACTGTTGCCTTGAAGACGGAAACAGCACGTTCTTCCGAAACATCGGAACAAACTTATCCTACACCGCGTAAGAACCCAAAAGACCGTTATCTAAGCAACACCCACCTCGAAAAATTGAGAACTTACGACAGCTGTTTATATTTCGAAACAAATAAAAGCAATACGCAAAGCATTTTTTATGGCTCAACAGCCCCTAGGGGGCCTAGGCCTCCTCATTTCGAGGTTTCGCGATCACACACTTTAGACACACCACACTCGGTAGGACTCCTCTGAACGAGTGATCAGCTCGTCGCAGAGACCTCTACCTGACAACACACAACACTCACAAGAGATAGACATCCATGCCACCGGTGGGATTCTAACCCACAATCCCAGCAAGCGAACGGCCGAAGACCCACACCTTAGACCGCACGGCCACTGGGATCGGCATACACAAAGTATACCCTGGCAAAACGTTTATGAAGGCGATAAAACACTGATATTTTTATCTTTACAACTGAATTTCATTTAATGTGTCTCAATTGCTGTGGCTAAAGTAAAAGCAAGAGTCTGAAGTCCAATGTTTTCTGTGCGCTATCAAAATAAAAAGTTTCGGGGCTTTTGAGGGTAGCGGGGGGAACGGGATCGAAGGCAGTGTGACTGGTGTAGTGTACCTAAATCGGTTGGAGGAAGTCCTCATACGGATCGAAGGCAGTGTGACTGGTGTAGTGTACCTAAATCGGTTGGAGGAAGTCCTCATACGGATCGAAGGCAGTGTGACTGGTGTAGTGTACCTACATCGGTTGGAGGAAGTCCTCATACGGATCGAAGGCAGTGTGACTGGTGTAGTGTACCTAAATCGGTTAGAGGAAGTCCTCATACGGATCGAAGGCAGTGTGACTGGTGTAGTGTACCTAAATCGGTTGGAGGAAGTCCTCATACGGATCGAAGGCAGTGTGACTGGTGTAGTGTACCTAAATCGGTTGGAGGAAGTCCTCATACGGATCGAAGGCAGTGTGACTGGTGTAGTGTACCTAAATCGGTTGGAGGAAGTCCTCATACGGATCGAAGGCAGTGTGACTGGTGTAGTGTACCTACATCGGTTGGAGGAAGTCCTCATACGGATCGAAGGCAGTGTGACTGGTGTAGTGTACCTAAATCGGTTGGAGGAAGTCCTCATACGGATCGAAGGCAGTGTGACTGGTGTAGTGTACCTAAATCGGTAGGAGGAAGTCCTCATACGGATCGAAGGCAGTGTGACTGGTGTAGTGTACCTAAATCGGTTAGAGGAAGCCCTCATACGGATCCGATTTGGAAGGAGAGGGTCCTTAATGACACGCTATTCCATCAATACGAAGCGCTTCGGTATTAAATATTATATTATATATAATATAATATATTATATTACATATAATATAATATATTATATTACATATAATATAATATATTATAAACATAGCTCGTATTTTTATCAGCGTATGTAGTTTTGCCTGTTGAGCACTAATCAGTTTACAATATATTTATAATACATATATAACATATTATCAGAAGTATCTGGAAAGTTTTGAAGTGTGGTGCTGGAGAAGAATGGAGAAGATCAGTTGGACCGATCGTGTGAGAAATGAAGAAGTATTACACAGAGTCAAGGAGGAGAGGAATATCGTACATACAATAAAAAGAAGAAAGGCTAACTGGATTGGTCACATCTTGCGTAGGAACTGCCTTCTGAAACATGTGATTGAAGGAAAGTTAGAGGGAAGGATAGAAGTGACGGGAAGACGAGGGAGAAGACGTAAGCAGCTACTGGATGACCTTAAGGAAAAGAGAAGATACTGGAAATTGAAAGAGGAAGCACTAGATCGCACCCTGTGGAGAACTCGCTTTGGAAGAGGCTACGGACCTGTCGTAAGACAGACTACAGAATGAATATAACATATTATACACATATATATTTATCACATATTTATAATACGTTTATAATATATTTTCATAAATTTGAGTGCATTTGTTGGTTCTAGTTACGACCACTTCGGTATTTTTCACATTACAGTTCGGGCTGGAAAGTTTCCACGGAAAGCGACTGGGCAGGGCCGGCCCTATTGCTTGGCCACCCCGTTCCCCTGACCTCATACCACTTCACTTCGTTTTCTGGTGACAAACAAAGTTTGCTGTTTAAGTTTACCACAGTCCACCACGTTGCTGGAACTTGCTGGGAGGATAGCGCCACCGCTGCTACCGTTACACACGTCGCGCTGACCAATGTGTACACCGAACGGCACATTTCGCGCTACTAACGGTGTCCTACCGAACAACTGGAAACCGTTCGTTATGTGTGTGTTCAGTTCTCGCTCCTGTGCCTCTTACTTCTTCGGCAATGTAAGGCCAAATTCCCGTGGCTCATGAATTTGACAAATGCGCCAAAAACCGTGCACTGCGCAAGGGGTCAACTAAATAATTACCACGCTATTACCACAATTGTTTTATCTGGCAAACATTCGTAATCGGGTACACCTGTCAAATGTTTTCCTGCTCATTGCGATTGCGTTCCCACGACTCGTGTACTTGGCCACTCGACCTACCAAATGATACTGATTGCTCATACACACGAGTCTCTTTGTCTCCTTGTTAAGCATAAACGAATCGTGGAAACGCAGCAAGTCAACTTAAACAAACATCGGTGATTGCGTTAACGGGTCACATTCACCGCCAGTCGGTAGGAAATGGACAAGTGGCCAATATATATGTAAAAGTGTACCGTTCCCAAGACGTGGCAAACATCCACAAGTGACAAATGTTTGTCACATATACCAGTTGTGGGCATGCGGTTTACATAAAAACCTTCCACGTTTAGAATAATGGTAAACTTCTCCCAAGAACGGGCCATGAAGGCCCAGAGGGGGAGCAGAGGTATAGCTCTACTCTTTCTTTAACCTCGGCACTAGATGAGGGTGGGTGCCGCTTTACCCCGGGAAAGAGACCCGGTACCCATTGTATAGGAGGCTGGGTGGGCCCCAGGGCCGGTCTGGACGCGTGCAGAAAATCTCGCCCCCACCGGGATTCGATCCCCGGACCGTCCAGCCCGTAGCGAGTCGCTATACCGACTACGCTATCCAGGCCTACGTTTATAGTAGTGAGCCCGTGTAAATCAGTTCCTGGTTTCGCAACTTATGGTGGCAACACTTGCCTCTGCTGTGGAACAAGGCCTTTGTGCACTGAGCACTGCAATTCTCCGTTATAATCTCGCGCCTTTCAAGTTAGATACGGTCTCTGACATTGTACTTTCCATATTTATTCGTTTCTAGGCGTTCTGAACAAAGAAAGAATGCCTTATATGGCACTCATGTCTGACATATTGCAAAGCTTACCAAGAATATAACGGGACTTAAATAAATTCAGCGTCCTACATTACACTTTCCCATCGCGTATCTCTACGTGGCATAAGAACAGGAGCCAAGAGGTACATAATGCACCCGTCAACAAACTTCAAATGAGCCCAAAATGGAGAAAGTAAGCGATTAAAGCAACCCAACACACTGCAGACCCCGCATGTATAAAATTTCATTTGTTGTCATAACTCGACGTTTCAGAACATTACGCAGCGTTGATTGGTAGTGCTGTACCGACGTTTCGGGACAATCTATCGGTCCCATCTTCAAAGGTCAAGAAGTTCAAGAAGAAAGGCTTTCTTCTTGGACTGCGTACTATCCCAGAAGAGCACAGATCTCATCTACATCGCGGCGCAAGCCTGAAATCACGGACGTTTCAGAAGTTCGTGAAGACAATTTGTCACTGCCAATAAACTGCGTTACGAAATTCGGGGTTCTCACGGCGGTGTTGATGGACACCTAGCTCTTCAGAGACGTTACACCGTGTCGACTGGTACAGAGTTGAGATCTGCGCTCTTCTGGGATATTACGCGGCGTCTTGTGGTAATTTTTTTACTGACGTTTCGGGACAGCGTATCGGTCCCATCTTCATGGGTCAAGAGTCCGACTCTTGAAGATGGGACCGATACGTTGTCCCGAAACGTCAGTAAAAAAATTACCACAAGACGCCGCGTAATATCCCAGAAGAGCGCAGATCTCATCAATATGGCGGCGGAAGTCTGAAATCAAGGTTGGTAAAAGAGTTACCACACGACACGGTGTGACATACCACAAGACATAAATCTTCACAAACCGCGCTATTCACGATACAGCCCTGAAGATTATTGAAAACATTACACAAGGATGACAGATATGACGAAGGTTCGACATTTACAAGTACCCACATTTTGGACTTCGTCCATCGCTGAGTGTTCTAAAACCATCTCAGTCTAACTGGCCCACCTGAGTAAGCGCCTCTCCACCGTTTTACTTGAGAGTGGAAACAGATCCACTTTCAGAAAAGCCGTTCCCTTCTTTGGCGTTCTTTAGGACGTCTGATGTGCACACCGCATCCTTTCGTTTAGCTCGTCCGTCCGTGACGTAATTATCAGCGAATAAACCGTCTCGGATTTTCATAAAATTCTGTAAGGGGGTTCTTTACGAAAAGTTGTAGAACAAGCGCGAATTTCGTGAAAACCAGCTCAGTGACAATTAGCTACGACCGTAGATTAATATATACCCACACTTTGTATACTTCTTGACCGAGCTGGGTTAAATCCGGTATAGGAGATCTCCATGTAATGACCTTGAACAAATGTGTGAGTTTTGTGAAAATCGGGTGTGACCGCGGTGTTTTGATGAACAGCGTAAATAAAATGATGCATTTTTCTACATTTTTATTCAATTAGAAAATTCGGTAAACGAAATGTCCACAAAACTGACTGTGTCACTGTCAGCTTCGCAATAATCGGCGCACTTAAAGCCATACCTAAAGGCGTACATGAATTTCTACTCGTATTTCCCACATTTATTATCCAACGTGGGTAAAATTCGGTACAAGAGATCTTCACATTTCTCAGTTCCATGAAAGTCAGCCCCAGAGAAGGCCGTACTTTTCTTATGGCCGCAAACGAAATTACATTTACGCGTGTACCATAAAAGCTCGTGACATTCTGCAAGTAAAGGACGTCTCGGCGAAGTCTATGTATTACGTCATGAGTACACCATTTGTACTCTTGTTGTATTTTCTGAACACTAGACGACGGACGAAGTCTAAAAGCTAAGTAGTCATGAAATGTATGAGGAGGGCGGGTATGACAGCTTACATCGTATCTCCATTACAACGATCGGTTGGCCACATTGCATAAGTGCTGTACGAAATAGCCGTTGTTAAGGCCGCCGCTCCAAACACATTCTGACAATCTCCGATCTGCATCATTCAGTTGTCAGTCTGGTTGTTCGCATCGCAATTGCGGTCGGCTGCAGTGTCGTTCGGACTACAGCCCAGCTACACGCTGGATTATATCGCAGTGATTAACGTAAGGTTTCCGTCACTTAAAGCGAACAACTGCACAACATATTCACACAAAAGCAATCGCACGTCACTAACACAGGGGCGTCCAAACTTTTTTTTTTTTTCGTGCAAAGGTCTATAACCATTACTGTGAGCTCCTTCGCGGGCCGCACGTGTAAAAACCACAATAAGTGGTACACCTAACCGCCTAAACTATTATCTAATCTTCATAGCATGTATATATATGTGGGGGCGTAGTCGGTATAGCGACTCGCTACGGGCTGGACGATTTGGAATTCGAACCCGGTGGGGGAGTATTTTCCGCACCCGTCCAGACCGGCCCTGGGGCCCACCCAGCCTCCTATACAATGTGTAACGGGCCCCTTTCCCGGGGGTAAAGCGGCTGGGGCGTGGCGTTGACCACCGAACCCCATCTAGCGCCGAGGTTAAAGAAAGAGTAGAGCTATACCTCTACTCCCCCTCTGTGCCTTCATGGCGTGTTACAGAGTGAATTTCACATACCTATATAAAATACACATATTTATAATTTACAAACGTGACAGAGGGCCGCATAACACAATACGGCGGACCGCAGGTTGGACACACCTCGTCTAACACTATATTACACATCGAAGATAATTTCTGAGGCGACCGTTTTCGATTGCGTAGTAAAACTAAGTGTAAGATGACTGAAAACTCAACACTGCATCAACACTACAAGTACTGTGTAATATTTCCTCTGCATATATATATGTATTATATATATATATATATATTTCGTCTGAAGATGGCTTACTCCTAAACCGAAACATGTACATACGTTGTAACACAAAGTAATGTGTTAAGCTGTGTAACTGTACTGCCAATGTTTGTTATCCAGATGATACACAATTCTAAGCAATGAACGTGGCGGTACATGACGTCACATGTTCCTATTATTAACCTCAGCTGTCGTATGATGTGCGAGTGGTTCTGTTTCTGTCGTTCATTAAACACGCCACTGGATGTCGATGGATACGGCCAGCCAGCGGCTCCATGTGGAAGCCCCTGTTGTTAGGTAACAAGTTCGGCATGAGTGGCTCACACCGCTGCACGAAAGTGAAAGCTGCATAAACACGTGGTAACACTACAGTGCACAACATAATATCTGCATCACTTGTGTTTCTTCATTCTTTCCAGGTCGTTTCTTTCTGCAGTATCCCAGTATCCCGAGTTTTTAGGCGCGTTCACAGAGTTGCGAAAAAACGACTATTACCTTCGTCCGTCTGTCCGTCCGCATGGAACAACTCGGCTCCCACTGGTCGGATTTTCATGAAATTTGATACTTGACGATTTTCGGAAATCTGCCCAGAAATTTCAGGTTTCATTAAAATCTGACAAGAGTATAGAGCATTTTGCAGGAAGGCCTACGTACATTTATGATAATATATCGCTGAATTGTTCTTAGAATGAGAAACGCTTCAGATGAGTTGTAGAGAAAATTTAAACACACATTTCGTGTTCCGAAACTGCTTCCGTTTATGAGATAATGTGGCAAAATATGGTACAGCCAGACAGGCCACAGATGGCAATATAATACGGCGCATGCGCTTTGCATGCAGGATAACTAAGACAAAAATACAGACACACACTCATAATATTTAAAACTTTCTTTTCCATGCCAACAATTGTTACGCGAACGCGCCTCAATGTTACGTTACACGTACATTGCCTGTCTTGTTCAAAAGTGGTTACATCGGGGGGGGGGGGGGGGGGGGGGGAGAGGAGGAGGAAACAAATTTCAGGGAAACGCCGTGACACGGACGGTGGATGTTAAACACTCGTGTTCTATACCGACATTCATTTGGTGGAACTCAGGAAAATGACAAAAATTCTCCGCTCAAACGGCCTTGTCTTCGGCGAACTTGTACGGTACGATACTTTAGGACCATCCTATAGTTTAGAAGTATGACATCTGTTAAGACATTACGTTTTACTGGTATTTGTCTGTGTTTACAGGCTTACTTGGAAGTCTCTATAATGATTCCTACTTCTTTCAAACTGTTACTGCTTCTGTTTGTCAGCCAGGTTAAGGCCACTGTGAAGTTGTGTCTGTCTGTCTGTCTGCACCTAACACTAAATACCAACAGGCATTCCGTCGTCCGCTAACGCCTTGGGTTTTAACAACCACGCAATGACGCTTGCGTGAGCGTGATGCGTTACCACGTGAAATGACACCTGCGTGATACACAGATGATGGTTTTTAAGGGTGGGATGTAGGAAGTCGATTTTCGGGGAATGGTAAGTGATTTTTCTCTTCTCTAGATCGTCCAGACCGGCTCTGGGGCCCACCAAAACAAAAATTCAAAGTGTACCGAGGGCTCTTTCTCCGGCTGTAAAGCGGTCAGGGTGTGAAGCTGAACACACACCTTCACCTAGTGACGCGACTGATAACAAGTTGCCTTATACCTCTACTCCTCCCCATATGTCTTCATATGTGTACCCGGGACAACTTTACCTGTAAAAATGCCTAACGTCCAAAGTTTGAAACCTTCCAGAAGGGCCACTGTTACGTAAACAGCACAGAGAAAGACGAAAGAGTCTCACAGTTAGGCTGACCACAATTCCTTGACACAAAAACGGGACGGGATGTTCATAAAGAGTAGGACATTTAAAAAAAAATGTTTCATTACATAAAAATATTGAACTTACAACAATTCTTCACAGAACCGCGCAAGTGTTGCCAACACGTATTTTTTCTTTTCTCTGAATACTTCATTGTCTTTAAAGTTACGCTATTTATTCAATGGCCAATTGTCGATCTCGATCAACGCGCCTCTACCGACGGTTACACGAATGTCTGGTACCTACAATAGCAGCCATTGATGCAAACTTCATTATAGGTTATGATTGACCAATATTTAAGCATATTTTAAAGTTTTTATAAAAAACGGGGAAAAAATGGCATTTTTACTAAAACGACGGGACGACCGGGACATAGCAAAAAAAAACGGCACTGTCCCGTTCAAAACAGGACGTATGGTCAGCCTACTTACAGTAAACATACGTATTAGAATAGCACAAACATAAAAGTATCTAAAAAATATTCTCAACCGAATGCTAGCAGGTATTCCGCGAATGTAATCTTGACCTATCAGTGTACTGGGTCAGAGTTACAACGCGACAACTCAACATTTCGTATAAACCCACGTAAGGCGTACAAACACGGCGAACCGCCAGTACAAAAAAAATCTGCCTTTCACTTCAGCATTTACTACTACGTAAGTCACTTCGGCAGAACTGGAGTACTGCGCTATTCAGACCAGAAGCCATTGCGTCAGTGTCTAGATAAAGGACACACACAACTGACTGAGCGCAATGCAGACCTTACGAAACTTTACACGCTTCTCAGACGGCGGCACGAAGCAAGCTGTCGGCCGAAGCGCGGCTGATGGGGAAAGAACGGCCTCATACTGGCGGGCTGCACGGGCTGGGAAAATGACCCGACTTGGAAACAGGTGTGCACCCAGAATTTTTCACTGCGGGGGGGGGGGGGGGGCCTGACCCTGAGGCTATATATAATTTGTTTGATTTTAAAAATTATGTTATAAAAATCATGTCATAAATACAACATAACACTGTTTGCAACTGCATTTACATACATACAAATATAACTACATGTTCCATGACTCAATCACAGTGTCCCATCTTATTGTTTTTTTTTAATTTCATTAATTAATTTTTCAAAATTCTAATGTGCTAGTCATCAGCCGATTTCAGAGGCTGATTTCGGATGGAGGGTAAATTACATAAAACTTTTGATATCATAAGATCTACAAAATCTGTGTTTTTTTAAATTTCGGGTTTTGCGGAGCCCCGGCAGCCCCTCCCCCCCCCCAGGTGTGCCGCTGCTTGGAAAGGTGCGTTGCCTCTTCAGTCCAGCAGGACTGGGCCTTCGTAACACAGGTAACCATGGTAACGACAGTAACCATGGAAACCATAACAATGATAGCTTTGGTAACAAAGGTACCCATGGTAACGTCAGTAACCAACGTAGTCATAAATATACGTGGATCTTCATGTGAAGTGCCCGTTATTTTTTATTAATTTAGAAAAAAATTTGAATGTCTAAACAAATTTTAGCAAACTCCTCCATACAAAATTTTACGAAAATCCATCGAACGGAACCTCAAGTTGCTCCAGGCGGACGAACGGACGGACACACAACGAAGCTAATAATCACTTTTTGCACGTTAAGACCGCACCAACAAACAAAACAGACATCAATTATGTGCACCGACTGACTATACAGTACGGACACCCAGCAGAGCATAGAACTTGCGATGTTAATAATCATTTATAGCAATGTGCTGTTATTATGGTGTTAAGACACGTGCTAAACCTATCTGGCAAGGGTCCAAATCCACTTTCTCGTATACAGTTGTGGGTACTGAAAACTAAAACACTAAATAGGCCCAGGCCTGTGCTTAATTAATCACACGCCATAAAGGCACAGGGATAGCTCAGTCGGTATAGCGACTACGCTACGGGCTGGACTGTCCGGGGATCGAATCCCGGTGGGGCGAGATTTTTCACAGCCGTCCAGACCGGCCCTGGGGCCCACCCAGCCTCCTATACAATGGGTACCGGGTCTCTTTCCCGGGGGTAAAGCGGCCGGGGCGTGGAGTTGACCACTCACCCCCATCTAGTGCCAGGGTTAAAGAAAGAGTAGAGCTGTATCTCTACTCCCTCTCTGGGCCTTCGTGGCCTGTTCTAGGGAGAACTTTACCTTTACCTTTTTACCATAAAGGCACACAGGGAAAAGGGTTGTGGCGATATAGCTCCACGCACTCTTAGCCTGTAGTTGAGCGGTCACCTTCGCGATGTGTCCGCTTTAACGCTGGAGAAAGAATCCGGGTACCTAGTCGACAGGAGACCTGGACGGGTTCCAGAGCTGGTCTGGAAGACGGGAAAGGAAGAATCCCTTGCCAAAGCCGGGATTCGAACGATGGTCGTTCGGTCCACAACAACTCACTGCAATGACCGATTTATACACGCTTAGACAACACACTTCCGTGGAGTTCTCCCAAAACATACATTCTGCAGACAGTGTGCGAAGTCTCTACCAACGCTTAATCGCTACGTAACAGGAGCAGCGTTACCTTGAATTACCTCCAGCCAGTATGCCGACACGATGCAGCCTGCACGACAAACGTGACGAAAATGTATGGCTTTCCAGGAAATTCACTGTACTTTCACACGAAGTTCCTGCAACTTCGCAGAAGGAAAACGCGTAACAACAAAAATATTTACGTATTCAGAATTTATCTTTTCCACTTTGTTCCTCTCTTAATTTCGCGGTACGCGGTGGCGCAGTTGGTTGAGGCACCGTGCCACAAGCCGGAAGGTCGCGGGTTCGATTCACGATGGGGCCATTGGGATTTTTCATTGACCTAATCCTTCCGCACTATGGCCCAGGGGTCGACTCAGCCTCTAACAGAAATGAGTACCAACAGTCTCCCCTGGGGGACAAAGGCGGCCGGCGCGTGGGGCTAACAGTCTTGCCACCTTCATGTACTGACGGTCTAGAGCAGTGGTATTCAACCTGGGGTACGCGAAGACATCTTAGGGGGTACGTAAAATTAAAAAAAAAATATTATTTCATGATAAACAATGAATAATCAGGGCCATATTTAGGGTTAGCCACAAGAGACCCGGACGTAAGGACATGCGATTTGGGAGCGCCATTTCTCTCTCTCTCTCTCTCTTTTATGCGATTCTTATCTGGGCGGCTAGTTTCATTTTATTCCACATAGTGCATATAATTTTGCTTTGCTAAAATACCTTTGTTCCTTTATTAATTTTTATATGATAGGCAATAATATATTTGTTATTTAATAGCTTGATTCTCCTCTTTTTAATTTAAAACTTATTATTTAATACATTATTTTGGATGTAATTTATTTAACTTATTTTAGATGTAGACTATAGACTGTGTATAACTTCAATTATGTACCAACAACTTTGGGGGTACAAAGTTGAAGATAAATTATATGTGGGGGGTACGCGAACAAAAAAGGTTGAATACCGCTGGCGTAGAGCTTTACTTTTACCTTTCTTAATTTACCTGCCTTCTCTGTCCTTTTGTGATTCTTCGTCAACACGCTCACTAACTGTAAATTCTAATGAAGGCTCATGGTACAGAATCCATTCTATGGGTTCCACATGAGTCTTGCAGGCAATAAAACTGACAGACTGTACGACATGCGTTTACCTATGTTTACTTTAATTTGGAGCCGTAATAGCTGTGTCAGTACAGGACCTAAGCTACAGGATGGAGGGTTCGGCGATCGAGTCCTGCCATGGACAAGAAGTTTTTCTTCTCCAAAACGTCCAGATCGCCTCAAGGACCCACCCGGCTCCCTATTCTATGGGTACCAGGATTGTTTCCGGGGAATAAAGCTGCCGGGTCTTGCGAATGACAGCTCACCTCCATCTAGCGCCAATGTTAAGAACGGGTGGAGCTATTCCCCTGCTCCCCCTTGATGTTTTCACGGCGTGGACAGGGACAATTAACCTTTTACCACTTCACTGTGGTTCACGAAACGAGGCACAAACAAATGCCTCTGGAGCGTAACACCGCACTTTTCACTTTCCTACAATAAGAAACAACACTGCGGAAAACATTCTTATGGGATCGAAACGTCTGCAAATAAGTTTAAGTCAAACCAACAAATGCACAAGAATTAGTAACAAAGTATATTTGTAACCCCTACATACGTTTCGGCAATCAAGTTGCCATCCTCAGGGGGCGCATCAAATAATCACAAGTATCTATGTCATCCAGATACACATACATTTGGCATTATAATGCAAGTACACATGCCGCTCACATATTAAAATGAATAGATGTCTATAGTCATAAAACTGAACGTTAAGAGTAAATAATACAACGTGTCTAAGTCAGTGATGTAAGTTGATACTTCATGTAACACAGTAAAATTATTATATACAAATATTGTTACATGATTCGACTTAGACGTTTAAAACATATAAAAGTTTTTTAAAAAAGTTTTACTGGCTGTTGGCCATGTGTACAGTCATATAGTTGATCTATGTCGATCTTGTACTGTGGCTTGGGATGTTGTGTGTCCGGTGAAGTGTCATGTACTGTGGCTTGGGATGTTGTGTGTCCGGTGAAGTGTCGTGTACTGTGGCTTGGGATGTTGTGTGTCCGGTGAAGTGTCGTGTACTGTGGCTTGGGATGTTGTGTGTACGGTGAAGTGTCGTGTACTGTGGCTTGGGATGTTGTGTGTCCGGTGAAGTGTCATGTACTGTGGCTTGGGATGTTGTGTGTCCGGTGAAGTGTCGTGTACTGTGGCTTGGGATGTTGTGTGTCCGGTGAAGTGTCATGTACTGTGGCTTGGGATGTTGTGTGTCCGGTGAAGTGTCGTGTACTGTGGCTTGGGATGTTTGTGTCCGGTGAAGTGTCGTGTACTGTGGCTTGGGATGTTTGTGTCCGGTGAAGTGTCGTGTACTGTGGCTTGGGATGTTGTGTGTCCGGTGAAGTGTCCTGTACTGTGGCTTGGGATGTTGTGTGTCCGGTGAAGTGTCATGTACTGTGGCTTGGGATGTTGTGTCCGGTGAAGTGTCCTGTACTGTGGCTTGGGATGTTGTGTGTCCGGTGAAGTGTCGTGTACTGTGGCTTGGGATGTTGTGTGTCCGGTGAAGTGTCGTGTACTGTGGCTTGGGATGTTGTGTCCGGTGAAGTGTCGTGTACTGTGGCTTGGGATGTTGTGTGTCCGGTGAAGTGTCGTGTACTGTGGCTTGGGATGTTGTGTGTCCGGTGAAGTGTCGTGTACTGTGGCTTGGGATGTTGTGTGTCCGGTGAAGTGTCCTGTACTGTGGCTTGGGATTTTGTGTGTCCGGTGAAGTGTCATGTACTGATTGGGATGTTGTGTGTCCGGTGAAGTGTCATGTTCTGTGGCTTGGGATGTTGTGTGTCCGGTGAAGTGTCATGTTCTGTGGCTTGGGATGTTGTGTGTCCGGTGAAGTGTCATGTTCTGTGGCTTGGGATGTTGTGTGTCCGGTGAAGTGTATGTAGGGGTTACAAATGTACTTTGTTAATAATTCTTGTGCATTAGTTGGTTTGACTTAAACTTATGACAAAAGGCACGGTACATATAACATAAAATTCGTCTGCAAATAAAATTTACAATCAAAGGGCGCCTTAAACACAAACGCTTTGAATTCATTTGGCAGGGAACCATCACCTCTCGGACACTACGCGCAGGACCGATACGCTACTATACAACAAAGAGAAAAAGACGGCTGAAACACAAACGCTTCTGACTTGCGTATTAGAGAGGAGCCCGGATCGAATCTTGGCCGGTCACCGATTACCCTGACTGAGGATTTTATCAGTCCCTCCAGGTAAATGCCGGCAATTCAATCACTTGACACAACATAACGTAAGGACTTAAGAAATGTGTGGTTAAATACACTAGGATTAAACACGTGGCCTATATGACACATCATCAAACAGGCTAAAATGATAGGCGTGTACATATAAACACAGATGGAAGGATAAGACACACAGACATGTGTTGGACAGACTTTTGGGTGGAGGTATATAAATGTAACGAGACAGGAAATACACGTACGAAGTATCACTTACACGTGTTTGTATCTCTGCATCCTGCACATTTCCCACACACCAATGACATCTAATCTACTGGCGGTCACACTGTTTGTTGCTGTTCACATTTTTTACACATATATAGAATGCTGTTACTATTATCACGGTCTGTCCTTATATTTCTTTGAATAACTTACTACACGTTTGTCGATATTGATTTTGTTTATTTTAAACTTACTTGTAGCACATAACCTTAAAACTTCACCCCGTCGAAACATTTGTAATTGCTGGCAGACAAAGAATATTTCGTACACAATTTGTAGGTATATAAACAATACATCTACACACCCAGTTCTGACTCCTAGATACAACAAATATGAAATTTTACGCTTCACGTTTTTATTGAATCATGTAAATGGCGTGAGGAAAATACGAACGTGACGTAGCAACACGAATACTACGTCACTTGATTATTACATCACACAACAACAAAAAATCTATCAGTAGACAATTATTTCTTCGGCCTCTCTAGCTCTGTCGCGTTTCTTGTAATTATGCCGTAACGCCATTATTTTTCGAGAAAAAGGTATTTGGCAAGAAACGTGTCTCTGTTTCCTCTACGACTTTTATACAAAATTTTCTGAACCCCAGAATTATTCAGCATCATACATATCTACAAAGTCTTCATGTAAAGCGCCCCATATTTTTGCCCCACTTTAATCACACTTGAATTTTCTAAATATATTTTCGTAAAAACGTCCGAATATAAGACATTTTGAAATTCAAATGATTCAAAATGTTTTATAACTTACTGCTGAGACAAGTGTGCTCTTCGGGCCCTTTTAACATGCGATGTGAAGTGTAGTAGCTTGTTACCCCTGAAGATGGTCTGCGGACCGAAACACGTGTAGGGGAATACATCGATATTAATAAAACTATAAAGTAGTTTATGTTTGTGCATTTGTTGGTTGCTGAATAATAAGTGAAAATGCACGGTGAAAGTAATATAAAATTCCGAATATAAGAGTTCACGGAAATACGTTCAGCGAAAGTCGAACTGTTACATGCATACGGACGGATAGACAGGACGAATGTCACAGTCCATTTTAACAACTTTGCGGAAGTGTCTGAAGCACGCATACATCACGCACATAATGTTTCTCAAGTATATTAAATAAAATTTGCGTGGAATTAATTAGCTCAGTAAATTTACACAGTACAGGCCACTCCTATCTCCCCCCAGACTGCTAATCTGTTGGCCTTTCGGAGGGCGAGGCGCTGGTTTTTGATCCACTGTTGTGTGTATAAATAATGACACAACAGGTAGGCCATTACCTGCATTTCTGAGAAACATTCTGTCCCGTCTCTTTACCGTGTCTTTGTCTGAGAAGAGCCATTTTCTAATAGACTTTGAACCACGTCAAAATTGCCTGCGTATGGCGAGGCCACATTGTTTAGCACATAAAGATTTTTTTTTTTTATAGTTTTGTCTTGGTTTATGCCCAATAAAAATCCCTCTCAAGAGAAATCTCATTCCTCTATCATACCTTCTGGGGAGAGAGAGGACTTTGATCTAACGTCACACATGCAACTTATCATGAAAGCAATGTACACGGTTCGGTCAAACAATAATTTTACATGGTGTATAATTTAGTAACTGCCGATCCCAGTGGCCGTGCGGTCTAAGGCGTGGGTCTTCGGTCGCTCGCTTACTAGGATCGTGGGTTCGAATCCCATCTGGGGCATGGATGTCTGTCTGTTTTGAGTGTTGTCAGGTAGAGGTCTCTGCGACGGGCTGATCACTCGTCCAGAGGAGTCCTAACAAGTGTGGTGTGTCTGAGTGTGATCGTGAAGCGTCGACGAAACGAGGAGGCCCAGGCCCATATAGGGCTGTCGAGCCATAGGGAAATAATTTAGTATTTTTTTTTTGTATGGCTCGACAGCCCTATATGGGCCTGGGCCTCCTCGTTTCGTCGACGCTTCACGATCACACTCAGACACACCACACTTGTTAGGACTCCTCTGGACGAGTGACCAGCCCGTCACAGAGACCTCTACCTGACAACACACAACACTCACAACAGACAGACATCCATGCCCCAGGTGGGATTCGAACCCACGATCATAGTACGCAAACGGCCGCAGACCCACGCCTTAGACCGCATGGCCACTGGGATCGGCAATTTAGTAACTATATTAAACTATATTAAATAAAGTTTGCGCTGAATTAATTAGCTTAGTAAATTTACACAGTACAGGCCACTCCTCTCTACCCCCCCTTCCCCCAAACTGGTAATCTGATGGCCTTTCGGAGGGCGAGGCGCTGGTTTTTGGATCCACTGTTGTTATAAATAATGACACAACTTTCAAACGCGTTACTAGTCAAGCCAGTTTACATGACTGAGCTACAGGTTAATAAATCACCACTACAGAGACAAAGCTGAAGTTAAAAGCCTACGTTACCTGTTTTATGTCGCACTAAGTATCTAAGTTTCTTGACGTCACAATCACGCCCATGACGTGAAACAGCACTTGTAGCATAACTAATTACGCACCCAATGCTCCAATATCAATTCCTGTCGAGGCTAAGAAAGTACGTACAACAGTATAAAACAATACAATCTGTCCTCAAAGCAGTAGGCTATGCACACATTTCGAAGTTAAGAATACGAGGAGCTATACTTCCACTCCTCTATCCACCTTCATGGAGTGGTGCTGACGAACAGCGACGCTTACCTTTATCAATTGTGCGTAATGAGATACAATTCTGGAACGTGCGTATTTTTAAGGTATATGATTTATGCAACGCCTGTTTCCGAGAAATTCACTGCTTTCTCTGTTTCATCCTCGACACACAGCGCCCTTATTATTATTTTTTTGTGCGAAATATACGTTCTCCAAAACATCCAGACCGACTCTAGAGCTCACACAACCTCCTACACAATGGGTACCGGGGCCCCTTTCCCAGTGGGTAAAGCGGCCAGGACGTAAACCTGACCGCTGACCTCAATTTAGCTCCGAGACCAAAAATTAGTGGAGCTAAAATTCTGGTCCCCCATACTCCTTCATGGCGTTCACAGAGACAATTACCTTTACTTCTTACATAATGCATAACAATTCTGTTTAACAAAAATGATGAAAGAAAGAAGTGGCTGCACTCCCGTCTGGCAAATAGGAGTACAAATAAGCAAATTGACGAGATGCGCTGTGTCAATACGTCTATCTAAACACACAGTGAAAACAGCGCAATACACAGTCACACGTCGCTGCTAGGAAACCATGTGATATCGTCTGAGGTCGGTTTCGAAAAGCACCTACTATTTCGTCACGTTGGCCCGCCTGTTTTTCTGCCTGTCCGCAAGCAATAGCACCATATACTTGACTGAGTTCCTGTAACCTTTTCAAGCCCAATGGTTACTATACGTACCGCCAGGTTTAACATTCACAAATTCTACGTTCTGTCCACACAGTGCATTTATGTGTTTTGTGTGGATCTCAGAACAAACAGCGATTATTTCACTGTATAGCAATAACTGACTGGTTTGTATAACTGAGACGGAGTGTGTTTACTGTGCAGTACGGACTGTATTTATGTGTTTTGTGTGGATCTCAGAACAAACAGCGATTATTTCACTGTACAACATTAACTGATTGGTTTGTATAACTGAGACGGAGTGTTTACTGCGCGGTACGGACTGTATTTATGTGTTTTGTGTGGATCTCAGAACACACAGCGATTATTTCACTGTACAACATTAACTGACTGGTTTGTATAACTGAGACGGAGTGTGTTTACTGCGCGGTACGGACTGTATTTATGTGTTTTGTGTGGATCTCAGAACACACAGCGATTATTTCACTGTACAGCATTAACTGACTGGTTTGTTATAACTGAGACGGAGGTGTGTTTACTGCGCGGTACGGACTGTATTTATGTGTTTTGTGTGGATCTCAGAACAAACAGCGATTATTTCACTGTACAGCATTAACTGACTGGTTTGTATAACTGAGACGGAGTGTGTTTACTGCGCGGTACGGACTGTATTTATGTGTTTTGTGTGGATCTCAGAACAAACAGCGATTATTTCACTGTACAGCATTAACTGACTGGTTTGTATAACTGAGACGGAGTGTGTTTACTGCGCGGTACGGACTGTATTTATGTGTTTTGTGTGGATCTCAGAACAAACAGCGATTATTTCACTGTACAGCATTAACTGACTGGTTTGTATAACTGAGACGGAGTGTGTTTACTGCGCGGTACGGACTGGATCTTTATCCCCTTTAAAGCCCAGTGGTTACTATATGTACCACCATGTTTAACATTCAACAATTCTACGTTCTGCCCACGCAGTGTATTTATGTGTTTTGTGTGGATCTCAGAACAAACAGCGATTTATTTCACTGTACAGCATTAACTGACTGGTTTGTATAAACTGAGACGGAGTGTGTTTACTGCGCGGTACGGACTGGATCTTTATCCCCTTTAAAGCCCAGTGGTTACTATATGTACCACCATGTTTAACATTCAACAATTCTACGTTCTGCCCACGCAGTGTATTTATGTGTTTTGTGTGGATCTCAGAACAAACAGCGATTATTTCACTGTACAACATTAACTGACTGGTTTGTATAACTGAGATGAAGAGTGTTTACTACGCGGTACGAACTGCGTCTTTTTAACGATTACTTTCCGTCCTTCAAGGGTTAAAGCCATACTGTACACCAGCTATACGAACTGTTGGGTCATTACGATTTGCTGACATAATCTTTTCTGGATGAAGCACGACGTTTCGGAGACCGGCTCTGCTTCCGTCTTCAGGCTAGGAACGCACCTAATCTGGTGGACCCTTAAGTAGAGCTATTCTCAGTCACTCTAAGTTCTACTGAGTACTGTGGGGGGGGGGGGGGGGAGTTATCCCTATGTTGTCAGTAGGTGCTTATACCATGGTTCAGTGAGTACTCTTAGTATTTAGTACTCAGTGAACCACCGTGGTATATGCGCCTACTAATAACACAGACGATAATATATGCATATAGATGTCTGCAACTATAGATATTCACACGAAATGTAAAATATTTATATGAAAAGTATTTGTAATTAGTCTACATTTTAAATGGGGCACGCGGTGGCGCAGTTGGTTGAGGCACTGCTCTACAATGTCACTGGAATTTTTCATTGACATAATCGTTTCGGTCGCACTATGGCCCTGGGGTCGACTCAGCCTCTAACAGAAATGAGTACCAGGAATCTTTCCTGGGGGGTAAAGGCGGCCGGTGCGTAGGATTGACAACCTTACCACCTTCATGTGCCGATTGTCTATAAACCTGGGAGCCTCAACCTCCTGGAGCCCTAAGGGCCTGTCAAGGCCTGTAATGGGATTGCTTTACCTTTACTTATATTTTAAATACCTGTAGCAATTTTAATTGGTTACATTGTATTGTTGACTCCACATATGCACATCCTGAACAGAACCTGCCATCACTGCATTCGTTTGTTAGAGACCTCCATGAGGATGGCCATGTAGAGGCCGAAACATGTAGGAGGCACACAGTGCAGTGACAGGATTGTTTGTTGCTGACTGTGCAGTTGTTGTATTAAACACTGTATAGGGGATCCCTGAAATAATAAGTCTTCTTGCCTAACTTTAACAACAGGTTAAGCAGGCCTGCAATGCTAAGGAAAATATTGCAGCAAGGCAACAAAGTTACGTCACAGTTACTAATGCAGAAAAACAAGAACTTTTTTTTTTTTATGGCTCAACAGCCCCTAGGGGGCCTAGGCCTCCTAATTTTTGGAGGCTTCACGATCACACTCAGACACACCGCACTCAGTAGGACTCCTCTGGACGAGGGACCAGCCCGTCGCAGAGACCTCTACCTGACAGACAGACAGACATCCATGCCCTCCGGTGGGATTTTTTTTTTTTTGCCTGTCCGGGGGTTGTTTCCCTTTGATCCATTTTTGTACTGTTTTAAATCCTTTCGTCCTTCATGTCACTTTACGTTCCATACTACCGTCCTTACAACAAACACAACACAAACATCCATGCCCCCGGCGGGATTCGAACCCACAATCCCAGCAAGCGAGCGGCCGCAGACCCACGCCTTAGACCGCACGGCTACTGGGATCGGCAAAGAAGAACTTTCACTAAAATTAAACTGATGGCCACTTGCAAACTTCACTGGGACCGACGACTTTTGAGCACGTTAACCAACGCGGTCACGTTACACGACAGGCAGTGCAAACAGGACCGCATCACCGTTCGGTTGCAACACGCACTGTCCTTCCAATAAACGGCCGCAGGTTCGAACGCTGTCGGCTATGTTGCTTTACGACGGAGCGCAACAAGGAGGGCGCACTATACGTCACTGCAAACCCACTCTGTTCGTCACGTTCCAGGCCTACTTTACGTAACAAGTGTTTAACCACCTAACAAGGAGTTCCCAGCAGAAATCATAAAGAACAGAGTTCTGTCCATACAGACCTATTACTACTATTACTATTACTATTACCATTAGTTTGTTATTTCTGCGAGGAACTTATTACATACGTAGCTACAGGTTCTATATGTAGTTACATCTGCCCAATATTATCTCAAAATTTCGCATCGTCGCCATGTTTGCAACTGCCGACTTACAAACAATATTTTATGCATGATGTGTAAGCAAATTTATTATCTCTGTTCCATTACCTACCGATTTGACAATAAAAGCTATCTTTTCGCATCACCGCCATGTTACTTTATATTCTACAAAAATTTATATTTTTTCAGGGTCTATTACCACGCACCGGTTCAGCGTCTCAAGGTCAGCAGCAGCGCCACTCTGGCCTCAGAATTTTACGCCTGTCGTGTTGTTATTCTGAAATTCTTTGCATGACTTTGAGTTGGCCCCAATGTCATTACGTCCCTACCAAGTTTCGTGAAAATCGGCGACAAACGTTTAAACTGAGACAGACACAAAGAGGGGATTGACATCACATTCCTATTTTAGGAGCGTTGGCATACTGGCGAAAGGCGCCTATTAGCTTCGCCATGCCTGTCCGTCTGCATGTATCAACTCGGCTATCAATGGACGGATTTTCATAAAATTTGACAATGGAGACTTTTATTAAAATATGCCGAAAAAAATCCAAATTTGGTTAAAATAGGACAAGAATATGGGACACTTTACATGAAGACCTAAGTAAGTTTCATTGTTGCCGGCGACATAAATCGCCACAAAATCGCTCTCTTCCAGTTAAAACTGTAATAGGCTGTTAGGAAAGCCGAGGAGGTATAAATATCACGAAATGCCTTTATATCCTTTAATGAAGGAAAACAGTCGAAAGACGCATCCGTGCAAGTGTTCGACATCCCGTACGTCAGTGACTAATATACGGTCATTATTTTAACTGTTAATTATCGGTTTACACTTCCTGTTGGCTTGTGTATTGTATTTAACATAGCCCACTGATTCGACCGCCTACACGCGCGGCAGAGTAGCCGACGTAAGTGACACACGGCAGGTGTCAGATAAAATAAACACCCTGTATCTGGTTTACTGCCTCGGTGCGTTCGCAGTACATGCAGAAGGATGGGATGCTAGAGTTACTTACATGCACGTTGATCGTAATTAATGGAGCAGAAGCATTCAGTAAGGCAACAAAATGGCCTGATGTCACCGCCCGGCATCGACGCCTGGATTTACAGGACGTAGAAGTCGAACGTCTCAATTTTTTTTTCAAACTTCAACATTTCGGAATCTGGTGACAGGATAGAGCACGGAACCCTTCTTCGCTGGGCCCGGTAATAAAGTTAGCCTCAAACCTCAGCGAGCATTACGACACGGAAACACGCGGCATACGGAAGCTATCAATTATTACCAAACATATACTTTCCAAAGACCGAGGTTAACATTCCGTTACGAAATAGTTCGCCACGACCAAGTGATCTACTGTATGGGAAAGGCCACGTGCGTCGATTTGTTAGTGTAACAGCCTATTACAAACAAACAGTGCTCCGTACATGTATATTACAACATGGAATATCGTCGACGAACCTGTCCAACAACTCAGGAGACAATTTTTCCCCAACAGGGAGCGTCAGTGGTCGGTGTAGATTGCTCTCCACCTTGTAACCAGCACACAAGCCAAACCCAGCTTCACCTAATCGCAATGCAAACGAAATGTCCCCTAACCATTCACGATGCTACACACGATCGAAAATGACCGTTGAACAAACATTTTACTGTTGAGGATTTATTTTACCAACTTATGCACAATACTACAATAGTGTCATTTACCCCTATACGTAAGTAAAGGTAAAGCAATCACTGGACAGGCCCTTAGGGCTCCAGGAGGTTCAGGCTCCCAGGTTTTTAGACAATCAGCACATGAAGGTGGTAAGGTTGTCAGCCCTACACACCGGCCGCCTTTTTTTCTGTTAGAGGCTGAGTCGACCCAGGGCCATAGTGCGACCGAAACGATTATGTCAGTGAAAAATTTCAGTGACACCATCGGGAATCGAACCCGCGACGTTCCGGTTTGTAGCGCAGTGCCTCAACCAACTGCACCGCCGCGTGCCCCACCCCTACACGTATTTCGGCTTATTTTTAGCCATCCTCAGGGGGTCGTAGAAATATAGCATAGACTATACATCCATTGTACAGGTAGTTACATACATGTGAGTAAACCAATAGAATATTACTCTGTTGTTTTCAAAAGTTCCACCGAAATACGTATAGGGGTAAATGACACTATTGTAACATTGTGCATAAGTTGGTAAAATAAATCCTCAATTGTGATAAGATGCACGGACAATACAACGTGAAACATTTTACTGTTCAGACTGTTTGCTACAGGAGACGGGTTCTTTGGCTAAACTTAAGTTGGGAAACAACTAGTAAAAAGTTACAGGTAAAAGAAGATTAAAGCTCTCCCTGTCGAAGCCATGTAAGGGGAGGTACAGCTCCAAACATTCTCAACCTCAGCACCAGAGGTGAACCATTAACATTACGTCCCGGCCGCTCTCCCCCCGGAAAAGAGCCCCGGTACCCATTGAATACGTGGGCCCCAGAGCTGGTCTGGACGTTTTGGAGAAGGGAAAAATGTCTTGCCCCTACCGGGATTTGTTTTTAAAAACTTACGTTTAAAATAAGATTAAAATATTTCTCGCATAATAAATATGATTGTACAGATTAAAATTACTGTTCAGCTGTTAGTGGAGACATAGTTTGTAGCATTACATGTTCAGGTCTGTAGTGTGTGTCTCAGTCCAAAGTGGATCGGGTCCCTGTGTTATGCTGTGACGTGTATCCGAGCCAGCAGCATGGTAACTAATTATGTGCATTTAGTTGGTACAATAAATTGAATACACTGATCTAAAAAAATGCACGGAATGGACAACTTAAAAATAAAAGACTGAAAGACGTCCAGCCTAGTGATGAAATTCGTCTTTTGCGCAACTCCAAGGTTCATTGCATTGCTCATGAAAGTCCTTGACTCAAACCTGTCTTTATCGAAATACAGTCGAACCCGGTTATAACGACATAGGTTTGTGCTACACCCCGTCTATACCGTCAGATATTCTGTGGTACCAATTAATTCCTAACTGCTAACCATAACATTATACTCCTCGGTTATAACAACACTCGTTTATAACGACACAAAATATTCAGTCCCTTTCATGACGTTATAACCGAGTTCGACTGTGCAGTATAAACACGCGCTCACAGTCACTGGTTAACACAAGTGCTACAACGATTGCAAATACATACAAAATTGAATTGCCTTCAATCAAATTACAAGTTCCGGTATGCATACACGCAGAAACTGTCAAAGCTAGAAACAGCGTTAAGAAACCCGTCTGAAAAAGAATGTACAGAAACGTTACGTAAGAATCAGTAAGAATCACGTGTCATTAATTCGACGTCGCTACACTTAACATGGCGGGATCATAACTCCATGGAGCAGAGTTCTTCTTGAGAAGCCAACAGGTCCTCAAGCAGTCAAGAAAGCCTCCGCATTTTACGGCGTCCTAAGGTTCATTACCGTGAGGATTGTTTTTTGGGATGTGACACTATGTCGTAGAGAAGATGGAGGCATTACGTTCCTTCGAAACGTCGTGAACCACTACCGCAACGACACGTCATAATTCTCTACACATCCCATGTTGAAATCTCGTTCACACGTGTCCTTATCCACAGCCAGATTAACCCAGTCCTGGCTCTCCCAGTCCATTTATTTAAGAATCATTTTAGTAGTATAAACCCACCCAAGCCTAGTTTTCCAACTGGCCTCCTTCCTTCAGATTTCCCCACCAAAACCCTGTGTGCATTTCTCTTCTCCCCCATACGTGCCACATTCCCCACCCATCTCATTCTCCTTGACTTCACAAGGTACGAGTATAAATCACGTAACTTTCTCCAGTATCTTGTTACTTCTCTCTCAGGCCCAAATAACTTTCTCAGCACCCTATTCTCCAATACCCTCAGACTACGTGCGTCCCTTACTGTACAAGACCAAGTTTCACACCCATGCAAAACAGTAAAATTAGAGTTACATATGTTTGAAGAAATTAAAGCCAGAGGGGCTTACATCTCAGCGTTATAAGTAAAAAACACAAGGCGAATAAAAATGTCAGACATAAAGAGAACTTGGCAGTGTGTAACAAGGGGTTGGGATCGCAGTGGATGCAGGCCGATCCATCCCACTTTCACCGCCTGCATACTAGTCGGCAGGCACACATTACCTCACACCTTGTGAGATAACTGTACAGCACAGCAGTGAAAGTAGCTTCTAAATCCAGAAACCGGCTTGAACCTCGGGCTGTAGGTTATGCGATAGTGACATGAACTATGGCTCAGAACAGCTGTTCCATCGTGGATAAACAGATTCTGCCGTCACTTAACGATGCTATCCCAACAGCAAAGGACACATTAATACACTAACTAGTTTCAGTTTACTGACAACTGTACAAAGACACAGCCTCACTGAACATACAACTTGTGCTAAGTTGTATGCTATAAATGGTATAGAGTCTATACCATTATACACCAAGCCATTGTTTTGCGCCCCAGTTGCGTTCCTGAAAAAGGGGGCGTAAATAAAAATATTCCCAACAGAAAAAAATACTTAAATAAATGGAAATAAACCAGCAAAAAGGCGTTAAACCGAAAATGAGAGAGCGCAAATTAAGAAGTGGTGTAAATTGGAAAGGGTCCTTAAAGCAAAAAAGGCGTATAACAAAAGGGCGTAAAACAAAACCTTGGTGTACTCTGACTCCAATGGTATGAAATATCAAAATACGTACGGCGTCAGGGTGTTCATCTTTCCCTCTACCTAGAAACTCAACTAACAATATGTACTACAGTTCCTGAGAAGCTAACAGTGACTCAGCTATTCCAGAATTTCCCCACGTTTTATGGAACCCAGAAGTTCATGACCGTGTTCACAACAGCCCATCAGTGACCACAATCTTCAGGCAGTTGCTTTTAGTGTCAGCATTACAGTTTCACACAAATTACATTTACAAACCAAAATAAACTCTCCCGTCAACTATAACAGTAGATATTCACAGAGGCAGACATTTTTCTCTTCCCCAAAACGTCCAGACCGGCTCTGGGGCCCACCCAGCCTCCTCTTAAATGGGTAACGGGGCTCTTTATCGGTAGGTAGAGCGGTCGGGGCGTGAAGCTGACCAAGCACCGAGGCTAACATTGAGTGGAGTTACACCTCCACTTCCACATAAGCCTTCATGGCATGCGCAGTGACAACTATGTTTTGTATGAAGCACAGTTCTCTTGTTTTGGGACGAACGCGAACATTTCTCGGGGGCCTTAATTCTACTCCGTACGCAGGGTTTCGTGACACGGTGTTTAGTATGTCTGAGTGACTCAAGAAAGGAGTCACGTTGTCATTCAGAAAGAGCAGACGTGTGGGACAACAGTGCCGGATAGGCGAACTCAGCAAAACTAAACTTAACTTTATCCACATCGTTGTGATAAACAATAACAGAGTATCAGACCGTCGATCAGAACTAAGATTGTTTATTATATCGCCCCTATTTTGTAAAAAGGAGACACCCCACAAAATATCAATTTTACAGGAGAAGTAAGAAGATCGCTCCGTTTTATATATGACAAATGCTTTGAGAGGTAGGATATATATATATTATTATTATTTACTGCAATTGGGTTTTCACCCGGTGGCAGTAGTCCTTACACTAGTACACACAATACAAATGTTTCCACCCGGTGGCAGTAGTCCTTACACTAGTACACACAATACAAATGTTTTCACCCGGTGGCAGTAGTCCTTACACTAGTACACACAATACAAATGTTTTCACCCGGTGGCAGTAGTCCTTACACTAGTACACACAATACAAATGTTTCCACCCGGTGGCAGTAGTCCTTACACTAGTACACACAATACAAATGTTTTCACCCGGTGGCAGTAGTCCTTACATAGTACACACAATACAAATGTTTTCACCCGGTGGCAGTAGTCCTTACACTAGTACACACAATACAAATGTTTTCACCCGGTGGCAGTAGTCCTTACACTAGTACACACAATACAAATGTTTTCACCCGGTGGCAGTAGTCCTTACATAGTACACACAATACAAATGTTTTCACCCGGTGGCAGTAGTCCTTACACTAGTACACACAATACAAATGTTTTCACCCGGTGGCAGTAGTCCTTACACTAGTACACACAATACAAATGTTTTCACCCGGTGGCAGTAGTCCTTACATAGTACACACAATACAAATGTTTTCACCCGGTGGCAGTAGTCCTTACATAGTACACACAATACAAATGTTTTCACCCGGTGGCAGTAGTCCTTACACTAGTACACACAATACAAATGTTTTCACCCGGTGGCAGTAGTCCTTACACTAGTACACACAATACAAATGTTTCCACCCGGTGGCAGTAGTCCTTACACTAGTACACACAATACAAATGTTTTCACCCGGTGGCAGTAGTCCTTACAATAGTACACACAATACAAATGTTTTCACCCGGTGGCAGTAGTCCTTACACTAGTACACACAATACAAATGTTTTCACCCGGTGGCAGTAGTCCTTACACTAGTACACACAATACAAATGTTTTCACCCGGTGGCAGTAGTCCTTACACTAGTACACACAATACAAATGTTTTCACCCGGTGGCAGTAGTCCTTACACTAGTACACAAAATACAAATGTTTTCACCCGGTGGCAGTAGTCCTTACACTAGTACACACAATACAAATGTTTCCACCCGGTGGCAGTAGTCCTTACACTAGTACACACAATACAAATGTTTCCACCCGGTGGCAGTAGTCCTTACACTAGTACACACAATACAAATGTTTCCACCCGGTGGCAGTAGTCCTTACACTAGTACACACAATACAAATGTTTCCACCCGGTGGCAGTAGTCCTTACACTAGTACACACAATACAAATGTTTTCACCCGGTGGCAGTAGTCCTTACACTAGTACACACAATACAAATGTTTTCACCCGGTGGCAGTAGTCCTTACACTAGTACACACAATACAAATGTTTTCACCCGGTGGCAGTAGTCCTTACACAGTACACACAATACAAATGGACATATAATATACATAAAAATAACAATACAAACCAAACTATACACAATTACAAATCAAAATACATACAGTAAATACAATTACACATATTAGAACACCATACACGCATTACAAAAACATCCACACCTTAACAAAAACATCCACTCCTTAACAAAAACATCCACACCTTACAAAAACACCCACACACAATACAAAAAAAAACACACGCACATTACAAAAACACCCACACACAATACAAAAAAAAACACGCACATTACAAAAACACCCACACATTAAATAATACAAAAACAACAAAACACATACTGCAAAAAGAAAGAGTAGCTAAGCCTAACCTAAAACCTAACGTAAATGAATCAGAGAGAATGAATCCCCCACATATCTTGGTTATTCTTGAAGATGCAGTTGTTGCTGTCTTTGTACATATCATAGAGGACAATTAGTTGAATGATTCGCTACACATGACTCAGTTTAGCTCAAAGTGTCAGTTAGCCCCTTTTTACAAAACAGGAGCGATACGTACAAGAATTTGGTTACAAAACTTATCCTTCTTAGTATTTCTTTGTATCTTATATTACTTGACGATGGCCTACTCTGGCCGAAACATGTTGTAACCAAATTCTTGTACATATAATAAACATTCTTAGTCGTGACTGATAATTTCAACATTACCTACATGTTACGCTTTAAAATGGGTTACTAAAAAAAAGCGACCATGAGAAGACAAATCGATCCAATTAGTGTTTTTCTAGAGCTGTAAACCGCATTTCAGGTACATTGGCACTTCAGCTTAAATGTCACGACTAACACTGTCCGAAAGGTAATCCCTAGCATCGCCTACCTGTTTAAAGTCACGTATTCAACAAACTGAAGGCCTTCTGACCGCAAGAACTTCCTCACATCAAAATACCTAAAGAACGTCACGGGATAAATCAAAATCGAGCCTGCACGTACATCAACATACAGTATTAATACTCCATAAACTAGCACGTAAATCAACACACAGTATGAATACTCTATAAACTAGCACGTAAATCAACACACAGTATGAATACTCCATAAACTAGCACGTAAATCAACACACAGTATGAATACTCCATAAACTAGCACGTACATCAACACACAGTATGAACACTCCATAAACTAGCACGTAAATCAACACATAGTATGAATACCCCATAAACTAGCACGTACAACACACAGTATGAATACTCCATAAACTAGCACGTAAATCAACACACAGTATGAATACTCTATAAACTAGCACGTAAATCAACACACAGTATGAATACTCCATAAACTAGCACGTAAATCAACACACAGTATGAATACTCTATAAACTAGCAGGTAAATCAACACACAGTATGAATACTCCATAAACTAGCACGTAAATCAACACATAGTATGAATACTCTATAAACTAGCACGTAAATCAACACACAGTATGAATACTCTATAAACTAGCACGTAAATCAACACACAGTATGAATACTCTATAAACTAGCACGTAAATCAACACACAGTATGAATACTCTATAAACTAGCAGGTAAATCAACACACAGTATGAATACTCTATAAACTAGCACGTAAATCAACACACAGTATGAATACTCTATAAACTAGCACGTAAATCAACACACAGTATGAATACTCTATAAACTAGCAGGGTAAATCAACACACAGTATGAATACTCTATAAACTAGCACGTAAATCAACACACAGTATGAATACTCTATAAACTAGCAGGTATATCAACACACAGTATGAATACTCTATAAACTAGCACGTAAATCAACACACAGTATGAATACTCTATAAACTAGCACGTAAATCAACACACAGTATGAATACTCTATAAACTAGCACGTAAATCAACACACAGTATGAATACTCTATAAACTAGCACGTAAATCAACACACAGTATGAATACTCTATAAACTAGCACGTAAATCAACACACAGTATGAATACTCATAAACTAGCACGTAAATCAACACACAGTATGAATACTCCATAAACTAGCACGTAAATCAAACACACACAGTATGAATACTCTATAAACTAGCAGGTAAATCAACACACAGTATGAATACTCTATAAACTAGCACGTAAATCAACACACAGTATGAATACTCTATAAACTAGCACGTAAATCAACACACAGTATGAATACTCTATAAACTAGCACGTAAATCAACACACAGTATGAATACTCTATAAACTAGCACGATCCTTACTCTTAAAGGTGGTTCACAAAGTAAGTTTACAATGCAAGTATGTGTTTAGACCCCAATAAGAACAGTTTAATTGCAACTACACTACTTTGTGACGTAATTCCCTCCACGACTAAGGCATTTATCTTATCGCGGAAGAGAACTTTTTGTTCCCTGTTGATATCAGTCCGCGTCCTGTGTTATCAGCCATCGTGTCACGACTATTTCCACCTCGCGATCGTCTTTAAATCTGTTAAATCTGGGTTAAACTGAATGGGGTTCTCACAGCGGTATGTGAACCTCACGTCGCAAACCTACCTTAATTTAACACTGTAACACACTCAGTTACCACGATTTATAAACTAGTTTCAAAGGTATGTGTGAGGTTTCATAATTACCTCGTCAACGTGCCCTGGGGCCCACCCAGCCTCCTATACAATGTGTACCGGGTCTCTTTCCCGGGGGTAAAGCGGCCGGGGCGTGGCGTTGGCCACCCACCACCATCTAGCGCCGAGGTTAAAGAAAGAGTAGAGCTATACCTCTACACCCCTCTGGGCCTTCATGGCCTGTTCTAGGGAGAACTTTACCTTTACCTCGTCAACGTGAACCCCATTCCCACCAGGAACACTCTTAATTATTTTCAGTAAGGCACGCTACCTTGAAAACATAATCACAGATTTTATCACCGCTACCGCCATTGGGTAAGGCGTTCCTGATACAAATGCCATCCTATCACGTAAGAGAGAAACAGCGCCAATCTCGTACTTCGCCAAACGGAATTCGCGAGCTTAAACTAATTTTGGGAACTCTGAATGGGGAAAAGGGTCTGTTATCACATCTGGGCACGAACTCTGCGTACCTCGTCACGCAAGGACGAGGTGTTCAATGACAAGAGGTCACCTCAGGGGCAGCCAACCGAAACAATGGCTCATGTAGCATTCCATTTATGGGTCATTAGTAACAGTGGTGTGAAGACACGTGACAGCTGACTCATGGATCATGAGCTGCAAACACGAGACACGATGTGCGATGTAAATGAAGTCCAGGACAGTGGCAACCTGGCGTCTTCAACTGCATCTTCCGCACACGCATCCTTCCGAACCGTCCGTAAGGTAAAGGACAGCCAGTCAAAAAACTGACTCCTGTCTTCATTACCGTGTTAACAGGAGTCAAGAAATGGCCACTATCCTAAGCTACATACGAGTACGTTACAGTTCACACCCTTCAACCATCCATTTTCACAGCCTACAACAAGTTAACATGCACAATCAATGGCAAGGATTACGAACTGCTCCGACGGGGTTCGATTCTCGACAGGCATATTCGGGAATATGAAACACACACAGTTCCCTGGCGGATGGGGTTACGCCGTTTTTTACGCGTGCATAAGATGAACGTCACGTTCGCCTGACAACGAGGGTCTGTATTTGTTCGTTACAGTGTTCACAACAGGCAGCTACTGGTCCTTGACCTAAGACGGACGATTCCAGTTCACACCCTAACATTATTAACGATTTATTTTAATATTATCCTCTCACGTACGCCTACACCTAGGAGCCACGCTACAGAGTACTGCGAGTGCTACTGGCACATATCGTCTGAAGTCCTCTTCTTCCGTGAACATAAAATTCTTCCTTTACACAAGCACAACATGATGAAGTACAGGGAAGCAGAGATAACGTTTCATGCATTTTTAACCTCGACACCAATTGAAGGCGGGTTGTAACCTCCATGTCACGAATGGTTTACCTCCAAGCCAATAGTCCATAGTTTTAAGAAGGCGAAAAACGTTCTGAACCGCTAACAAAACTCGAGCCATTTCAACATGAGATACAGATGGTCGAAAATGGGTGATATAAGACTTGTTTGAAGGAACAGGGGACGTAATATCTTCGGCTACCTTCTGATATCCCAATTGCGGAACGTCGTTATATGCCTTGACTGGACACAATGCGGCTCGCGCAAGTTTCCCTTAGAAAATGAAATAAGCTCGTACTAAAGAACACTCTAGAACAGGGGTGCACAAAGCCCGGGCACCACCTCGCCATGGCTAGTAGAGTTTGTACAGTGGCGCCTATATTTGTGGGTCCTCAGTATGGAACTTGCTTCATGTCACCCTTCTGGCGCCAAGGAGTTTGAAGTGGCGTCTAGATTTGTAAAAAAAATTGTGCACCCCTGCACTAGAACAGAACAGCAGCACATGGAGTAGATTCCCCAACAAGCAGCAATTCTTGTGTCGCTAACAGACGGCGCTGGCTGCGTTCTCTCCGGCAGTGAGCAGTGTTGCTACCGTACGTTTCACTTGATGTATAAAGACACGGTTCTTGCACAAGTTGCCTCATAAACTGCGGCTACTGAAGCTTACTAGCTGGCCTCTCCTGCTATTTACACACCACATAATGGACAAGGAAGATAGTCATACGGCAGTGAGCAGTGTTGCTACCGTACGTTTCACTTGATGTATAAAGACACGGTTCTTGCACAAGTTGCCTCATAAACTGCGGCTACTGAAGCTTACTAGCTGGCCTCCCCTGCTATTTACACACCACATAATGGAAAAGGAAGATAGTCATAAGGCAGTGAGCAGTGTTGCTACCGTACGTTTCACTTGATGTATAAAGACACGGCTCTGCACAAGTTGCCTCCTAAACTGCGGCTACTGAAGCTTACTAGCTGGCCTTCCCTGCTATTTACACACCACATAATGGAAAAGGAAGATAGTCATAAGGCAGTGAGCAGTGTTGCTACCGTACGTTTCACTTGCTGTATAAAGACACGGCTCTGCACAAGTTGCCTCCAAAACTGCTGCTACTGAAGCTTACTAGCTGGCCTCCCCTGCTATTTACACACCACATAATGGAAAAGGAAGATAGTCATACGGCAGTGAGCAGTGTTGCTACCGTACGTTTCACTTGCTGTATAAAGACACGGCTCTGCACAAGTTGCCTCCAAAACTGCTGCTACTGAAGCTTACTAGCTGGCCTCCCCTGCTATTTACACACCACATAATGGAAAAGGAAGATAGTCATATGGCAGTGAGCAGTGTTGCTACCGTACGTTTCACTTGCTGTATAAAGACACGGCTCTGCACAAGTTGCCTCATAAACTGCTGCTACTGAAGCTTACTAGCTGGCCTCCCCTGCTATTTACACACCACATAATGGAAAAGGAAGATAGTCATACGGCAGTGAGCAGTGTTGCTACCGTACGTTTCACTTGCTGTATAAAGACACGGCTCTGCACAAGTTGCCTCCAAAACTGCTGCTACTGAAGCTTACTAGCTGGCCTCCCCTGCTATTTACACATCACATAATGGAAAAGGAAGATAGTCATATGGTAATGAGCAGTGTTGCTACCGTACGTTTCACTTGATGTATAAAGACACGGCTCTGCACAAGTTACCTCATAAACCGCGGCTACTGAAGCTTACTAGCAGACCTCCCCTGCTATTTACACACCACATAATGGAAAAGGAAGATAGTCATACGGCAGTGAGCAGTGTTGCTACCGTACGTTTCACTTGATGTATAAAGACACGGCTCTGCACAAGTTGCCTCCAAAACTGCTGCTACTGAAGCTTATTAGCTGGCCTCCACTGCTATTTACACATCACATAATGGAAAAGGAAGACAGTCATCCGGGGGTCCTCTACAACGCTGCAATGCGAGAAACGCTTATATTTTATCTGCCACGACAGTTGGTGGTCTGGTCGAGATGCGAAACGGGAACCTCCCGGCTGCAAGTCTGAAGCGTTACGGTTTCCAGCAGCTTGTTGGCCTAATGCTTGCTAAATATTCAATGGAATACAACAAAAGCAGTACGCCCTACCAGCTGAACTGCCTAGTGCTTTGAAGCCGCAGTCTGCTACTCAGATAACGTCTTTCACCGGTCACTCACAACATGAATTTATTCAGAACACGTTTCACGGCATATAAGTTGCAGGAAATCATCACTGGAACACAGCAAGACATCCGAGTTCGGAGAGGTGGGTTTAGGAAAGTCTTTTTCTCCGTGTCAAGGTATGATATATCTCGCCGATATTTATTGAGAAGTGAAAATAGGGGTCATGACACTGTCATGGAATGAATACGGGTTTCTTCTGTTATGTCACAAACTGTGCGCTGCAACAAGTGTCAGGACCGTCCGGTGATCAACGATAAATATTACGCAGCTTTCGCTCCACTCTAAATGCCAGCAACGGAGCTGCAATCGATGGACAGCACCGATTACGCTCGACTGTGGTGCTATCGTAGAATATAATTAAAAACACGAACTGTCTGGAGCAACAGAGTTCCACTTCTGGCACACGGAATTCAAATGATACAAAGTGTAATTCTATTTTTAGGCGCGTTCACAAAATTTAAAAAAAACGACTATTAGCTTTGTAATGTGCCCGTCCGTCTGCATGTAACTCTGCCCATCACTGAAATTTGATATTTGAGTATATTTCGAAAATCTGTACAGACAATTCAGGATTCATTAAAATCTGACAAGAATAACGGGTACTTTAAACGAAGACCTATGTACATTTATGATAATATCTCGCTGAATTCTTCTTAGAATGAGAAATGTTTCAGACAAAATTGTAGAGAAAATCAAAACACACATTTTATTTTCAATAACTTTTTTCCGAAAATCGTGCCGTTTATGAGATAATGTGGAAAAATATGGTAGAGCCAGACAGGCCACAGATGATAGCATAAGCATGCGCTTTGCACGCTGGATAACTAAGGCTACAGACACACACTCAGAATATGTAATACTTACTGCTTTTCCACGGCAACAATTATTACGCGAACGCGCCTCAGTGTTACGTTATACGTACATTGCCTGTCTTGTTATAACTTGTGTATGCGTCCAAAGCATGATACGAACTGCGCATGAGCAGTATAACGCGCACAAAAATGCATGTGGATCTTCACGTAATGTAACTGTTTAAACTGTCTTACGTAAATGTAAACCGTAAAGGTTCTCAACAATTTTTGGTAAAATTCTCCAATATTAAATTTACTGAAAATCCGTTCTGCAGTTCTTTTGTCATACGATACTACGTACTGGCGGATGGGCAAGACGGCGATGTCGATAAAGGCCCCTCAGGGATAGCAACGCGCCTAAAAATGTTGTCTAACAAAGCGCGCCTGTGCGATTTGAAGACGTTACTGTATCGACCATAACGATCACTGCATTTCTGTCTGTGACGCCGTGTCGTATACTAGCTGTATAGTGACCTTTCACAGAAACCTACTGCCTCCATCATCTTCCTGAAAAAGGAAGCAACAGGTTCGCCTGAAACGTCAGTATCTACCAAACTACACGTCGCATACCTGAAGACAGTAGTATTTACAGTGGTTCTGACTGGATGGTTAGTTCAAAACATATTTAACAATGCTATTAACGGCACAAGTTACTTAGCATCCACCAAACGTAGTGGTCGAGCGGGCAGAACTCCCGCTTTTAATTACAGAGTTTCCGGGTTCAAATCTCGACCCGCTATACTGAGGACTTCCGTGGCTTTCCCCAGTTCAGCCAGACAAATGCAGGGATAGTACTTCCAGTCAGGCCCTGTTTCATATTCGTTATTTACTAAAGATCTATATAGGACATTATAGGTCTGCAGTCTACGTAAGAGCGTTAGGAAATAAAACCATACCTACCTACCTACCTACCTACCTAACTAACTACATGGAGCTAAACCCTTCTTGAGAAAGTAACAGTTCCTCAGTTAGGAATAAAATTTCTCGCATTTTATGGGACCCGAAGGTTTATTACCGTGTTCACAAGAGCCCACCAATTTTCCCTAACGTAAACCAAACCAATCCAGTCCATGTCCTGCTATCCTATTTTTAAAGTTAAATTTTAACATTATCCTCTCATGTAAGTCTAGGTCTTCCAAATCGGTTCTTTCCCGGTTCTTTTCCCACCAAAACCCTGCACGCGCCTCTCCCCCATACGTGCCACATGCCCCACCCATCTCCTTCTTGATTTGATCACCCAGACAATACAGGGCATACACAAAAGAATGGTGCGGTATCAAAAGTGAATATTGATTCAACCGCACCATTCTTTTGTGTATGCCCTGTATTTGTTGAGGAGTACAGATCACGAAGCTCGTCACTATGCATTTTTCTCCAGTCTCCTGTTACCTCGTCCCTCTTAGGCCCAAATATCCTCCTCAGCACCCTACTCTCAAGCGCCTTCAACCTATGTTCCTCCCTCAACGTGACAGACCAGAGTAAAACCGTAAGTATATATACAATGAACACATCGTTGCGACACGGAAGGATGATCACGTAGGTGTACTTAAACAGACGGGTAAAACACTTTGAAGTCATCACCTGTAACGTTACTTAGCTGGTAGTACTTGGATATTGACTCAGTATATTTAGCAACAATCTTGGCGTAACGGAATATCCCGTTGTGTTCTGTATATTCACTACAACACACATAAATTACAGCCAAGGCTGGAACTGTGTGCCTATTAAACACAACTGTGCACCGTTACTCCTATGCTAATCTGTTCGAGGTAACGATAAAGTCAAATTGTCTTACGTTCAATTGCGATATTCCGCACTGCGCCCCAGATACCTCGATACTAATGTAGCTGTTACACAACAGAGTGCTATCAGACGTTCTTTACGCAGTAACAGAAGAATCATCATACAAAGACGTCGTCCGTCCGTGAACTAGTACAGCGACTAAACGGTCCGTCGGATTTTCATGAAATTTGGTACAGAAGTCAATTAATAAAAACTGTTCACCAAGCCTGAGTTTCGTGAAACTCGGTTCAGTAAAAGTCATACTTTACTGAGGGGCGTAAATAAACTTCGACCCGCACTTCCCATATTTCTTGACCGATTTGGGTCAAATTCGGAACAAGACATCTCCACCTTTTGCCGTTTAACAATTGTGAGTTCCCGAAAATCGGTGCAGTGAAAAACCACACTACACTTAATAGCGTAACAAAATTTTGCCATATTTTCAGATTTTATTAAATTCGGATAAAATTCGGTACAGGAGACGTACACAAAACTCTATTGAGTGACTGAGCTTCGTGAAAATCAGCACAGTGATGGCGTAAAAAAATTTCTTTCCGTACTTTCCACACTTACGATCAGACTTGAGTGAAATTCGGCACAAGAGATCTGAAGTTAACGTTGCTGAGAAATTTGCCAGTTTCGTAAACATCGGCGCAGAGTAGGGCCGCATTTTTCTTATGGGCGTACTTAAATGTACATCTACGAGTGCACACTGAAGCCGCATGAAATTTGGGGGGGGGGAATCCCTGGAGCCTCTGTCCTACGTCAGTCAGGGCACGATTTGCAATCTTGTTAAACAAAATGAGGCTCCGCAGGGTTGTACCGGATAAACTGTTTTCACTTTCATTAACTCCTTAAAACACGAAGAGGGGGAAAAACAACGTGACAGTACTTTTCTGTCCAATGCTTCCCGATATCCAATAGATCTGGAAGGTTCACAGACTTCACCTTTGTCCTTCTGATAACAGGAACATAAACATGAAGATGATTACGGAGTATTGGTGCAATGATACTGACAGAACACAGAATCACTCGAAAAAAAAAACCGTCCCAGTGCCAATCTGTCCACCGCAAATCCCACACGAACTGGCGTGGGATTGAACCCTGAATTATATTTGAAGACACATTTTCCCATCTCTCAGTAAACACACTGTACCTCCATTACAAACACCAAGTTAATCAAATCACAATATTCAGTCCAACAAAATGCACTATAAATTTCATATTAGTCTCACCGTGCATATTTCACAATTCACTGTTTACAAACCAACAAAATGCACTACACTTTCACTTATATTATTCACACATCAACCCCTACATATGTTTCGGTCTTTATAAGGCCATCTTCAGGAGGTTCATAAACTACGTTCACTTCACATGGCCTTATAAAGACCGAAACATATGTAGGGGTTGATGTGTGAATAATATAAGTGAAAGTGTAGTGCATTTTGTTGGTTTGTAAACAGTGAAAAGCACTTTTCATATTATTTTCACCGTGCATTTTCATATAATGTTTCGCAAACCAACTAAATGCACATTCAATGTCACTATTTATTATAGTTAACAACTACTCCTACATATGTTTCGGTCCTTCACGGACCGTCATCAGGGGTCTTTCTAACAAACTACATTCATTATACGTCCACATGTACAGGCACTATCGTCTGTATAACAAGACGATCAATAGACAGTAACACACAGCACGACAACACGCAGAACAAAGCAGCTCAACCCAAATGTGACCTTCTTACCCAAGAGCCACGGTTCTACGCAACATCCAATTAGCAAAGTGCGTAGTTAATGCAACAGTGATGCTATATAACAATGTTTATACAGCCAATACAAACATCTTAACTTTTTAACTTTTCAAGATTTTATACAGTGCTCCATATTATACAATTTTTTAAAACATATCCAACTTTTTAAAAGGTTATCATAACATAACAAACACTAAAAGTGACCTTATACAGACGACAGTGCCTGAACATATGGACGTATAATGAATGTAGTTTGTTAGAAAGACCCCCTGATGACGGTCCGTGAAGGACTGAAACATATGTGGGGGTATTATTGTTAGATCACCAACTAAACGCACCATTTTATTTAAAACAAACACTATAAGTTTCACACTGTTGACACCGTGCATCTTCGTCATATTAAATTAAGTTATAAACCAACCGATGCACACTAAAACCACTTTTTAAGTAGCTTTATTATAAAATTGTTAAAATTGTACCCCTACACGTGTTTCGATCCTAGGATCATCGTCAGGGGGGTTTATTGCTAAAAGCTACAGTCACTTCAACACATGATTTAAAATATTCTATCTGCACTTTAAAACATAAGTTAAAATCTTGTAAAAAGATTCGTTAAAGGTTGTAAAATTATAAAAGCACTGTAGATGGTAGATTGCGGAACTGCTGGCGTGTGGGATCGTGGTATTAAAGGCATATGAAATGTTTTTGCGTGGAGCGGAGTGTACTGTGTGTTGTGCGGTGAGGAGTACTACGGTGGACTCCAAAAGTGCAGATAGAATATTTTAAATCATGTGTTGAAGTGACTGTAGCTTTTAGCAAGAAACCCCCCTGACGATGATCCTAGGATCGAAACACGTGTAGGGGTACAATTTTAACAATTTTATAATAAAGCTACTTAAAAAGTGGTTTTAGTGTGCATCAGTTGGTTTATAACTTAATTTAATAATTAAACACTATAAGGTTCTTTAAAACATTTTAATAAAAACCCCTACATATGTTTCGGCTTTTCTATGAAGCCATCTTCAGGGGGCGTGTCACAAAACTGCATATGTTTAAAAAAAACACGTCTATGCATTGGTTCACTGTGTAAGCACTATTCACCACCGTCACTACTTTTTGGTTTGCACAGTCACTTCGTACCGTACGTTAAAACGAATAAAATAAGTATTAATACTATGAGAGTATTTTCGTTGGTGTTATTTTGTAGAGTTTCATTATCTCACATTCAATTTCATGTTCGATGGAAGCATTGTACTGTTTCTTCTTATATTCCTTGAGTTCAATTACTATGGCGTGTGCTGTGCCGGGTTGTGTGTGAATTTGTTACGATGGTGTTAGTTGGTGATCTAACAATAATTGTGTGGAAAATGCACGGTGATTTTAGAATAAAATATAGTGACAGGATGTATGAAACCAACGCCATTGCCAAACCTCTATAGAGCGGCAGGCTTCGCAGCTCCTACATCTCGTCGGAAGACAGCGGAACACATAGAGAAGATCAAGCAAACTGTCGATGAGCGACACGCACTCTACGGAGCCAGAACACCACAGAGAAGATTAAAATCGCGGAATAGCTTCCTCGGAACAGTGCAAGTTGAACCACCTGAAGACTTCCCCCTTACCCAGATTTGCCCTGGTAGCCACCTCCTTGATTTCAATACTTGGAAATCTCTTAACCGCATTAGAACAGGGGTGGCACCAGTAAAAACAAATATGGTGAAATGGGGCAAAACAAACTCCGACGACCTGTATTGTGGCTGTGGAGAGGTACAAGATATGGGACATCTCCTGTCATGCAGGGACTGCCTTGTGGCTGTGGAGAGGTACAAGATATGGGACATCTCCTGTCATGCAGGGACTGCCTTGTGGCTGTGGAGAGGTACAAGATATGGGACATCTCCTGTCATGCAGGGACTGCCTTGTGGCTGTGGAGAGGTACAGATATGGGACATCTCTGTCATGCAGGGACTGCCTTGTGGCTGTGGAGAGGTACAAGATATGGACATCTCCTGTCATGCAGGGACTGCCTTGTGGCTGTGGAGAGGTACAAGATATGGGACATCTCCTGTCATGCAGGGACTGCCTTGTGGCTGTGGAGAGGTACAAGATATGGGACATCTCCTGTCATGCAGGGACTGCCCCCAGAAATGCACCCTCGACGATTTATGGCTTGCAAATAAAAAAGGATTTGACGTAGCCCAATACTGGGCAAAAAGTCTTTAATTTAATTTAATGGTCCGGACACGATAAAGAAAAGAAAGAAGAGAATAAAATATGTAGGGGTAGTTGTTAACTATAATAAATAGCGGCATTGAATGTGCATTTAGTTGGTTTACAAAACAGTAAAATGCACTATATTGTTTCCAGATTTTTATATTACAATATCTTGTTAATCACTCCTAAAGGATCGAAACGTGTAGGAGTGATTAACAACATATTGTAATACAAAACACCCGAAAACACTACAGTGCATTTTGTTGGAATGAATACTGTGATTTGATTATCGACAATGCACGGTGTGAACAAGACAAAAAGAGACCAACAAGTTACTGCTGTTTAGAAGTACAATTGGTGTTCACTGTCAGCATCATACGACACAAATTAATAATCTCGGTGGACAAAATGCAATGCACGTGACATACCTCAGTAAGCTGACAACAGTAAGCTGACGATACGGGCTATGCCGTCAACGGCGGTTCGAACACTGTGATCGCAGTGTCATATAACGCCCTCTCCAGGACAAGAGTCGCGACAGATATCTGACGATTCAGAGTTTCAGAATCACTCTCAAGATGAACAGGCCGCCATATACAGTGCAGTTCCGATTGTTCGAGTTTCCGTTTCGTCCGAGCCGATGCCTTAAAAGACTTCTCTGCATTTTAATCGAGTGGGATATTTTAATGATGTAACTCAACCCTTTAAAGACTAAGATCAACCTGAATTGTATATAAATATTCAGTCCGTACCGCGCAGTAAACACACTCCGTCTCGGTTATACAAACCAGTCAGTTAATGCTGTACAGTGAAATAATCGATGTTTGTTCTGAGATCCACACAAAACACATAAATACAGTCCGTACCGCGCAGTAAACACACTCCGTCTCAGTTATACAAACCAGTCGGTTAATGCTGTACAGTGAAATAATCGCTGTTTGTTCTGAGATCCACACAAAACACATAAATACAATCCGTACCGCGCAGTAAACACACTCCGTCTCGGTTATACAAACCAGTCAGTTAATGCTGTACAGTGAAATAATCGCTGTTTGTTCTGAGATCCACACAAAACACATAAATACAGTCCGTACCGCGCAGTAAACACACTCCGTCTCGGTTATACAAACCAGTCAGTTAATGTTGTACAGTGAAATAATCGCTGTTTGTTCTGAGATCCACACAAAACACATAAATACAGTCCGTACCGCGCAGTAAACACACTCCGTCTCGGTTATACAAACCAGTCAGTTAATGCTGTACAGTGAAATAATCGCTGATTGTTCTGAGATCCACACAAAACACATAAATACAGTCCGTACCGCGCAGTAAACACACTACGTCTCAGTTATACAAACCAGTCAGTTAATGCTGTACAGTGAAATAATCGCTGTTTGTTCTGAGATCCACACAAAACACATAAATACAGTCCGTACCGCGCAGTAAACACACTCCGTCTCGGTTATAAAACCAGTCAGTTAATGCTGTATGGGGAAATAATCGCTGTTCATCCATATAAAACACAGATGTGCTCTTATGGGCAAATTATAGAATTTTTCAGTGTTAAAACTGGTGGTATATAAAGTAACCACTGGGCTTTAAAGCATGGGTCTCCAACCCGCGGCCCGCGACCACATTTGTACATTGTGTACATACTATAAAATTTCAAAATAATTTAGGCAGTTGGGTATAAAAGGTAAAGGTAAAGTTCTCCCTAGAACAGGCCACCTTGTACCTTTCTTTAACCCTGGCACTAGATAAGGGTGGGTGGTCAACTCCACGCCCCGGCCGCTTTACCCCCAGGAAAGAGACCCGGTACCCACTGTACAGGAGGCTCAGCAGTTAGGTACACCACTTACTGTTATTTTCCCACGTGCGGCCCGCGAACCAGCCCACAATAACGGGCGTGGCCCTTCGCCATAAAAAGGTTGAGGCCCATGGTCTAATGTATTAAAATTAATATAAATAATACAACACTACGTTTCGGGGATAGGAATCGAACCCCGTTTTCGGGCGTTCTTCTAAAACATAATGTTACTGCATAAACATTTACATTCTGCTTTAACACAAACTACAGTAAATTGAACAAACACATGTTGCAATCACAGCTTGAAAGCTACGTCAAACACAAATCTAACTGAACATCCGATGCACAACTTTAATCAAGGCTCATTGTAGTGTTCTAGTATTATATTAATTTCAACATATCTGACGGCAGCATTCAACAAGAAGAAAACTCTTTTCAACCAGCAAACTGAATTTACATTTAAAGAAGAAACCAGTAAAGTGCTACATTTGGAGCATAGCTTTGTATGGTGCTGAAACGTGGACACTTCGGAAAGTAGATCAGAAGTATCTGGAAAGTTTTGAACTGTGGTGCTGGAGAAGAATGGAGAAGATCAGTTGGACCGATCGTGTGAGAAATGAAGAAGTATTACACAGAGTGAAGGAGGAGAGGAATATCGTACATACAATAAAGAGAAGGAAGGCTAACTGGATTGGTCACATCTTGCGTAGGAACTGCCTCCTAAAGCACGTTACTGAAGGAGAGATAGAAGGAAGGATAGAAGTGAGGAGAAGACGAGGGAAAAGAGGTAAGCAGCTACTGGATAACCTTATGGAAACGAGAAGGCAATGGAAATTGAAAGAGGAATCACTAGATCGCACTCTGTGAAGAACTCGCTTTGGAAGAGATAAGGACTTGTGGTAAGAAAATACGGAATGAATATCCGACGATGGAAAAAGTCCACAGAGTTAACGAGTTAACATTCCTTTCCTTGGCACTGTCTTGGTTAAGCACAGAGACAGCCTTCAGTTCTACTACTGCCTTAACATACCTGCTTTGTTGCAAGTATTATTTCATTGGTTCACTTACTAACACCCAATAAATGGGATTACAGAGTCGAATAACACGCCGAGCGCTAACCACCGGACCGTGGCGTTCGGTCCTTGCAGCGCCGTTTCTACATACAGCACAGAAGTGCAGAAGCACGCGGAGCTTTGCGCAATTAACGTTCGCGATTTGCAACTTACTATTTAGCATGAGTACTACACAGCATTTCTTTTATTGTTTCCCTCAAGCATTACAGCCGTCGCGGGACTTGCCGGCGAAGGCAGGCTTTCTGTGCGATAAAGATGCCGTGCTCTGGGAAACGCTAAAAGAAACACTCTGTATAACTTAGGTTTTGTTGTTATGAACAACTTCATGTGATCTGAGGTAATCAAAATTACTTCACACAGACTAATTTTAACCGTTTTTGGGGATCTCGTGGAGTTAGGACCCATCGCCTCAATACACCTTTCGATTCTTCATTCAACATTCATTCATTCATTCAATCAAATGGTTGATTTTACGACGCTCTCAGGAGCACAGACTGTAGTTTCGAATGGTAGAATTAATTTTTATATTAGTCTCGCCGTGCATTCTTACAATTCACAGTTTACAAACCAACAAAATGCACTTCACTTTAACTTTTATTATTTACACATCAACCCCTACATATGTTTCGGTCTTATATAAGGCCATCTTCAGGGGGTTCATAAACTACGTTCACTTTACATCCAATGTTCCGTCTGTCATTATAACTAGTCCAGTCTACTTGTATATAAGTTACAATCACTTACAAAGTCAGAATTTGAAGTATATATATCACAACACTGAATATAAAAATCCTTAAAAATTCGTCAATATTCGTGTTAAAATGGTAAAGTGCAACAATGTGGATTATTATGTTATATCTTCGCGTCTGGCTAGTTTCTCGGTTTTTTGGTCTTGGTTTTGTATATTTGGATGGTCATTTAAGTAATTACGGCCTTATATGAGACCGAAACATATGTAGGGGTTCATGTATAAATAATATAAGTGAAAGTGAAGTGCATTTCGTTGGTTTGTAAACAGTGAATTGTAAACAATGCACGGCGAGACTAATATAAAAATTAATTCTACCATTCGAAACTACAGTCTGTGCTCCTGAGAGCGTCGTAAAATAAACCATTTTGTGTAACTAACCACTTGAACGCTTAAAATAAACAGTTCACACTTAACGGTGGTGTACAATCGCAGCACGACTGCACTCAGCAATATCGACTTCTCCCGTGTCGCAGTCCGTCCTTACGTTCGGTTACTCCACAACTCGCTGTACGAGTTTCTCTTTTCCTTTGTTCAAGCTGACTTGGAATCCCTTCTGCAAAATATAATTACACTGCACTACGGGCAATAAAAGGTGTACAGTGCGGTGCATTTAATTAATGACACGACAGTACCTTAGGCTCGACCACGGCCACTTCTTCCCACACCACTAAACACTCCACGCTTTACAGTCCGAGTTACTGACAGCGTCGTTAAATAAAATACAAATAACTAATCAAAATGCCCCGACGTTACGTCGTAGGTGGCTCCGAGACCGGTGACGTCAGTCGAGATGACGTAAGTTCACATAGATTTTTCCCTTAAACGCAAAGTTAAAATGGGGAGGGTGGTTCTAGACAATCTATTTTGATCTTAGAAGAAGAAGAAGAAGAAGATGACATATTTATACTTATGGCCTTCTCCTTCAGAATCTCCTCACAGCAAGCAAGCATCCTCATAATTCCTTGTTTAGTTGTTGCTGCTCGCTGCTTCCTCGAATCAATGTCATCAGACACCTTGGCCCGAGTTTCGACGACTCCAAGCCATTCTGTCAACTTCAAAACAGTCACGGTCCTCACCTTCGGCTCAGGCTCAGGTTCCTCAACTTCTTCAAGGGCACTTTGCTTCCGAATTTCAACAAGACAGTCGAGTGTGATTACCTAATCATGGGAATTCAGCAACTCGAAGACGTTTCCAGCATCGTACGTACGAATTTGCGCGTTTTGAAGACTGAGGTTAAACTGATGTTCATTTAAAGATCCAGTTCGTACCGCGCAGTAAACACACTCCATCTCAGTTATACAAACCAATCAGTTAATGCTGTACAGTGAAATAATCGCTGTTTGATCTGAGATCCACACAAAACACATTAATACAGTCCGTACCGCGCAGTAAACACACTCCGTCTCAGTTATACAAACCAGTCAGTTAATGTTGTACAGTGAAATAATCGCTGTTTGTTCTGAGATCCACACAAAACACATAAATACAGTCCGTACCGCGCAGTAAACACACTCTGTCTCAGTTACACAAACCAGTCAGTTAATGCTGTACAGTGAAATAATCGCTGTTTGTTCTGAGATCCACACAAAACACATAAATACAGTCCGTACCGCGCAGTAAACACTACCTGTGTATCAGTTACACAAACCAGTCAGTTAATGCTGTACAGTGATAATAATCGCTGTTTGTTCTGAGATCCACACAAAACACACAAATACAGTCCGTACCGCGCAGTAAACACACTCCGTCTCAGTTATACAAACCAGTCAGTTAATGCTGTACAGTGAAATAATCGCTGTTTGTTCTGAGATCCACATAAAACACATAAATACAGTCCGTACCGCGCAGTAAACACACTCCGTCTCAGTTATACAAACCAGTCAGTTAATGCTGTACAGTGAAATAATCGCTGTTTGTTCTGAGATCCACACAAAACACATAAATACAGTCCGTACCGCGCAGTAAACACACTCCGTCTCAGTTATACAAACCAGTCAGTTAATGCTGTACAGTGAAATAATCGCTGTTTGTTCTGAGATCCACACAAAACACATAAATACAGTCCGTACCGCGCAGTAAACACACTCCGTCTCAGTTATACAAACCAGTCAGTTAATGCTGTACAGTGAAATAATCGCTGTTTGTTCTGAGATCCACACAAAACACATAAATACAGCTCGTACCGCGCAGTAAACACACTCCGTCTCAGTTATACAAACCAGTCAGTTAATGCTGTACAGTGAAATAATCGCTGTTTGTTCTGAGATCCACACAAAACACATAAATACAGCTCGTACCGCGCAGTAAACACACTCCGTCTCAGTTATACAAACCAGTCAGTTAATGCTGTACAGTGAAATAATCGCTGTTTGTTCTGAGATCCACACAAAAACAAACAAATGCACTCTGTGGGCAGAAGGCAGAATATTTGAATGACGAACGTGGTGGTAAGTATAGTAACCACGGGGCTTTAAAGGGTTAACATATGGGTCTGGGGGCAAACGACGTTAAGTCGGGGGATGGCTGTACTATTCTGTTGTGTTGCTGTTCAGAACAGTCATCTTAGATGCGACGCGCAACAGTACAGTAGGAGGAACCTGATGCTGTCGTATCTGCGGGTGTCACTGGTGCTTACCTACTGCACTACTGCTTCACAGCATCACACCCAGGGAGACTGCAATCTTCATCAGCGCATTTCTCAGCCGGTACATGCAACCTGCATTATCGTGGCACGTACCGGCAATTATTACATACGGGCGAATTTGTCAAAAGACGCACGTCTGACCCGTGCGGTGTGATTCGACCCTGATTCCTTAAAAAAAAACGCCGATTCACCACTGTGAGAGCCTCAAACCTCACGTATTTCTGAATGGTTAAATAAAATAAATGCCAGACGTTATAACCGTAACGATAAAGAGCTGTGTATCCTTTATGAACAATTTAGGAAGTATGGGAAGCATAGCGAAATGCCATAAATTAGCTACTATAATACCCAGAAACTAGTTCAAAACTACGTGAACTTTCCACAGAAATTATAAAATGGGAAGTAGGAAAGAAGAAAGGGGCTCAAACGTTCTGAAGAGTAACAATGAACGACAGACTAGTGCGTACAGCGGCCGTGGTCATGTATGACAAGGGCTGGCGGTACGTTGCAGTTAAGAACACGTTCTGAAGAGTAACAATGAACGACAGACTGGTGCGTACAGCGGCCGTGGTCATGTATGACAAGGGCTGGCGGTACGTTGCAGTTAAGAACACGTTCTGAAGAGTAACAATGAACGACAGACTGGTGCGTACAGCGGCCGTGGTCATGTATGACAAGGGCTGGCAATACGTTGCAGTTAAGAACACGTTCTGAAGAGTAACAATGAACGACAGACTAGTGCGTACAGCGGCCGTGGTCATGTATGACAAGGGCTGGCAATACGTTGCAGTTAAGAACACGTTCTGAAGAGTAACGATGAACGACAGACTAGTGCGTACAGCGGCCGTGGTCATGTATGACAAGGGCTGGCGATACGTTCCAGTTAAGAACACGTTCTGAAGAGTAACAATGAACGACAGACTAGTGCGTACAGCGGCCGTGGTCATGTATGACAAGGGCTGGCGGTACGTTGCAGTTAAGAACACGTTCTGAAGAGTAACAATGAACGACAGACTAGTGCGTACAGCGGCCGTGGTCATGTATGACAAGGGCTGGCGGTACGTTGCAGTTAAGAACACGTTATGAAGAGTAACAATGAACGACAGACTAGTACGTACAGCGGCCGTGGTCATGTATGACAAGGGCTGGCGGTACGTTGCAGTTAAGAACACGTTCTGAAGAGTAACAATGAACGACAGACTAGTGCGTACAGCGGCCGTGGCCATGTATGACAAGGGCTGGCGGTACGTTGCAGTTAAGAACACGTTCTGAAGAGTAACAATGAACGACAGACTAGTGCGTACAGCGGCCGTGGTCATGTATGACAAGGGCTGGCAATACGTTGCAGTTAAGAACACGTTCTGAAGAGTAACAATGAACGACAGACTAGTGCGTACAGCGGCCGTGGTCATGTATGACAAGGGCTGGCGGTACGTTGCAGTTAAGAACACGTTCTGAAGAGTAACAATGAACGACAGACTAGTGCGTACAGCGGCCGTGGCCATGTATGACAAGGGCTGGCGGTACGTTGCAGTTAAGAACACGTTCTGAAGAGTAACAATGAACGACAGACTAGTGCGTACAGCGGCCGTGGTCATGTATGACAAGGGCTGGCAATACGTTCCAGTTAAGAACACGTTCTGAAGAGTAACGATTAACGACAGACTAGTGCGTACAGCGGCCGTGGTCATGTATGACAAGGGCTGGCAATACGTTCCAGTTAAGAACACGTTCTGAAGAGTAACGATTAACGACAGACTAGTGCGTACAGCGGCCGTGGTCATGTATGACAAGGGCTGGCGGTACGTTCCAGTTAAGAACACGTTCTCATACTCCGAGGACACAAGGACAACCAGGCGTGGCTCAATTTAATACTCGGACGATTAGGCGTACGTTTCGCGCGCTGTCTGGGACCGCAGGAACACTGGGATTGACAGTTCGAATTCCGCTCGGGGCATGGGTGGGTATGTAGCATAATATTAACTGTAAAGTTCTCTCTGCGCTTAATTAAGCCCCACGCCAAGAACGCACATGAATTAGTGGAGGCACTTTTCAGGAAATCTTAGCCTCGGCACTAAATGCGAGGCGAGCATTTAACGTCACGCCCAGGCCGCTTTTACTTCGAGGAAAAAACCCCAGCACCAACTGAATATGACAGGTGGGACCCACAGCCTGGATCATCGCTTTGAAGAAGAGGAAAAAATGTATCAATGCAGCTATAAATATGATGATGTTTAGAATGATCTTGTGCACAGCACCTTGCTGTACAGGATACGTCAATACAAGACACAGGGACTTGATACTTCTGTGTCCGAAACGTCCGTATTAGATGTCTGTACACATATAACTACATTATAAACAATGGCTTATCAACGAGTTTTAACCAAGAATATGTCAACACCATACTAGCCGTAGTATCAATATCATTGCATTTATAGCTGCTAACTAACTACTAACTAACTAAACTAACTAACTAACTCCATGGAGCACAGTCCTTCTTGAGAAGCAAACAGGTCGTCAGCTAGTCAAGAAATTCCCCGCGTTTTATGGAACCCAAGGTTCATTACCGCACTCACAACAGCCCGCCACCTGTCCCTAACCTGAGCCATATCAATCCAGTCCATGTCCCCCCATCCCACTTCTTGAAGATCCATTTTAATATTATCCTCCAATCTACAATTATAGCCGTTATTTTATATATTTTTAACACTGTACATGTAAAATTGATATATTAATATTATATATTCCTTTGTACTGACGTCTCCATGAGGATGGCAATTTATCGCTGAAACATGTAGGAGGGTTCATGTTTATGCGAGACTTGTAATTTTATTGCATGCACGTGTTGTATATAAATGACTGCAAGCAAAATGCACTTCTTCTTCTTCTTCTTCTTATACAGGCACTACAACCTCATCCTTTGCAGGTTTTGGCCTTCTCAACTAGCAAGCAAAATGCACGGAATTAATAATATTTCACTGTTTCATTAAGCCTTGCACCAAAGGTCAAGCAGTTTAAATCAAAACAGTCAAACCAGTCTTATATCTGTTTGTTCAGTACGTGATGCTTACACTAAACACCATAAACACTTGGCTATTGACCTTCACAATGCATCTAACATTTGCACATGCACTTTAGTGGTATCGTAACAACACTGGTCCTAAACAGGAAGAACAGATCCAAACCTCTATCTTCTATTTGTGACAATAAAGAAAAAACCTTCGCTGAAGTGCGCCATGTCAAGGTAACGGCGTGGAATAAGCGTGGGATCTTAACTTCGAAATACATCGGGACGATGATATCTGTCGCACGATTATTACACGAGAAATCATTACTGTCACCGAATCTACTAGTTGATGTAAAAGTATGTTTATTCTGCTCATAATTTCATATCTGCCTCGGTGGACTGATCTGCCTCGGTGGACTAGTGGTTAGCGTGCTCGCCACTGGACATAAGGTTGCGGGTTTAATCCCGGCCGATGTAGATGGATTTTTAAGGGCGATAAAAATCCGTAGCAAAACTTCCTTCGGAGGGGAAGTAAAGCCGTCTGTCCCATGTCGTAGATTTACGGCATGTAAAAGAACCTTACGGGCATATAGATGTTCGTAAGCCAAATTTAGCGGCCATTTCTCACCCAAGTCTCCTGATCGGCTGCTAGAGGGCTCTAGCGGTCCTATCAGGATGAATAGAATCGTACAAGGCGGAAGGCAACGGGAAACCACCGCTGGTAAAATTCTCCCATGACAACCTATGGCTTCGTGCCAGTAGGGTCACGACACTCAGAAATGAGTATAAACGACTCGTTATTATTAATTTCATATACTACTTATGACAGCACTTACAGTTCTGACCGCTCAATCTTTAATCATACATCGAACTGCCTCCTATCCTGGGGTCAGTTCACTATCCACCCTCTTATTAAAGTTTTTTCCTTTTTATGAGTGAGTGTTGTCGCCTTCCCTTTGGTTCTGTGAATGCCAAGAAGAAGAAGGTGTCCCTTTCTGTCCTTCTTGCAATGGTTCTATGACACTAAACCGTGCCAACCCAAATTAACGCAGCTGTGAGAGCTAGTCCAGATAATGACATTCAGCATCACAGTCTCAAGTCTCGAACTTGTAAACAGTCGGGCCATGTTCCCTGCTGATAGCTCTGTTTTTGAAACCACTGCTTTCCCTCTCCACAGGGTTTCCGTCCTTTTATGTAGTGGGGTGAGGGACTCGAACCCTTCGCCCCACACGTTATTCTTTTCGCAGTTTCCTTGGCTGGACTCGAACCAAGCCCGGAAAGAGAAGTCAGGTTACATTACAAAGTTAAGTGCAGCTCAATTATGCCACTGGATTACCGCCGTTTTTCAGCACAGCCCTAAAGCACACAGACGCATTTGTCCCATCTTGGTCGCGGTAGAAATAGGGTTCTTGCATTCGCAATCACGAACAGCCATGTCCACTTCCTCATTCTCGTTGAATCGGAAACCTTCTAAGTGTTGCTTCAAGTGTTCATTCGTCAATAATCAGAAAGCAGGAATGACTGTTCGTAAATGGTCGCGAGGGGCATCAGACCGATTTATATCGCGACGGACGGACAAATGCATTAATGCGCTCGGGGATTATGTTGAAAAAATAATGATACTTCAGTGGGAGTGGGGAATGGGCTACTGTTAACGTTGTGATGATTCCTGATTTAATTTGTATGACCAAGGGAAACTTAGTGGCCGCGCGGTCTAAGGCGTGGGTCTGCGGCCGCTCGCTTACTAGGATTGCGGGTTCGAATCTGCCGATCCCAGTGGCCGCGCGGTCTAAGGCGTGGGTCTGCGGCCGCTCGCTTACTAGGATTGCGGGTTCGAATCTGCCGATCCCAGTGGCCGCGCGGTCTAAGGCGTGGGTCTGCGGCCGCTCGCTTACTGGGATTGCGGGTTCGAATCTCACCGGGGGCATGGATGTTTGTGTTGTGTTTGTTGTAAGGACGGTAGCATGGAACGTAAAGTGACATGAAGGACGAAAGGATTTGAACAGTACAAAAATGTATCAAAGGGGAAAACCCCGGACAGGCACAAAAAAAAAACCGCCTAGGGCATGTATGTCTGTCTGTTGTGAGTGTTGTGTGTTGTCAGGTAGAGGTCTCTGCGACGAGCTGGTCACTCGTCCAGAGGAGTCCTACCGAGTGTGGTGTGGCTGAGTGTGATCGTGAAGCCTCAAAAAATGAGGCGGTCTACGCCCATCTTGTATAGAATATTTTAATCTCGTGTATTTTAAGACAGAGGCTGTACCTTTTATACGATACAGATATTAACAACGTAGCCTACAGCAGATTGTGGAACCGTACAAACAGTGGCTTGTCAGTGACGGTTGGTTTTAGATCTAGCAGCGTGTGCTCTCTGAGGATGGTGCACTGGTACCGAAACATGTCGCAGCTTTATGTTTAACACTTATACGTGAATATTAGAGTGCATTTGTGGTTGGTGTAATGAATTGATTATGTTGATCAAGAAAGTGCACGGAGTGAACAATTTTAAAGTTAATAACTGAAAGTCCCTCGTATTTACGTATGCACATTTTAGAGGAAGCTGCTGCATTTACCTTCTGTTTACAACGCTAACTCCCGCTCTACTACCCTGAAGATGTAGGCAGTAGGTTCCTCAGAAACGTCGGTACAGATACCTATCGAACAAACTACACGGCGTCACACCTCAGAATCTTCAGGAAGCCATTCTGTTGTGCCTGTAGCGGTAAGCCGGTTTTGTACCAGTGCAGTGTAGGTCGCTCGGCCAGTTGTATATTCGAATACAGCTTAAAGAATGGATATCTGTCGCTTTACAAAATTCTAAGAGGCCCCATGACGGTCCACACAATGAGTTACAAACTTCTTGTTGCAAGGGCTTACGCAACCCCTCCCAGCCTACAACAAAGGAGGTCAAGGAGGTAAGTAAGAACACACGCATATGCAAAGTTTCGGCACAGTATCCTGAGAATTACTCTTACATCAGGTATGCTTGTTACTCTGTCTTAAATTATCATTCTGTTTATACCGAACACTCTCTATGATAATCACTTTTACAAACTGACCTCGGAGTTTAGACCGCTTTTCGACATGACAAATTAGTCGTAGACGAATTCCATACTTCCATGGACTAACGTAACGTTCGTCCTATAAACTGCCATGAAGGCACAGACGGGAAGTAGAGGTACAGCTCTATTCTTTCTTTAACCTCGGCGTTTGACGGGGGGGTAGGGTGGTTAACGCCACGCCCCGGCCGCTTTACCCCCGGGAATGACCCGGCACCCATTGTATAAAAGGCTTAGGTGGGCCCCAGGGTCGGTCTGGACGCATGCGGAAAAACTCGCCCTCACTGGGATTCGATTCCGGGACCGTCCAGCCCGTAGTGAGTCGCTATACCGACTGAGCTATCACGGCCCACTCCATGGACGGATGAATATTAAATTGAAAACGTCAAAGTCACAACTACATTACGTTACTTGTACCGTACATTTTTAATTATATATATGTTATGCAGACAAATGTACACAGTTTTATGTTATTTAACACAATTTTTATTATTAAATGCTGCCCAACATGTTTCTAGCCTATATAAGGCTCGTCTTCAGGGGCTCTTTCGTTGAAATTACAACAGCTATATTATTGGTATATAAAATTCTTAAAATGCCGTTAGATGTACCAAACAGAATTTTAATTGTAATTTTATCTTAAATATTTTAACTTAGGGACGTTTTAATATTGTTTTCAGATATCAATAACCAGGTACATCTAACGGCATTTTAAGAATTTTATATACCAATAATATAGCTGTTGTAATTTCAACGAAAGAGCCCCTGAAGATGAGCCTTATATAGGCTAGAAACATGTTGGGCAGTATTTAATAATAAAAATTGTGTTAAATAACATAAAACTGTGTACATTTGTCTGCATAAAATATATATCACAACTACATGTACTGTTTCGATAATGGTTCCGTAAGAGGCGGCGAATATTTCGACTGTCTGACCGACCTTCAGTTTCTCAAAAAAAATCAAGTATTCCGTGACGCCGAGTAGTTATTATGCCGACAGGAACGAAATAATTATAATTATTTTCGTTTGTCCAGAGCCGATAATTATCAGCTCTGGACAAAACACCTGTCCGTAGATTACATCTTAGTTGTGGTCTACGGCAGAAAATGCTCACCAGTCTTTTCGTACCAATGTTAGGTAACTGATTCGACCTTGTCTTTAAATATAAACGCGACGAGGACAGACGCTGGGGCGTATGTCAAGGACAGCAGAACACAGCGTGGTTAATGTGAGCTGAGACTGACGAACAGTTAAGTCTGATCCTTCAAAGCACAGTACGAACTACTTCAGTATTTGCAGACTGAGTTAATCTGCGTTATACACACTGTCCAGCTGAATGCGGAACCCACTGCATATCGACCCATGACGCCGCAAGGTCTGCAGTAATCAGTCCCGCGAGTCCTGCGAAAACTCGGCACTGTGCACCGTTAGAGCGGACGACATTACTGCCGCATACCTACCGATGTCGCGGTCGGTCCGTTCTGCAATACTAACTTCCGGGATAAAAAGACTCTTGTGCATACAAAGATTCAGACGACACTAAGCATTAGAAACGACACTCGGTTAATGCTGTTTAGGGAAACAGTCGCTGTTTATTACGAGAATAGTACGGAACACACACTGTGTGGGCAAACTGCACAGTCTTTAGTGTTAAGCCTGGCGGTACATATAGTAACCACTAGGCTTTAAACGGCTGACAGCTCTTCATTTCACACACAACCTATTTGTATGTGCAGTATGGATCTCAGAACAAACAGCGATTATTTCCCTATATAGAACTGATTGCCTTCTACAAACAAAAGGGAGCGTGTTCACTGCGCGGTACAAACTGGCCCTTTAAATATGTTTCAGGTTCATACATGAGGCCGTGCCGTGTATCTGGCGGTTAGTTGCCGGCCTCTCACCGCGGAGGCCCGGGTTCGATTCCAGGCCAGTCCATGTGAGATTTGTGGTGGGACGGGTTTGTGTCCAAGTACTTCGGCTTTCCCCTTCTCATTACACCAATGCTTCACATTTATCATACACACGTTGCTCTGGGAACCTTCCAAATGGCAACGCTCTTTCGGAAATCGGGGAACATTGGATAGAAACGTACTTTTAGTTAGTTTCAATCTATCAGAGGACCCTGTGACGAAATGAAACTGATACAATCACGAAACTCAAAAGGGCCCCTGGAACTGACGGCATTCCAAAAGAATGCTTCACTCACCTTCCAAAACCCATTTGTTTAGTCACTGTATTCGGTTGTCACACTTTCCAATGCCCTGGTAGGAAGCAAAAATAATAACCCTGCCCAAACTGGACAAATACACAAAACTGCATCAAAATTTCCATTCGGTTAGCCTCCTGTCAACTACGGGAAAACTCTCTGACAAAGAAAGTCTAAAAACGAACGGAACTTGCTGAATGAACGCCAGTTTAGTTTCCGTATACGTCACAGCACGACACGTGAATGTATGGGGCTTACAGACCGCGTGACCTTAAATCCCAACAATAATCTGTCTACGGCTGCAGTATTTTTGATACGAAAAGAGCATGTAACAGTACATGGCACGCTGGCTTATTGTATGTTATCGGAATTACAATTTTTGGTCAGTACAGTTAAGTTTATTAGCTCTTTTCTGTCAAACAGAAAATTCAAAGTCTCGGTTGAAGGTAAAATGTCCACGGACAGATAAATTACAAGAAGGCGTACCACAAAGTTCCGTCCGGTGCCCCACGCCGTGTAATTTGCACATAAATGGTGCCCACAAACACAAGGCACATATCTAGCCCTCTTTGCGGATGATACCTGTATATAAGACACCGACCGCAAAGAGGGTTATGTTGCGCGAAAGTTGCAGCGAACCCTCACGTCAGCAGCGCCGTGGTGTGAGCAATGAAATATTAGTCAATGGAGACAAGACTCCAGCCATATATTTCTCTAGTGGGCATGTGCCGGTGGAATTTCATCTTACACTGACAGGACAGAACAGAACATTCCCTTTGTAAACCACGTAATAGTATATATACGAATAATCTTCGACGTAAAGATTACATGGAGACTTCACACAACAGCGATGGAAGCCAAGGCCTTCGGAACATTTATTAGATCCCACTCCCTATTCAGACTTACGCGATTACTCGTAAGTGCTAACACTAAATTAACCCTCCACGAGGCACTCATTAGGTCTGCAGTGGCTTATGTCTGCCTCGCCTGTCAATCAGCGACTAACTCCATGGAGCAGAGTCCTTCTTGAGAAGCTAAGAGGTCCTCAGCTAGTCGAGAAATTCCCCGCGTTTTGTGGAACCCGAAGGTTCATTACCGCATTCACAAGAGCCCGCCACCTGTCCCTATCCTCAGCCATATCCATTCCATGCCCCCCATCCCACTTCTTGAAGATCCATTTTAATATTATCCTCCCATCTACGCCTGGGTCTTCCAATTGGTCTCCTTCCCTCAGGTCTCCCCACCAAAATCCTGTATGCACCTCTCCCCTCACCCATACGTGCTACATGCCCCGCCCACCTCATTCTTCTTGATTTGATCAGCCGAATAATATTTGGTGATGAGTACAGATCATTAAGTTCCTCGTTATGTAGTCTTCTCCACTCCCCCGTTACCTCGTCCCTCTTAGGCCCAAATATCCTCCTCAGCACCCTATTCTAGAAAACCCTCAGCCTATGTTCCTCCCTCAGTGTGAGAGACCAAGTCTCACACCCATACAAAACAACAGGCAACATTATAGTTCTGTATATCTTAATCTTTGTATTTGCGAATCTGCGGCAGACACCCAAAATCTGAAACTGCAGCGCGTGCAAAACAAGGTTCTCTCAGCGACTGGCAAGTTTCCACGGTGCACGATGACAAGCGATTTGCATGTGGCTTTGGAAATTCCATACGTATATAATTTCTTCGCAAAATTATGCAGGCGGAAAGCAAAAAAATCGTGCAAATGAAATTTTTGTGACACTGGACACGTCGCAGCGCAACACAAGATCTATAAGAGGCTTAAACTTGCCGGCGGTCAATCTTATGGCCGTTCAAGTAACTAACCTGCGGTTGCAGCAAACGCTAAGTGCAATAAGACATGATCTGTTCTACAAATTCTGGACTGACGCATGTCGTGGATATATTGTGTACATACAGTGTAAATGCTGTTTATTGTAAACATTCGTGACTTTAAATATTTTAAAGTAGTGCATAAGCAACAAGAAACGTGTATATGTGCATACGTAATAAACCGTACAAAGACGGTGACTTTGGGCAACGGACAGACCCGTAGTCTCGCCAGAAAGGGCACCCGGTGACAGTGTCCGCAAAAGAACGGCGAGGTTTCGAGAGCGAATATTCGGAAAACGATAAAGACATTCGAGAAATTGAAATCACGAAATTAAAAGAGTAAACCAAATAACTTCTCACGTATTTGGTAAGTTTCCGCGCGTGCACCGTCAGTGGCTCTGCCTATGTTCAGTCAACATCCCAGTTCCTGCCTTACACGCTGTAGCATATCTCCTGATACTTTCTCAGCGGCTTACAGGATTATTTCTTTCAAATAGACCAGGTTCAGAATTTTTGCCATGTAGACGTAATTCTTTAAGAAGCCCCCCTCCCAATAAGAAATCAAGAAGTGTCAAATCGGGGATCTTAGGTGGCCATGGAATTGAACTTCCTTGCCAATCCATCTTCCAGGAAATGTTGCACTGAACGATCAAACGAAACTCAGCTCGGAACTGTGGAATCTCTGGCGGCCGTCCTTGAAACTGTTTGAGTCGGAGAAGCTAAATGTACAATTGACGACGCCTCTTGCGTATTTCGAGATACAGCCCCTCGAAACCCCACCACTCTTTCTCGAACACCCTCTATTTGGACAAAAATCTGGTCATGAGCCGCAGAAGAAGCTCGAAACGACTGACTGACTGACTGACTTACCGACGGACATCAAATGTAACGTGATATGGACTCAGTCTTTAAAATGTCAAATGACCAATTGCCTTTTGGCTTAAGTTTAAATCAAAGATTTGGGAGCTCACAGCGTAATTATCAATTAAGTCAAGCTGATTACAACGTTCTTCTATAATGACTATTTGATTATTTACTGAACAGTTCAGTAATCATGACTTCGCATATAGACATTACCGTATTAATACATATGATGATTAACAAAACGAGATGAGTCACGCTGCGATAGTCTAACAATCCATTAAACATAGACGTAATAACGTAAATTGTTTTGAGACAGTGCGCTACAAGCCGGAAGGTCGCGGGTTCGATTCCCGATGGTATCATTGGAATTTTTAATTGACATAATCCTTTCGGCCGCACTATGGCCCTGGGGTCGACTCAGCCTCTAACAGAAATGAATACCAGCAATATTTCCTGGGGGGTAAAGGTTGCCGGTGCGTAGGGCTGACAACGTTACCATCTTCATGTGCTGATTGTGTAGATATCTGGTAGCCTCAACCTCCTGGAACCCTAAAAGCCTGTCCAGGCCTGTAATGAGATTGCTTACCCTTACCAGTTCTAGCTAAGGATTATATGCAATATGTAGAGTGTTCCTCGGCATCAAGCTTGTACTGAGACAACCAAAACTGTTTAAGTTACTTCACAGACTGTACAGAGCACCGACGTCATAATATTTCTGACACAAACGTCGACCCGAACTAAGAATAGGAAGTACAAAAAATCCATATGAGCAGATCGGAAACGAGACAGAGTAGAAGATAGGGCCGACATTTTGTTAAGGGCCCCCCCCTCCCCAAATACAGATCTGCAACATTCTCCGACGTTTGTGGACGTGCCCCCGAAAGTATAGCGTTTCGTTCACGTCTCCAACACCCGTACTTTCAACATTACTTGTGCTGGGGTCACGGAGTTACGTAAGGAAAGTGACGTGGTGAAAGTATATAATCTGTCTTATAGCTGTTGCTTGTAATCATTTACGATAAGTCAAGATTTCGTTGGGTAATGTGAACTCACGATGCGGAAATTTAGTTCCTGCAATAGGAATGCCAGGAAATGAATGACCCTTTGATACTGCAGTATATATGCAGCACATCACGAGCTAATGCAGGGGTGACGAAACCGCGGCTGGCGAGCCAAATGCGGCTCTTTGACATATAATGTGCGGCTCGCGGAAATATGTTGAATGAGCTCCTTTTTTTTTTGGCATTACAATTCATATAAAAGGTAAATAAAAAATTTTAAACCTTTATAATTATTTACCGGTATAAACTGAGAGTGCACTGGATTAAAACGTAAGTTTAATGTTCATGGTGAGTAAATATATTTAAGAATTTTTGTAACAAAATGCGCATGTAAGAATAAAAACGCGTGTGTAATATTTGTTCATGTCTTGCGGCTCTCAAACATCTGAAGATTATCGTATGTGGCTCACACGTTAAGCAAGTTTGGCCACCCCTGAGCTAATGAATGCTGCGGCATCGGACGTCCAACTTGCTGACATCAGTATGTACGACTAAAGCCGTAAAAAGCCTCAGCATTTCAATAATTTAATCATACAAATGCCAATTAAAATGTAAGAACTAGCTGTCACCCTCAGGAACTATTTTTCAAAGAGAGAAGAAGCAACGGAGGTTACACTGAGGCACTGCATTTATATTGTTACGGGAGGAAACAGAAAAGTATACGCTCTCAAGGTCACAGGCATTGCCCGCTCGTTCTTCTGGCAAAGGCAGGGTGGAAACGAAATGAAGCGTTGGCGAGTAAAGAAGCTGAATTAAATTTAAAGACCCAGTCCGTACCGCGCAGTAAACACACTCCGTCTCAGTTATACAAACCAGTCAGTTAATGCTGTACAGTGAAATAATCGCTGTTTGTTCTGAGATCCACACAAAACACATAAATACAGTCCGTACCGCGCAGTAAACACACTCCGTCTCAGTTATACAAACCAGTCAGTTAATGCTGTACAGTGAAATAATCGCTGTTTGTTCTGAGATCCACACAAAACACATAATACACTGTGTGGGCAGAACGTAGAATTGTGAATGTTAAACATGGTGGTACATATAGTAACCACTGGGCTTTAAAGACTCAGTCCGTACCGCGCAGTAAACACACTCCGTCTCAGTTATACAAACCAGTCAGTTAATGCTGTACAGTGAAATAATCGCTGTTTGTTCTGAGATCCACACAAAACACATAAATACAGTCCGTACCGCGCAGTAAACACACTCCGTCTCAGTTATACAAACCAGTCAGTTAATGCTGTACAGTGAAATAATCGCTGTTTGTTCTGAGATCCACACAAAACACATAAATACACTGTGTGGGCAGAACGTAGAATTGTTGAATGTTAAACATGGTGGTACATATAGTAACCACTGGGCTTTAAAGACTCAGTCCGTACCGCGCAGTAAACACACTCCGTCTCAGTTATACAAACCAGTCAGTTAAGGCTGTACAGTGAAATAATCGCTGTTTGTTCTGAGATCCACACAAAACACATAAATACACTGTGTGGGCACAACGTAGAATTTTCTTCAAGAGTTGCCATCAGCATCTCCATAATTACGTCTTCGCCCCCAGATTAAACCCGTTCTCCTCTAGAAACAGCACTCCAACAAGGAAGACAGTGTTACCATTAAATAATAATAATAATAATAATAATAATAACAATAATAAAGTCCATGTCCACGCTACGAAAGCATGTAGGGGGATACAGATATAGCTCTAATCATTCTTAATCTCGGCGCTAGACGAAGGTGAATAGTCAATATCACGCCCCGACCGCTTTGCCCTCGGTACGAACCCCGGTACCCACTGAGCAGGATGCTAGATGGGCCCCAGAGCTGATCTTGACGGTAACACTAACACACGCAAGCTATATGTTAGTCAGTTTCACTACTCTGCTGTGTTTCACTTCCGGTATCGGCAGCGTCTCGGAAAGTCCCTGGCAACAACCTCGACCCGGACACCCACTATCTTGAGGGTTTTCACGATCATCTTCAGGTAATGCCGAGATAATATATGAATTAGGCCACGACCGTTTCCTTGCACATCGTTTCCAATTTATTAGTGGCCAATCATCCTACAATTGGACAACACGGCTATATACAGGGCATACACAAAAGAATGGTGCGGTGTGGTGGTTATTTGTGTGTTAACCGCACCATTTTCTTTGTGTATGCCCTGTATATATACACACACCACGAGACGGCGGCCGCGATAGCTCAGTCGGTATAGCGACTCGCTACGGGCTGGACGGTCCGGAGATCGAATCCCGGTGGGGGCGAGATTTCCCGCACCCGTCCAGACCGGCCCTGGGGCCCACCCAGCCTCATGTACAATTGGTACCGGGTCTTTCCCAGGGGTAAAGCGGCCGGATCGTGGTGCTGACCACCCAATCCCTTCTAGTGCCGAGGTTGCGAATTGGTTGAAGCTATACTGCCGTCTCCCCTCTGTGCCAGAACAGGCATATCATGGGGTGACCTTTGTGCTCCGAGACAGTGACGATATTGAACTAAACGGGAAAAAATGATCTTCATGGAACGCATTCCACTGTGCATCATACAATAGACATGTTTTTATAAAAACATCTATGGTCTCTATAGAAACAAGACTATTGTTTTATAATAGAACAGCTGTGTTGTGAATTTAATGACAGCATTTAAAATGAACGTAGCAGCTGTATTATTGCAAAGCAGTAACATGTATGTGTAGCAGAAAGCACCACTGGTGTAATACCAAAATGTATTTATTTATTTACTACCAATATAATAGAGAATACAGTCCAACGCAACTATTTCATTACAAAAATAAGATACAATAAATCTTGTTTCTACGAAAACACGATTGTTTTTATAATTATGTATTTCTATTATATTAACAATAAATAAATACAGAAATAGGGGGTTTCCTCGGATGTAAAGCGGCCGGGTTGGCGTAAAGATAACCAAGACCCTGATCTAGGGTCGAGGATAAAAATGCGTGGAGCTATACCTCCACTACCGCACATGCCTTCATGGCGTGCGTAGGGACAACTTTCCTTTACTCGCTTAAAAAATCTTCGTTAAAGCGTGCCTTCCAATTTTCTTTTTGTCCTGTATCATTCCACGCTACTTTCGGCCGTCCGTCTTCATATATTCTATTACCTACATTATCACAGCATCTCTTTCTAACTGCAGTAACATTAGATGATCTACGGACCTGTCCGTTTCAAAAACATCAGCAATGACTACAAACGTACTCCCGACGAGTAAATGTTTTTGAAAGAGACGTAACACTGCGTGGACGTTCCGAGGTGAACCTAGCAGCGACGACGCTGTCGCGACTACAGCAGCTACAGCAGCTATGCGCATTTGCGAAGATCAACTAGCAAGTTTTCTGGTCCCTACAATACATCCAACCATGGATCTTTTAAAGTTTATACTTCCACCAATTACATTAGCCTTTTTTTTCTCTCTCTCTTACCGCACGTGCCTGTATTTTATCATTCGGTTAACCCCTTTAAATGCAATGGTAAATACACGTACCACCCATTTTAACATTAAAAAACTCTGCACTTTCCTTATGCAGTGTATTTGTGTGTTTCGTATGCCTCTAAGTGGAATGTTAAATATACGTGCCACACACATTAACTTTAAAAAACTCTGCATTTTCCTCATTCAGTGTTTGGTGCTTGTAATGGACACTAATGGGGGCACGCAGTGGCGCAGTTGGTTGAGGCACTGCGCTACAAACCGGAACGTCGCGGGTTCGATTCCCGATGGTGTCACTGGAATTTTTCACTGACATAATCGTTTCGGTCGACTCAGCCTCTAACGGAAATGAGTACCAGGAATCTTTCCTGGGGGGGTAAAGGCGGCTGGTGCGTAGGGCTTACCACCTTCATGTGCCGATTGTCTAAAAACCTGGGAGCCTCGACCTCCTGGAGCCCTAAGGGCCTTCCTAGGCCTGTATGGGACTGCTTTACAGAATGGAGACTAAAGTTTATTCTGACGTAGCAACTGAATTTCTGTATGTCACTTACATAAATTTGGCCCTCCCAACGTTTACAAAATCCCGTCACATTGCAGCCCTCCAAACACAAAATTCAGCCCAAATGTTCAATTTCTCTCCAAAATCTGCATACTCCAACATCCAGTTCCCTTTACCCACCTAGTTCTCTTCAAAACACTATCTTTCCTCCAGCCAACTTTTACCAGAAGGACGAGCGGGCATAGCGTGAGATCCTTCCGAGCAGTAAATTTTTTGCTCCCCCATGTAATAATAAATGTACAGCCTCTCACTACAAGTTCTTATTCTTATCGACCCCTTCCTCTTCTTCGTCTTTAATAAGGTTAAACAATAATAATAATAGTATACGACTACATTATCGTTCATATAAGACGTGTGCCTCATCCATTAACACTCGTACGTTAAAATTCCGTTCCCGTCACATGACACGTTTTCAGATCATCAGGTGTGCGACTGCAACTGGCCAGGCATCTCATGGAGATACAACACGAGACGTCTCAAACCAAAATATGACGGCGATTAGCGAAGAGATGTGACGCGTATTGATAAAGCACCAAACAGTTTATGCTGGAAAACACACAAAGGATAAGAACGGCGATGCGTGAAGTGTTCAAAACGTCAGAGATACAAGCATTCCGGGATGTTACGCAGTGTCGACTGGTAAATCCTTATTCGTCTTCAGTGTCAAGCACTACGTTCCCTCGTAAAGTCCGTTAACTACCGTCGACACGACCTATACATCCCAAGCAGAAGACCGCAATCTTCATCAACACCGCTGTGAGAAGCTCACAGATCGCATTCAAGATCTCGTCACTAACGATCATGTTTCACTTTGCGTGATTTCAGGCTTCCGCCGCGATGTAGATGAAGTCTGCTCTCTTCCGGGATATTACGCAGCGTTGAGTGGCAGTTCTGTACCGACGTTTCGGGACAACCTATCGGTCCCATCTTCAAGGGTCAAAAAGTCCAAGACCGTCGGTACATAACTGCCACTCAGCGCTGAGTAATATCCCAGAACAGCGTATATCTCATGTGTCGCTTGTCACCTTTCCGATTTACGGACCGGTCAGACAGAAGTGGGACTTCCTAGGATCGCAGCCCTATCCGTCTGACTCTGCAGAACACAAACTGACTGTACATAACTCTACTACTAGTACATCTAACTATATATATTGACACAATACTAGATCAGCGACTGTACGCGGTACTGAAACCGTAACCGTAAAGGTAACACTGTCCCTGTGCACGACAAAAGGCATATAGGGGTAGCAGAGGTATAACTCCACTCATTATTAACCTCGGCACTAAATTGAGGTGAGTTGTCGGCTTCACTCCCCGGCCGCTTTACCCGCTATACCAATTCAATAGGAGAATGGACGGGCTCCAGAGCCGGTCTGGACGTTTCGGAGAAGAGAAATATCTCTTGCCTCTGCTGAGAATCGAACCCCGGATCGTTCACCCCACAATTCGCTATCCTGGCTCTCAACGACACCTTCCAAGTCCTTACCACTGACAGCCTACTGAACATTCACAATTACAATTTATGGTAAAGACAATACTAATGACGAAACGTCAGATATAGCGTGTTCCGTGCAACTGGACGTACAGTATGGCTCTGCCTCCCCGTGTGTAGCGAGCAGTGCCCGTCTCGACATCATTAAAGGCCGCAAAGGGAAAGGAATAGAAAGTATGGTAGCAGTGTTCAGGACAATCTCTGTAGCAGCCGCTGAACTAAAAAAGTGGCCACTCACATAATCAACTTTAATCCAGTTTACTTCCTCAAAAGGGACGGGGGGGGGGGGGGGGGAAGAGACTTGGCCCGAACATTACATTAACGAAGAGCACGCCAACGTCGCACTTATTAATCTCCTACAGTCAGTAATAAGAACATGGCTGCCGCGCGAAATTGTGAGGCGGCAGCGACAAATGCACCGGTTACTTTTAGGTTCTGAAATTGTCTATGGTAACAGACGTTAGAAAAATATTCCGACTTTCGGTAAGGTTACATTTTTGCCTGAGGTAAAGTAACATGAGAGCAATGAGGAAGTCTTCTGTAGCTATAGGTCTACCGGCGAGGACTAACGAACCGCGTAAACTAAGGTATGGCGATACATCATAAACATACCTCAAATACACACGTGATGTGTGTAATAGTGTTTGCAAAATATCGACACTAATACTAAACGATATGCAGCAGAAGGGTAAGTTTTGTGATCTGCTGGGAACTAATTCCAATTCGTAAAATGCAGAAGACGTTTACTGATTGACTGCGTTATTTATAGACAATTTTTTTCACCAACTAAATGCACTTGTTATAAAAACACTAAAATATTCTAAAACTGTTTGATAAAAAGCCCCGACATGTTTCGGCTCACTAATGAGCCATCCTCAGGGGGTCACAACTGACTGTTCTCAAAACACATACATATGTTAATCCTCTGTACAGGTATATGGTCAACGTCTTATCTCACCAATCTTACTTTATCACTTCGCAAGCCGTTATGATTTTTAAAACACTCCCTATAGATTATGCACTATATTATTGCGTCACTTACACACTCACTATTGTTTGTAGTGTACATTGGTTGCTGTGGAATCGTGGATATTTGTATATATGGTCACCTGTTTCACGTATGTCTGTGTTGACATAGTTCGTCCTTAATGACTTCTTAAGGACGAACTATGTCACAGACATACGTGAAACAGGTGACCATATATACAAATATCTACGTTTCCACAGCAACCAATGTACACTACAAACAATAGTGAGTGTGTAAGTGATGCAATAATATAGTGCATAATCTGTAGGGAGTGTTTTAAAAATCATATCGATCTACGGAGTGATAAAGTAAGATTGGTGAGATAAGACGTTGACCATATACCTCTACAGAGGATTAACATATGTACGTGTTTTGAGAACAGACAGTTGTGACCCCCTGAGGATGGCTCGTTAGTGGGCCGAAACATATCGGGACTTTTTATCAAACAGTTTTACAATATTTTAGTGTTTTTATAACAAGTGCATTTAGTTGGTGAAAAACATTGTCTATGCTCGAAAAATGCACGGTGAAAATACAATAAAGTTTGCGTTATTTATGTTCTGTCGTTAGCACGCCGTTTCCATCGCAATATGTAGTTGCCATATGCAGTGCAGTTCCGTTTTGTCCGAGCCGATGCCTTAAAAGACTTCTCTGCATTTTAATCCAGTGGGAAGTTTTTGATTTCTTAACGATGTAACTGAACCCTTCAAGATCAACCTGAATTATATTTACCAGGTCCGTACCGCGCAGTAAACACACTCCGTCTCAGTTACACAAACCAGTCAGTTAATGCTGTACAGTGAAATAATCGCTGTTTGTTCTGAGATCCACACAAAACACATAAATACAGTCCGTACCGCGCAGTAAACACACTCCGTCTCAGTTATACAAACCAGTCAGTTAATGTTGTACAGTGAAATAATCGCTGTTTGTTCTGAGATCCACACAAAACACATAAATACAGTCCGTACCGCGCAGTAAACACACTACATCTCAGTTATACAAACCAGTCAGTTAATGCTGTACAGTGAAATAATCGCTGTTTGTTCTGAGATCCACACAAAACACATAAATACAGTCCGTACCGCGCAGTAAACACACTCCGTCTCAGTTATACAAACCAGTCAGTTAATGCTGTACAGTGAAATAATCGCTGTTTGTTCTGAGATCCACACAAAACACATAAATACACTGTGTGGGCAAATGATAGAATTTTTCAGTGTTAAAACTGGTGGTATAAAAAGTAACCACTAGGCTTTAAAGCATGGGTCTCCAACCCGCGACCCGCGACCACATTTTTACATTGTGTATATACCATCAAAAGTTCACAATAATTTAGGCAGTTCGGTATACCACTTATTACTACCTTTCCACGTGCGACCCGCGAACCAGCCCACAATAACGTGTGTAGCCCTTTGCCATAAAAGGTTGGAAACCCATAATTTAAAGGATTAATCGTGTATATTCTATTATTATTCTACTCTCGTACTATCGTATAAATTATATACTAATACAATGTTAAAACACAGTACATATTAATAGAATATGTACAGGGCATACACAAAAGAATGGTGCGGTTTCAAAAGTGAATAAAAAATTTATGTCTCACATTACACGGGCACAACATACACCGTCAGCGGCGGCAACTGTCCAAGTTTCTCATGCGCTACCAGCAGTTCGCTTCTCATGCTTACTGCGTGGCCGCGGGGCCAGTTTAAAAAATCGTGTTCTTCCACAGCGCTGGATCGGACGTGCTGCTGCAAATGGAGACAAGAACCTTCTCCCTTGGCCACCCCGTTCGCCAGATCTTACACCGTGCGATTTCTTTCTTTGGGGTTCGTTAAAGACAGCGTTTATGTACCACCATTGCCCACGTCCATCCATGAAATTCGTGATCGGATAACGCATGCACTGCAGGCCATTACAGCGGATATGCTACACCGGGTCTGGGATGAGTTTGATTACCGTGTGGATGTGTGTCGTGTGACCCAGGGTGCACACATTGAAGGATTGTAATTACCAAATGAGAATCTTGGACAGTTGCCGCCGCTGAAGGTGTATGTTGTGCCCGTGTAAGGTGAGAAATGCCTTTTTAATTCACTTTTGAAACCGCACCATTCTTTTGTGTATGCCCTGTATTTCACTTTATATTCACAATATGTACAATATGTACTATAGAGGGTAGTATAATATACTACTTGTTTTTTATTGTAATTTTTAAATTTAATAACTTTTAGCAGCCTAACAATACCACTAATTATACAAAATTTTATACGATGTGGTAACAAATACTGACTCACTGTTATGACGTAACCAAAAAATTGGTCTATGTAAAAACTCACTTAAAATACCCCCTGATGATGGCAGAATAACTGCCGAAATGCGTATTGGGGCATCCTTATAATAAAGAAAACAGTGAAAAAACTGTCTTAGTGCATTTGTTGGTACAAATAATTCAACAATATATATATCACACTATCTACGTGATCGTATGTTCTAAATTGTCGTAAAGTAATCAGCGCAGTCCGAGCTTTTCGGTAATTCGAGGCAACCTCGGTCCTGTTCACTTCGAACTATCGGGATTCTACTGCACGTCTACAGTTAACTGGCGTAACGTGTGCCACGCGAAGGACGTAACTGAATTCGCTATCTTAAAGTTCCACAGATAAGAGCTACGAAAAATAGTGGGGGAGAGACATGAAAGAGATAAAGTAAAGCAACAAAGGTAGGAAGGGATGCAACTACGAAATAAATTGTTCTCCGTTCAATTTCAACGGAGCTTTTAACACCACTTCAGTACGACTTCTTATTGGCGGACGGCTGCAGGTTGAGAAAAAAAGGTAACACAGACGGCAGGCGCGGCAGCTGCGATGTGCAAGGTGGAACAGTTACATCACCTTTGGATTTTTTGGACATTTAATAATCTGTCAAATCACACAATAAGAAAATCTACAAAAACCAAAAACTAAATTTCTTACACTTCATACCGTTTTCGTACAAGCATTAATTAAAAATTTTAATTAAACGAAAACGTGTTACTGTCTTGTCCAGCACTTCTTATCCCAGTGGCCGCGCGGTCTAAGGCGTCGGTCTACGGCCGCTCGCTTACTGGGATTGCGGATTCGAATCCCGCCTACGGCGTGGATGTCTGTCTGTTGTGAGTGTTGTGTGTTGTCAGGTAGAGGTCTGTGCGACGAGCTGATCACTCGTCCAGAGGAGTCCTACCGAGTGTGGTGTGTCTAAAGTGTGTGATCGTGAAGCCTCGAAAAATGTGGCGGCCTAGGCCCCCAAGGGGGCTGTCGAGTCATTGGGGGGAGAAAATGTGCACTGCCCCACAAACAATCCTGCCGGCGCTCTTCATGTTTTGACAAATACAGGGTGTACCTAAAATGTTTGGACAAAGTTGAAGAATTCTTCACATCAAAAAAAAAAAAAAAAAAAAAAAAATTCGATATACACATATGTCCGGAAATTAGTGGGTTTTGAGTTTAATTGAAAGATTACATTCAACAATAAGCACCTTAGAAATGTAGCATTTTACTTACAACTGACATAATACATTTATAATACACGTTCACAATTTAATAACTGTTGAGTTCTTATTGTTGATCAAGTCACATACAACAGATGCTAAAAATGTCCACCTCAATCAATGCACACACGGACACGTCTGATAACGGCCTGTCGCACCCTTTCAAAGTTCCCGGGGCTGTTTCAAATGGTTTGACAGGCATACAAAATGCGCTGGTGAAGTATCTTCATTTTCAATTCACGAGGGTTTTTAAGTGTCCTCCACAGATAAAAATCTAAAGGACTGAGGTCGTGTGAACGTGAGGGCTATACCTCGAAAACTGTTTGCGGACATATATTGATGCAAACTTCTTTCTTTGTTTTGGTGTAGAGAATTTACTCCTGAAGTTTGTCCAAGCATTTTAGATACACCCTGTATACTGGATAGGAATTACATGTTGCATTCAGAAAGGGCTGGAAAATCAAGGAAGTACTGCAACCAAGCCCCCTACAGGTGTGTAATCGTCACATGACTGAGTACTCACTACAGACAAGCATAATGCAGATTTAGGTTCACATATTATCGACCGGCTCTGCTAATCGTGTGTCAAGGTCGCGAATGTCCGTCGTATGCGGAACAAAGCGGCCAATTTTAGACATCGACATGACAATAACACTAACATGTAATATGAAGGACACGCAGAAAAAGTTACACAATAATGCGCGTCATAATTTGTACTCTTCGCCAAAAACAGGTGATCGAACAGTGGTTGATGAAATGGATGCGACCTGCACGATGACAAAATGCACACAAAATTTTTGACCGAAGACATTCATGCAGAAGAGACACTTAGGAAGAGGTAGGCGTAGATGAGAGGAATGTAGTGAGATGGTCTGATGTTCACGGGGCGTATGGTTGCGGACAGCGTCCAGTGATTCTTTTGTTGGCTATTTCACGACGCTATCGTACCTCAGACTACGTAGCATCGATGGTAGAAAGAATCAGTGAATTGGAAACGATTTTAAACGGAGCGGTCGTGGCCAAACCAAGGCACTACCTCGGCCCTCGCCTGGAGACACTGAAAAAAAAAAACCAAGGAAACCCTTAAGTCATAGCCGATGACCCGTCCGAGATTCGAAGCAGATACTTCCTGATTAAAAGTCTACAGCAGTGTCTCCCAAACTTTTTTCCATAGAAGAACCCCTAAAATAATTTTCCATATCCCGAGATACCCCTACATATGAGAACGTTCGCAGGCCACAAACAGTTGACAGCGAAAAGCGCACTTCAGTTACTGCCGAATTGTCACGAAAGAAGCTTGTCTATACAAGTTAGAACGTTAGGATCAAGCGGTCGGAGCGTGAAGCTGACACCCTCAACACGCGTAAAAGCTGTCCTTGTCCTCGCCATGAAGGCATACAGAGGCAGTAAACGTACAGCTGCACTCATTCCTAACCTCGGCTTTAGATGGAAGTGAGTGGTCCACTTCACACTCCGGCCACTTTAGCCCCTGGAGAGAACCCCGGTACCCATTGAATAGGAGGGTGGGTGGGCCCCAGAGTCGGTCTAGACATTCTGGAGAAGAGAAAAGTCTTTTGCCCCTGCCGGGATTCGAACCCCGGATCATCCCGCCCGTAATGCAGCCACTATTACCGACTAGAGCGCTAAGGTTAAGAATGTGTGGAGCCACACTACCACTTCACCATATACCTTCACGGCATGGTGCGTAACTGAGCCCAGTGACCTTTACTTCTAATAATTTTACTGAAATATGTTGCGCATTAAATACAAAAATATCAGAAAATTAAAAGTCCGTTTACTACTCTGCAGTGTGGATAAGCCTGAAGCGCAACTCAGAGACCTCCGTTTTTGGCCAGGCCTAGAGATAAGATGTCAGATGACAACTTTATGAACCAGTTGTCGACGGACACCTGCTGGTCCGCAAGTCGAAGCTAAAATCATGTTACGAACGTGACGTCAGTGTTTTCAGCACAGTTATAAAATTAATATCTTACAACAAACAGCAATTTCGTGTTTAGTTCCATTTGTTTGGGTCGCTGTGTTACTTGCATCGAACACTGTCTTCCTTTGGCAGCGTGTCATGGTGCTGCCGGCCGATTGGTGAGAAAGAGGACACTATCAGTTTGGGTTTCAGCTCCCGCTTGACGCGAAATGGGGAAGTAAAGCCGTGTTTAACAACCCAGACCCCCTGTAAGACGAAATTACAAACAACTGCACCGTAGTGGCTGGACGTCCAAACAAGCGCTGCGGAGAGCGAACGGGCTGTGCCCTGCCAAGACATTGCGCGTTGGGTCAGCGCACCTAGGCCGAGTGGTGGGAAGACAGCGATAGCTTACGTGGGCCGGGCTGCAGGTTTAAAGGACGACGTCGTATAGCTGTTTACCTTTTCTAATGTTTCAATCCCTGGCATTTTGATAACCATTTTTACCTGGCTGTTTTCAGAGCCATATTTGTGAATGCTTAAATTTTAGTAGTTGCAATTTTAATATAAACATGAACAACAACAGTGTGAAGTATTTTCAGGGCATCAATTTTTGGCAAATAACTCTCGACGAGACAGAGATTGAGAATTTAGGCCGTGCAACACCTGATTCAATTATTTCTCATTCATCATCAAGCAGAATACAAACTCACGTGAGAAAATTTAACCCTGCTCTATACGCTAAACGTAAGTAGTTGAGTAGCTGTGCTGAAGGCCGTGCCATGGCTCAGGCGGTTAGTCGCCGGCCTCTCACCACGGAGGCCCGGGGTGCGGTCCCAGGTCAAGTCCATGTGAGATTTGTGGTGGACAAAGTGGCACTGGGACAGATTTTTCTCCGAGTTGTCGGTTTTCCCCTGTCGATTTCATTCCACTGGTGCTCCATTAATTGTAAAAATTGGTAAAATAACTGCTCATCCATCTATCATCTTTATTGGGGTTGCACAAAAAGCCTTAAGGCTGTGGTGCGAGGGTCCTTCATTAAAAAAAAACCTGTGCTGATAGAAACGATCTATTAGGCCTTCTCAGTAATCATTTAATAATCCTAACCTCAGCCCTACCATAAGGAAGTCCCACGAGCCGCCACTCATCTGGATGAACGTGGGTCGAAACTCGCTAACTTCTTTTAAGGCAATACACCGGTACACATCTCGACGAACTGTCAATGTTATGGCGTTTTATGCTGAACATTTGTTCGACATTGGGCCGGACCAAAAACTAGCAAAACATCGGTGAAATGTTAGTATAAAACGAATTGGAGGGGGCGGGGGCGTATTCGAGACCCTAGATCTAATATCGAATTCTCCAATAAGGAAAATTAGCTAATAATTAAGGATGTTTTTACTCCCATGAGATCAGGCAGTGAAAAGCAAAGTTGCAGCTGTTTTTTATACATCTGTGACAAACGAATACGTAAGTGTGTACTGAAACCTTCGTCCACAGATGTTCACTGACCAGATTCACACCGCATTTGTACTCAGAAGTCCATCGTGCTTTAACAGAACATGTTCGCATTTTTCTGGAGATACACCCTGCACTATAGACTCCAACTGCGATTCTTTTCAGCAATACCTAAAAAAGTAAAATTCCGCATCATACATATGAATGTTCCGCATCATACAAAGATGGTGCAGTGTCCTCTGACGGGCTAACGTTCTCGCGGCGATGAATCAGGAGGGTTTACTGACTTGTACGTTTAACGTGAAGCAGTTTAGATAACAGATTACAGCGCCTGAAGCTTTGTTCACAGTACATTCCACGTGTATTAGCAATAGACCACCAACTTGCCGACGATCCCTGCTAGGTATGCACATATGCGCATGCGCAAGATTTCGTGGTGAATGACGCATTGCTACTAACCATCCTGAGAGCATTTGCACAGTGCCCTGGCTCACCACACTCAGCTCAATAAGAAAGACCAGCATTACTGGTTGGTTAGTAACTCTATCGTGCACCACCTGTCTCACAGGCACATAAACACAAACTATACACTAAATGCCCCTTCTCCGTCTGCGCCTGTAAACTAATGAACACCACAAACCAATTACGAAGCAACCCACCCCCTGCCACAAAATGTTCCTTCCGAAGTTGACAGGCTGCATGTAGTAGTATCAAAATGCTCTTTTGTGCCAGAAGTTGGCACTGATGCTGAATAACAAACATTATTGAACATCCCTGAACCTGACCAGTGGCGGACTGGCCAGGATGTCAGCTTGCCCGATGGCAAGTGGGCCCCCTTAAACATTAGACAATATGTTAATGACCTTTTAGTAGCTTGAAAATATAATAGAAGTTCCAATATTATTACTGTATGCAACTAAAATTTACGTTGTATTACTATTTTAATAAAAATATTTTAATAAAATCCACCATTTATTTGAAATTAAAAAAATAATTTAAAAATTCAATTATAACAATCTGTATTTACATTTAGTATCTACTGTATACTGCCAGTAATATGTACAATATACGTACACTGTAATTACTAAAAAATATACATTTATTTCGCAAAAATTTTAATTGTACCTTTTTTCCACTTATGTATTTTTTTAAAATTTTATTTATTTCTTATAAAAATTAAATTATAGCCTTATAGTTGTGGGTGGGCCCCCTTTGTCTCCTGGCAACCAATATTTTTAGACCCAGTCCGCCACTGAACCTGACCACATACCTGTAGCCCATACCCAACTCTAGAACATGTGGACCTATAATTTCAAGCCCTGCATATACTTTCATGGCATAGTAAGAACGGAAAAGTGCAACACTTATCCTTTACTGTCTTCAGCAACTTACTTCAGTTCCTTTGCCTTTTATTAACAAGAACAACAAGTTTCATCAAACATGTGGTAATGTAATCAAATGAAAACAGCAGCTCTTTCACTGTGAAGAGAACGAGTGCATGCCAAAGAATCACACCTTAAGGAACCCCAAGTACACCCATCTCTCTGCAATGTGCTGGATACACTCCCGGGTATCAAAGTTAATAAGGTCATGGATAAGAGATCTGATGTCTCACAGCAGAACTGTCAAAGGCTCGTGTCTTCGGGTTATGATGCTGTGTTTACTGGTAAATACAGACGTTTAGGAGCAATCTGCAGTTTCTGGACGACAAACTCTGAAAATGTTAGCAGCAACAAGCTTCTCCCAAACATTTCTAAGTATTTACCAACTTACATGGCGCGTCATATCTCAACAGAACGAATCATCAGTTTATGGACTATATAATAAATACTGTCCATAATGCACACAGGGTGTTGTGACTCAATGTAATAATGAGATGTATTTACACAGTCACCTTTATGAGAATTTTCAACGCAGCTCTTGCACTAAATAATTAACCACAGGTTAAAAACGTTCTTGCATTCACAGGACATTACAATTTAAAAAAAGCACAGAGCATAAAGATATACATTTAAAAGGAAGGCCTTCGCTCTTCTGGGATGTTATGCTGAACATCCCAGAAGAGCAAAGACCTCAACCATACCACAACAGAAGCCTGAAATCTCACATTTCAAAGAAAATCTGTGATAATGTACAGTTGGGTAATTGACTTGGGGGGGGGGAACCACCACCACCACCACCACCACCACCACCATGAATTTGTAGAAACAAAGGGATGGGTGTACAAATATCAAAGTAAGCAAGTCACGTAACTCACCAGAATGGGATGACCGGCAAGAATCTTGCAGCTTGAAGGTGAAAGGGATGTGGACCTTCATCATCTTCATCTGAGGGATTTGTGGTTGCACAGGATGAACGGCGCCGCCAAACACAAGTTCATCCCCGTGCAAACGGAACACCATCATATTCCTACAAGAAAATGATAGGTCACAGCCACGATGAAACACAGATGTTCGGAGAAAAACTTACAATGCCTGCTTTCCTGTACATAATTATATTTGTATAGACAGGCTAGATAGAACTATGACTTAACAATTATTCAACTTATTGAGGCTGTACAAGAGATAAGAGACATAGATACAGTCCAAGGCAGTTTATGTGGAAGTGAGGTGGACAAAGCCACATTATGGCATTAAGTTATCCTTTGAAACTCATCATTCAACCAGCCTCCATTGTCATCTATCAGTGCTGACGAGGTGTGCACAACGCACAGCCAGCACACATCACACCTTCAGGCTTCAGTACCGGCAACATCTCTGACTAAGCACAAAGCTGGACTCACAAACAGTCAAAGAACCTGCCTTCAACAATTCAGTGATTCGTCATTGTATTTTTTTTACACTTGACATATGAAGGATGTTCTAAAAGTAAGAGTCCCAAGGCCATAAAAATTAAATGAGAAGTTGTTACAACGTTAAATATAGCTCATTTATTGCAATTACATATGATTACTTTTCAACATAGACCCGAAGCACACTGACACATTTGTCATATTTTGGCACAAGTATGAAGTCTATGCCAACATTAATTTTAAAAACCGTACAGAGCTCTCTTATCAGATACCTGTACAGAGACATACATGGAAGTGCTACTAGCCTAGAACTAACTTTTTAAAGGATGATAAGTGTGATATGTTAACAGATCCCCACAGTATTTTGAATTGGTGGAGGAATAACTACCAGTTATTGAACGTACATGGTGTTAACGATGTTAGGCAGACTGAAATACATACAACTGAGCCTCTAGTGCCTCAGCCCGGCGCCTCTGAGGTTGAGATGGTTACTGAAAAGCTGAAAACATATAAATCACCATGTACTGATCAAATTTCAGAACTGATTCAAGCAGGAGGTAGGGCAGTACATTCTGAGATACATGAACCTACTAATTATACTTGGAATAAAGAAGAATCTCAGCAACAGTGCACCTATTTATAAGATGATGATAAAATAGATTGTAGTAATTATCAAGGCATATATCACTCTTATCAACTGCATGCAAAGTGTTACCAATCATCCATCAAGGTTAATTCGATATGCAGATCGAACTTCTTTTGGATCACTAATGTAGACTTTGACATAAAAGACTGACTAGTGATTAGATATTCTGCATTCATCAAATACTTGCGAAATAATGGCAATACGATGAGGCAGTATATCAGCTGTTTACAGCCTTTAAAAAAGCACGTAATTCAGTTACGGAACAGGTATTGTATAAGAATCTCACTGAAACCACTTACATCAATTAAAACATGTTCAAATGAAACCTATAGTAAAACCCAGATATATTTCCTATTCATGGTCTGAAACAAGGAGATCCTTTATCACCACTGATTTTCAATAATGCTTTAGAATGTGCCGCTGTAAGGGCCAAGTAAACCAGGAGAAACTGAAATGAATAGGGTGTATCAGCTTTTGGTTTAGGCTGGTGGTGTTAAATTACTGTGCAAAAACATACATTCTATACAGAAAAATACAGAACCTTTATTATTTGCTAGTAAGGAGGATGGTCTAGAAGCAAATGCTGAGAAAACAAAGTATGGTATATGTTCATGTCTCATAAACAAAATAAAGGACAAAATCATGATCTAAAGATTAGTTTGATTTCAGACCGCAGATTTCATTAAACTGCCAGTGTTGCAAACAACTCTGCAATGGTCAGCCTTGTGATAATAAAATACTCCCTGTGTAAATTGACTGTCTTATTTATGTTCATTTATATTTGAAGGAATGAAACTCTTACACTTGTCCAGAATAGCAACTACTGTATTTATACAAATGTAAGATCAGAATATTCCCCTTATTCATCACCTCAAAGAGCGTGGGCTCACCTCACAATCACATGCTATATTAAACACATTCTGTACAGCTATTTTCCAGAGAACTGTAGATATTGCAAAGGGGAGAGCGGGTAATCTCATATGCCCAGTAATCTTACATTCAGGTAAATAGAGAAACTGGGACAGAAAACACTGCATTTCAATCAGGAACTATTAAAAACTTAGCACTGAAATAAGATAACAATATCACTCCAGATTTGCAACATTAAATTAGAAACTATATCATTTATTTATGGTGGTAAGTCACTGGTAGGTACTACTGCAACACGTTCATGTGACTTGTAGCGTGTACTGATTACAGGAAATGGATTGGGCCCATATAATACTCAGAATGAGGTTGTCACTGTTTCCTCACCAGTCCACTCCAGTTCGCCATACACAATCAACGTTACATCGCATGCTAAACATCAATACAGTTCAAATGGTGACAGGAATAGCCAAACGTTTAAAGCTCAGTGGTTAACATGTGTACTGAAAATTTAGCTCCATATTATAATGTCATCCCAGAGTCCATCTCTGAGAAGATCTTTGGCTTGACTCTTTGTACCAAAACTTGGAACATACTATGGAATCCTGAAAACAAAACCTTCCTCTCTTTGTGTAGGAGGGCGGGTGGGTGAGTTGGTCAGTAGGGGGAGGGGAGAAAGAGAGACAGGGTCGGGGAATAGTATCACAGATCATTCCAATATTATTCAAGACCACAAAACAGCAAGAAAATAAAGAACATCTGCAAATACAGAAGAATGTGAGTGCTCTATGTAAAAACTTGAAAGGCCTTGATCTGTCACACTCACAGTCCCTCCACCCAGCTAAGTTGTGTAGTGCCATAATGTTTAAGCCTTCTTTAGAACATTGAGCATGTTCATTTTTCATATAAACAACAATGACATGATAACTACAAGTTTTGATGATAACAATAATCTCAAATGACTCCACAGATAAAGTGTGTTATACCTTCAGTGCCCAATCTCGAAGGTCTGCATTGAACAGAAGTAATGTTGTATTCTTTAAAATCAAGATAATCCAAATAAACAGTTTTTAAAATTTTGCCTGTACAATCACATTAAATATGTTTTTCCTAGTATCCATTTCAACATGTTTTCCATACCTAAATTGTATGCTTGAATTCATTAGCAATATTGATTACAATAAGAATACCTCTTTCTCCCATAACTACACCCTTAAGTCTATCACGTTCAAGTGTTCAAAATTAGACATCTAATTATTATACACAAAGTGAGGTTCTCACAATAGTGACTGTTATAATCATGGTCTTCTAGGACATCACACAGTTGGCAATACATTCTAAAAAATTTCAGCATGAATTTCTGCTGGTAAAAAGAAAATGTCGTCTACACCTTCATCGAACCCCAAAACAAACAATACAGAAATGAATTAAACGCTGGGGCGAATCTTCATTGCTTGGTATGTAAATTCAAAAGGATTAATTTCATTTATGAAGAGCTACCACAACTGTATTCAGAGAACAATGTATTTCAATTGAACCACAGTTAGCTGTGTATTTATGGTTTATGTAACGACAATGATAATTGTTCAGACTATGCTGCATCGACTGGTTGGATCAATGACAAAGGATATGGATGGAAGCTTGTGTAGCCTAATTTTTGGTATCACCATTATTTGCCTGGAGGGACTGAGGAAAACAAACAACTTCAGTCAGGATAGGAGGTCTCCGAGGCAATATTTAAATCCAAGATCTTCTGAATTCGAAGCAGGAGTGCTAACCACCCAGCCGGGTCATTCATCACTTTCCAGACATACCTTCGGCTGACCTGTATTTTCATATTAACCAACAGTGGTGGCATATATACACGCATATTATTAGTTGCTTACCGCATTATAAATAACACCATTGCACAGAAACAAATCAACACCGCTAACACCGAAAAAATATTTGACAGTTCTGCAACAGACACAAGCATGGCTGTCATTGCAACCATCATTGTGATATTTTGACATTTGACAGTTGGGTCCGAAACGTAAGGCAAATATAGAATACCACTAGAAACACACGCAACACCACCGAACACGTATGATAACAGCCATGTCGAAGGCGGGTGACATACGTGAAACTGCTAACATAAAAACACAAACTTAACCAGCCGCCTCCATCTTCGACGTGCGTGCCCTATCCACTTTTCGCTACCCGCTGCAATGCCACCACATCTAATACACGACAGAACTATATACCTTTGATCCACGGATGGCACGATAGTGCTACCACGGAGAATTTACCACGGATTACTACCACGAACTCTGATAATCAATGCAAGAACTTTCACCACGACATTTTGCATTACAAATTGTTCTTGGGAGGAAAATAATATTCACATGGTATAATGTAATTATAATAACGTAATCCATATTACATATGCTGGCATAGGATATGATTTCATACGAGTTTCAGCCTAAGCACTGTATTTGTATTGTTTAGGAAACTATGCCAGGCCCGTGACATTTTCTATCGGAACTCGACTCAGGTACAAACTGACGAACTTGTATGACATCTAGTGGGAAACTTGGTAACAGATGTCATTCGTAACATCGATATTTTTCTTATTTCTGACCATAGCAACAATAAATTTTGTGGTAATTTTATTTCAGAGGGTTCGGTTAGGAAGACAAATGTCCGCACAAAATAAACTGGTATCTTTAGAATTTGAAGTTTTTGGAATAGTACAAGGTAAATATTGTCATTGGACGTCAACATTCTGTTTATAGTTGCAGGTTGGTAGTTCCCATCCACAAGATAGCGACAATTTCGTTCAGGAAGGATGTAAAGTTACCTCGCTTCTATGTCCTTGCTGCATGACTACACGATCATGTATCAGTATGCTTGCATGAGTGGGAGGGATGTGGATACATCGCGTATGACACTAGCGGGTTAGGCAGGGTCACAGGTTACCTTAATAAAACAAGTAACTGGAAGCTTGCCTTGTGTGATAAGTCGTCGTGTTGCTTGGTAAATATGTACCAGCGTTTTAGAAGAATGTGCTTGCTCCCTCATCAGGGTAGAACAAGAGTCCTTTGAACCCAGGACAGTCGATGTGGGATTTATTATGGACTAAGTGGCCGTAAGACACGTTTTCTCCAAGTACTTGAGTTTTCTGCTGTCAGTATTATTCCAAAAATGTTCCATACTCATGTTTCATTTATCCACCACTGATGCTATATAATCCTAGCAACTGACAGCACCTTTAGATAACACGCTTCTCATTCACCAACCTCCCAGGCTACATGGTGTCACATACCAGAAACAAACAATATTCATAGTCATTGTCATGAGAACCACATATCTCACACAATCATGATATGGTTCAAAGCCTGTTCTGAACCAGGTACCTCCAGAATATAAATCAGGGACTGTAATAAATGTGTTGAACACCTGGCATACATATGTGTACCTAAATATTTTATATTGTATATCATATATCTGTATGAAGTGATTAGCATTTACAATATCCCAGTTGCAAAAAGTTAATTATAATTCAGTATGTTGTCATTTCCAATTAGAAAATGTTTACAGATGTACACAGCTCTTTCTTCGGGAACTGAGGGTAATGGGAGGGGTGCACATAATAAATTGCCACAGGTGGTTGTGTATTCCATGAGATATAAATTGCAAAGGACATACACAATATTACAAGTATATGTGAAGCCGACATACCAAAAATGTAATTTTACTGCCTTTGAATATTCTGTTTCAAATTTCTGATCTTCGTATTTTGTAGATTCAAAATCATAAATAAGGTTATGAAGGTATGAATGTATGTTAGCAATACAGTAGAACCCCCGTATCCGCGGTTTACCGCGGCCTGAAAATAATAACACATTCACTGCCAAAGTCGACCATGGTTGATTTAAGTATTTACGTTTTAATTTGCCAGTGTCGACTTTAGTCGATCTAAAGTTTACTCTGCGCTTTTATATATAGGGTTCGCTACTATCCGTGGTTTCGGGCATCCGCGGTAGGTCTTGGAACATATCACCCGCGGATACGGGGGGACTACTGTACTTAATAATCGTGGAATATGTCAGTGTCACTGCAATGAAAATCTACTGTCTACAATATTTAGTTCATTGTCATAGATATCGGTGCAGGAGTACACAAAGCTGTGTTTGTTGACTGGCTGAGGATAGGGACCAATGGTGGGCTCTTGTGAAGAAGGTCATGGACCTTTGGGTTTCATAAAATATGGGAATTTCATTGCTAGCTGAGTAACTGTTAGCTTCTCAAGAAGTGCTCTACTTCATGGAGTAAATTAGATAATTAGATCGTTGATCAATATTGTATTGGTTCAACTTCCTAAGGCTATACAGTACTGCTATCCTCAAGGTAAAGGATAGAAGTTTATTATATTTGACATTGCATCAAACTCTAATACAGTGCTACTGTTTCTTCACTGCAGTCTGTGGTGGTAAATAAAAATACTGTATAATATGGAATTTCTGTTCACAGACGTTTACAGACACTAAGTGAGGGTGGCACTATATTGGGGCTGTATTGGGATTTAACTGTAACTATTGTTACCAAGTTTAATTCTGTCTTTAGTTCTTACTGGTAGGAGCCTTAAAACTTACTAGTTACTTTATTAAGCATCAGCAGTGGGTAAGAAATAATATAAAGTGTTTGTAAATACTTATCTCCTACTGTCTGACAAAGTAATGGAGACTTGTCCTCCAGTAGAGATGTTCAGAATAATTAGTTGTTACAAGTGACTACCAGAAAAGCAGCTAGAATATGCAGTCAGTTTTTCGGTACCAAATATAACACTTTATTTTCTTGGAATGTATATGCCTAGGTAGAGATTTATTGTGAAATTGACAGAAATATGAGATTTGATAGATAACTGGACTAAATACAGATATATATATCTCCCAATATCTGTATTTATTTATACACATGTTCCAGTGTCTCTACCATGCTGAAAATATGAAAACTTGGGTCAAAATTCAGTGTGTACAATGGATTTTCCAACACTGGTATTTTCTTCTGGCAAACATTGCTTTGCCAGAAGTTCTGTGTGGAAGAGTGCATAGTAATGATGAAAAATCCAGTAGTTATGGTCAGAAGTTTGGTGTTTTTCAATGAACGAACCATTATACATGTTCCATTACTTGAGAATGCTTGGTTGATTGTTTTGGAGGAACATGTTGATAATGGATAATTGCTGTTATATCAAAATAACACAGCAGCTAGGTTCTAATGTTTCCATCTCCTAAGTTTGTAGATAGTGACTTTTCCATTGGAGGCTTTGGTTTTTTGTTTCTGAGGTGTACTGGAGGATCCCTGTTTTGTCATGATCAGTAGATTACTGTCTTCTGGGATGTGACACGATGGAATGTGGTAAAAATATAGTAACATTTTTGTGGAACCTGCTGCCTCCATCTACCTTGAAGATGGAGGCAGCGGGTTCACATGGAACATCAGTAAGTGTCTACCACATTACACAGCATCATATCCCAGAGGACTAATCTTCTATTTTCTCCTACTTTTGACAAATGCCATGCCACTAAAACACTGCACCCACAAAAACAAAGGTTGACTTACCAAACAGATGGTTTTCCAACAGCTGTATGCCACAAAACTACTGATTCGTACAGACACTTGACTCAACATACACCAACTGAGTTGACTGATTATTTAGAGATGGAAGTGGAAGATAGCTGATACAAACAGGCAGTCTTGTGTGTCACCCTCGGTTGTTGTCTTACTTCTGAGTTTGACCCTCTGTTCTAATTCCAGTTGACCTTTGCTGTAAAATCAACAGAAAGTTTTAATTTCACAAAGAAAATGAAGGAACAAATTCTAACACTTGCTTTTTTTTCTTTCAGGTGTTTTCTTCAGAAAGGTTTGTTTATCCTCCATAATACAGTTTTTAGTCACTGCTAATTCTCGTGACAATTTTTATAAAATTTGGTGTGATAGCATGCACTCATATTGTCCGGTGATTTTAAGATAGCATTATAGTACAACGTGAAGGTTTGGACAAATGATTGCATCAATCAATTGACCCAATCTTAAGCCAGTTCAGTCCCATTTCACAATCTCACATCTCTTTCCTTAAGATCCTTCTTAATACTATCGTGTCTTTATCTCAGTCTGCCAAGTAGCTACTCTTAAAGAAGTTTACCCATCAGAGCCACATATGTCTTATTTGCACCCTCAGAGTTTCATTTTGGGCTCATTAGATTACTCTGAAGTTAGCTACTCAGACAGTACTTTAAACACCTCTAGCTTTTATCAGTCCCTCAGAGTAAGAGGCGTTTGATAATAATGCAGAACAACTCTTAAAAGTCATTTTGAATTTTAATATGACAGGTGATATTTCTGGTCCAAGTAATCTTACCATAATAATTATTGCAGCATACAGTAGAAAGAGGCAAGCAGCTGGGGTTGCGAGGGTGGTGTATGAACACTGACCGAGGCACTGTGCTGGGTCACCTAGAAGGACAAGCAGCAAAGGTGGAAGAAATGTAAGTGGAACATGTCAAAGCCTTAGAAATCAACAGAAAAGTGTGCATAATTTAGACACATTATTGTATTATTCCTGTGGTGTCAGTATTTTTTGTATTTAGGGGAAAAGTATTGCACAAAGCATTAACATCAATTATATCCATGCAAGCACCACCAGAGGTGATAAGAAGTACAGATAAATGACACATGACATAACAGTGGTAGTAAGCACTATTTTATTCCTGATTTTATGGAATGGTCTATAGCATCATATAAGGTGTCTGCTTTCATGAGAATTCTCAACCCAGAATTTAGTCAACTCCACTGCGTGCCTCTGACATGAAGCCACTGAAGAGTGGTCATAACTTCCACCTAAATAACATGTGCTGCAGTGTGCGTAAGGAACATTTAAGAGGACTGAGTGGGGCAGCATATATTATGTACTTTTCTGAAGACTGAGTAGATAGATAGATACACAGAGACAGCTTTATTTGTCCCTGAGTGTAGGAAAATATTAAATTGGCTTGTGCCAACTCGATAGCCAACACTCTGGCTTGCATTCTGCCACAGATAACTGATCGGCTGGAGTGGGCACTTCAGTGGTAACCATTTTGTAAGGCGCACAGACCTCAGATGGTCTTAGCATGCTTGTGAAATGTACTCAGTTTAACAAAGGGTCCTATGTTTGTTTTCAGTACTTCTGAAAGTAGGTGTCATGGGAAAAAAATTGCTGAAATCTTTGTAGAAAAATATCCCTCATCAACAGTGCCATATAAAAGTGCTGTATTCAGAATAGCAGAGACATTTCAAACAACAGGTTCAGTGCGAGACAAAAGAAAAATGGACACTTGAGGTATGGTTTACATTAACTAGAAATGTAAACTGCCAAAATAACAGATATTGATGTTATCAAAATACAGTTGAACCCGGTTATAACGACATCGGTTTATACGACACCTCGTTCACAGCGTCAGATACTCTGTGGTACCAATTACTTCCTCACTGTTAACCGTAACATTATACTCCTCGATTATAACAACACTCATTTATAATGACACAAAATATTCAGTCCCTTTCAAGATGTTATAACAGTGTTTGACTGTGCATGTACAGTTCATGATAATCCATTGCATGACCTTAAAGTAAGAATCTGGTGTGCAGTGAGTTCGCACAAAATTGTAGGGCTTGTGTTTTTTGAAGAAGCAAATTCCTACCATCACATCAAATTAATCCTGACACCATTATTCAGGGAATTAAAGGAAGAAGATAAAAAATAGGACAGTCGAGTTTCTTTGCAAGAATTGAAGGACTCTTTTTGAAGAAAAATTAGTAATATTTCAAAACAGAAAGCCTCATCGTGTATTGAGAAATGTTATCAGAAGGTGCAGGTCCTACTTAGAAATTGGACGTCACCACTTCAAGACTCTTCTAAGACGATGTAAGTTGAACTGCAGGGTAGACACAGACCATAAGTTCCTTGTGAACATAGGTTTCATTTGTCAGGGACATGATAAATACTCCCTGTACTCTCATTATATGATGTTCTTCTTATTACTTCATGATTTATAAAATGGCATTAAACATTTGGAAACTGAGTGGCACCACTGAAGTTTATCCCAGTTAATGCTGTATGTAATGCAGAACTGTTATGAATTGTGTTCTGTTGCAGGAAACGCTGGTTGAAATACACTGGGAGTCCAATGTCCAAGATTGAAAAGACTGAATTTAGGAATGAAAAGAGCATAGATGACTATTCTTTAAATGAATTTAAAGTTCGCCACTAACTGTCATTACATTTTCCTCCTCGTGCTACAAATGTCATTTCAGTTTGTTTGTGTGTTGTATTTAGGGATTTTAAGACCTGATCCAATGTCAATGCCTTGTAAGATATTTCAGCACTCTGAAGGTGTTTTTGATGCAGGTCATACAGTATAGATATTGCTGGATCTTACTACAAACCCTTTCATTGACAGTGCCTCCAGTATTACCTAATATTTAAAGCCTTATTGGCATATTACACTAACACAGTCATTAAAATATATTAAGATCTTTTTTTTTTTTGTTAGTTTTTCTCTCACTTTTGCATGTTTCATGGACCTGACAACAGACAGCTAAGAAATCCTCCTTTAGGCACAATCATACTTCTCATTTATGTATGTTGGTTATATGCAATAAAAATGTTCATCTATGGTTATTTCTTACTTCTGTCAGATTCCAGCTGCAAATATAACATTGCTTGCTTCCTGAACGGAAAGCTTTGCATTATGAAATGCAGTTTTTACTGGATAATTATTTCTTCGTATATAATATCTACAACTAATCAATTATGGTTAATTATAATTATGAAACTTGAAAGTACATTATCAAAATAGCCAAAGATCAGCACTGGGGCTTTGCCAAGCTAGTGTATGTATTCTGATTCACATTACTATGATTGTTCTACTGAACACGGTAGAAAATCTGTCCTGAAAAGGACGCAGGTTCATTCAAAAAGTCTGTAAATTCCTACCAGACTACAACATGTCACATCCCAGAAGACGGTAAACTTCATGGTTGCCGTCATGAGAACATCAAACTTCAACAAATTCAGTGAGTAGCATCAGAGATAAGTGTACAGATAGACAGACAGACAGGCAGGCACGCAGACAGACAGAGATTGTTATTAAGGTGATGGTCTTCAGGAGTGTGACAGCACACATTGAGGTAAGTACCAATGTTTCAGAGGAACCTGCTGCCTCCACCTTTCCTGTAAGGTAATTTTATCTGCAGTAAAAGAACACCATGGACAGTATGGTATGCAAAACCATACAGAACACATCTGAGGAAGGTGTACTGCAATATCATTTACACGCTTGTAAGCATTTAGACACAATTTATACATTGTGTTTTAGTAATCGTGGCAGTTACATCTTTCATGTTTTGTATTCCAAACATAAGTGAAGAAACATTGTGGTCGAGCGTTTCGCGCTGCTGCTTCATATCCACGAGGACCCACCTTCGAATGCTGGCATGAAACCCGGACACCCTTGTGTGTTCCGTGGTTTTACTCAGTCCCCCCAGACAAATGGCACATTACCAAAAATTAGGCTTTTATTTCTGCCTTCTATATTTTTTTTCAATTCCCACTGATCACCCTACCGTTCAAGACCATATAGTCTGAGATACTGGAAGTGTTAAGTAAATGGCCAAGCCTGTGCTTAACTAACATGCCACTAAGGTGTATGGAGGAGTGGATGTATAGCTCCATGCATTCTTAACTTAGGCAACAGGTGGAGGTGTGTGGTCAGCTGCACACCCAAAGGACCTCTGGAACACACTGGACAGGAGGCTGGGTGGATCCCAAGTGCTTTCGGTATTGCAGATATTACACCAGATGAGTGGAACACAATCATTAATGGTGAAAATGAGAAGATTTAAATTGATTCTGTCATAGCATATTGCAAAGCACCATTAGAGAATTTAAAAGGGACGAGTGTGAAAGGTACAAAGAACCTCATGCAGGATGACCTGTAATCCTGCAAAGATTCGAACTGGCACCTCTTGAATACAAGTCATCAACCTGCTTGCTTGCAAGGTTCAGTGAGTGAACACCAGAGAAGAAGAATGTAACGAGACTGCAAATGGTGTAATCCATGATGTGGTACACAGTTAACCAAAGTGTTGTTTATTTTCAAAATGTCATATGGTTTTCATACTACACACACAACTGTAACTTCATTTACACCACGAGAAAAGCACGGTCTTCCTTGCACCAATTTTCATGAAACTCCTAAATGCTCAACATCATTATACAGGATATCTGTAGTTTTATATTGCTACATGAAATAAAGAGTGGGGAGGGAAATGTATATACATTGTCGTAACATGAATGAGAGACATGGGATAGTATAGTTGAGACTGGAAATTTGGAATCTGAGGGGTATAAGGAGAGGTGTAGACAAAGGAAGGTGAACCCTACATAAAGAAGAAGAGAATGAGATACACGCACTGTTGAAATGTAAAGAGACACAGAGATGGAGGGCAAAATTTTTAACAGTAGGTTAGATATGAATAGCACACAAGAAAATACCTATTTTTACCATGGACATCCTGTTGTGTTTGTATATATTACAATGTAGTTATCACTCGCCATCAAACCCAACTATTTATCATGTTTTATCAGATAACATGGCTACACGTTTTGACCACTAAGTGGTCGAAACGTGTAGCCACGTTGATAAACCGTAATAAATAGTTGTGTTGGTGGTGAGTGATAATTACCTCATAAGCAAGTACCTAGTTGCACCAAGATTATAGAACTGCAAAATTTGAGTAAATTTATATACAAAACGAAATATGACTGGGAAAACCAAGTGGGGGGCGGGGGTCAGTGGCAGCAGGAAACTATGCAAAGTTTAGAGAAGCAAGGACACGAAGCACTGTGAATAAAAATACTTTATTGTGCAGAATAATTTAGAGTAAAACCTCTTATATAAATAATAGATAGTACAAGATAAAAAAACAGACATCAGTAAATGAATATACTGGTAAAACCTGGTGTTAGCAGTCACATCCAAAGAAACATACTTGAGACACAACAAATAAATTTGATTTGAAATTTGATTTCATGCTCAGCATCATTACGTGCAGATATTTTATACCGAGTTTCACCCAAATCGGATAATAAATATGGAAAAGTACAGACAGAAATCCACTTACACCCCTAAGTATGGCTTTCACTGCTCCAATTTTCACGAAACTCAACATGGCTCATTAAATTGTTACCAACATTTCCTGTACCGAATTTTATCCAAATAGGTCGAAACATGTAAAAAATAAGGGCAAGATATCATTGCTGCTCTTAAGAAATATATGGCTTTCGTTGTACCAATTTTCATGAAAATCAGGGTGGCATTACTTGGAGATTATCTGTTGGTAATGTAACCTGTGTCGGCCAAGAAACATGGAAAGTAAGAGTTAAAAATGGTAAAACAGGTAAAGTTCACCCTGTAACATACCATGAAGGCACAGCTCTACTCTTTCTTTAACCGAGAGCTAGATAGGGGTGGGCGGTCAACCTCACGCCCCCGGGAAAGGGATAATAAGCGGAGAAATTCGTTTACCCCCGGAGTCACTGAGCCGAGTTTCACGAAACTCACGCCGACTCGACAAATTTTTGTAACGAATTCCATACCGACTATCGTGAAAATCCGAATAACGACTTGGTCGCTGATACTACGTCACAGACGGATGGACATAGTCTCCACGCAAGGCGTTCTTTTTTAGTCGCGACTAATAGCTTCGTCATGTCTGTCCGTCCGTTCGTCTGCATGGAACTCGGCTTCCACTGGACGGATTTTCATGAAATTTGATATTTTAGCATTTTTCGAAAATCTGTTGAAAAAATTCAAGATGCAGTAAAATCTGACAAGAATAACGGTACTTTACATGAAGACCTATGTACATTTATGATAATATCTCGCTGAATTCTTCTTAGAATGAGAAATATTTCGGGCAAAAGTTGTAGAGAAAATCAAAGCACACATTTTACGTCCAATAACTTTTTCCCCGAAAATCGTGCCCTTTGTGCGTTAATGTGAAAAAAAAATATGGTAGAGCCAGACAGGCCATAGATGACAATACAATACGTCGCATGCAAGAATACAGACACACACTTACAATATTTAATATTTATTGCATTTCCACGGCAAAAATGATTACGCGAACGCGCCTCATTGTTGCGTTATACGTACATTGCCTGTCTTGTTTTCTCCACACACACAGTAAACAGGTGTTATTCGTGTTTTGGAAGTAGCCGTTAATGCCAGGCGCTAGTAAGCAGAATTACAGAACATGGCAAGCCCCCGGCAACTAGGCAGCGTGTTGGTAGTACTGCGACATTGTCAGCACAGTGTCTACCTGCCTTCAGTGCTGGTTGTGGCGGCCGATGGTAACACACGTGACAGCGCTCTGGCAACTGCTGCGGGTCACCAAACGGTAAGTAGAACAGCTTGCTGGTAAGGACACTGTTACAGTCCATGCCTTCATGGCTTTCGCAAGACTGACAACTGGCAGGCTGTTAACTGATAGGAAATGATACCGCTGGAATGTCCGTCCGTCTGTCCGTACATATACCAGCGCGGCTCCCACTGCACGGATCTCCATGAAATTTGATATTGGATACTTTTGTGAAAATCTGTCGAGAAAAATCCAAATTTTGTTCAAATCGGACAAAAATATCGGCCACTTTACATGGAGACCTAAGCAAGGTACATTGTTGCCGGCGATATAAATTCGTCACAAAAGCATTCTTATGCAACACTTAATATTTTTATATTGTTGAGAGTGACGTGTAGCTCAACAATACACACATAACGAAAGTTGCGTTCCCATTTCAACAATGATTTCTCGAACAAGCCTCAATATTATACGTACATTGCGTAGCTTGTTAAAAAATTCCACTGGCGTCTGTCACTAAAAACTGTTGAACAATGCCGGTTTTCAGCCACATTCGCCCACAATGAAGTCCACTTCTCTTAAGCCATAAATGGACTCTTGTTAATTTCATATGTATATAATACTAAAACCAAGCATAATTCGTAACAATCCCAGTTACTGGGAGTTATTTTTTGTGAAGGGCCCCGCAGCAGATGCTACGGACGCACCGCAGCCTTGAGGTTTATTGTGCAACCCTGTGATGTAGATGATTAGTTTTTTTCTTTTCATTTTTCCTTGTAATTGAGCACCGGTTGAATGAAATTGACAGGAGGAAAACCAAAGTACTCGGAGAAAAACCGCCTGAGCCATGGCACGGCCTTTGTTACTGGGTTATTACAGGAATGAAACCAGCAGTCCTTGGAATGTCACTGCAAATGATTACTCAATCATATTTGGTTTGCATTCCACTATACTGAGTACTCCGTCCTCTTACAAGTAATAATCAGCTAACTGTAATATTTAACGACGATTTATCATCTTCAAAACACTAAAGATCAGGAGATGTATGTAGAATAATATAATAACTTCGCCAGTTATTTTGTGTGATTCTGAATTATGGTTTGTTACTTTGAGCGAAGGTGGGCCAGGATAGCTCAGTCGGTATAGCGACTCGCTACGGGCTGGAAGGTCCGGGGATCGAATCCCGGAGGGGGCGAGATTTTCAGCACCCGTCCAGACCGGCCCTGGGGCCTACTCAGCCTCCTGTACAATGGGTACCGGGTCATTCACGGGGGTAAAGCGGCCGGGGCGTGGCGTTGACCACCGACCCCCGTCTAGAGCCGTGGTTTAAGAAAGAGTAGAGCTATACCTCTACTGCCCCTCTGGGCCTTCATGGCCTGTTCTAGGGAGAACTTTACCTATACTTTTTACTTTGAGCGAAGAACATAAGCAAAAGTGTTTGATAACAAAGTACACGCGATAATATCTAGAACCAACAGGGATGACGCAAGTGGAATATTTGGGGACACACAGTACCTCCAAAAGTCATAAATAGACAACCTCGCGATGTTTGGAAAGTGAAATAGAGGTTAAGATGAGACAGACATGTCGCTCTGGTGGGAGTGCCAGTTGGTAACCGAGTTGATGCACGGATAAGATAATGATTGGGTCTTGGGGGAATCCGTCGTGAGGGTACGAGGTGGATGAACATGACTCAGCATCTTGTCCAGTGGTAGGTTTTGGTATTAAAGTGTTGAACTTTAGATTGTATTATCAGCAACTTAGTTCGCTATGCACTTAGTGGGTTATCAGCTTAAGTTGCATGGTACTTAATGAATGATGCATTGGAAATGAGTCGTCACGGGACGGTGTGACCTATATTAAGGTAGCAGCGTTTCCATGAGGGCTCTAAGAAGAAATTTCTTCTCTGTAAAGTTAATATTTTTTGTGGATCACTTTACGACGCTGCCAGAAAGCCAGATTATGTAGCGTCGAATGTTAGGTTGATTCATGAATGATGACGTAAAAAACCAACAAGTATCAGTCGAACACAATATATATTTGTTATAGAGAGCCAACAGCTACAAGTTTCGGCTTTTAACTAAGCCTTATCAGGCTGTAGTACAAGATTTAACAGAATGTATAATGTATAAAGCATGTTTGCATATTATACCTTCTTTTAAATCTTGTATAGCCTGATGAAGACTGGGTAAAAGCCGAAACATGTAGCTGTCGGTTCTCTATAACAAACCTTTATATATATATATATATATATAATATATATATAGTGCTCGACGGACACTTACTGATTTTTAGGTGCTTTCGCACAGTTGCGAAAAGCGCCTATTACCTTCGTCATGTCCGCCCGTCTGTCCGCATGTATCAGTGCGGCTCTCAGTGGACGACTTCCGCGAAATTTGAAATGGGGGAATTCTATGAAAATCTGCCGAAAAAACTAAAATTTGATTAAAATCGGGCAAAAATAACGTTTTATTGTTGCCGGCGACTTTACATGTTCATAAAAGGGCTCTCTTCCTGTGAAGTGGTATCAGGCTGTTAGGATAGCTGAGGAGGTAAAAATATTACGCGAAAGCCCCACAATGTTATGTTATACGTACATTTCGTATCTTATTACATAATTAGCACAACGGAATGAGTCATGTTAAGAGAATGATGAACTGTAAAGGATTTGATAGGAAGCAGTTGTTGCCTAGTCGTGGTGGTACCCCGACATTTGCCCAAGTTCATGCCTGGCGCGCCAGGCAGTCGGTTACAAGGTTAAGGTAGAGCGCAGTCACTCTGACGTCAGTACAGACCTACCGCTGATTGTCAGTTCTTGTACATACAATGGCACAGTTGCTAATCACTGTCTCAAAGGCTTATAAGACTATATATATCATTACCGCACACACAAAAATTCTAACTGAAATTAAAAGTGGACATTGGCTGAAAAATCTGCTTAACAATTACTGTTGCTCAGGCCCGTAGTCAGACCATGAACACAGTGTTTGCAGCGGCTTCCAGTACGGGTGCTTATAAGTACATACGTTTATATACGTATATAATGCTCTGTTGAATATCCTACATACATAAAAAGAAGAAAGGCAAACTGGATTGGTCACATCTTGCGTAGAAACTGCCTTCTAAAACATGTGATTGAAGGAAGTTAGAAGGAAGGATAGAAATGACGGGAAGACGAGGAAGAAGGCGTAAGCAGCCACTGGATGACCTTAAGGAAAGGAGAGGATACTGGGAATTGAAAGAGGAAGCACTAGATCGCAATCTATGGAGAACTCGCTTTGGAAGAGGCTACGGACCTGTCATAAGACAGACTACAGAATGAATGAATAATGCTCTGTTATACATATACTGTGTATATATTATGTATACATAAGCGTAAAAAGCGCCTTTGTCAGGACCACAATATCAACACTTTAATCACACAACGCGCTCTGTAACACTGCGCAAAATATACTGCATATACACACATTTTTGAAAATGAGCTGTTTCCAACCACCGCGGTTCAACAGAGACAAAACGTGGATGCGGTACGTGTCGCGCGTATTTTAGCGGGCTTTTCAACAAGTTTGTCTTCGATATTTTGCAAATTCCTAGGTGGTGCAGCCACCTGCAGCCCCCTGGCTGTGGGCCTGCGGTTAATGACTTCATGCAAGGTACGTCTGATTGGAGTCACCTTCAGCAAAACACACACATATATTACGACTTCCATTTGTATGAATGACATATTTATAACGCGTCCTTATCGTGTCTCTGTTTACTAAATGTACGTACGAACAACACCCAGGGCACACAACGGCTTCGTGTCGAGGTATAGACTGCAGGCTCACTCTGAAGTCCTAACAGCTTCTCTGTATTGACGTGCAGCCTGACTAGAAAAGTGTACGTAAAATAGTAATAGTAATACCTAATCCCAGTGGCCGCGCGGTCTAAGGCGTGGGTCTGCGGCCGCTCGCTTACTGGGATTGTGGGTTCGAATCCCGCCTAGGGCATGGATGTTTGTGTTGTGTTTGTTGTATAAGGACGGTAGCATGGAACGTAAAGTGACATGAAGGACGAAAAGGATTTAAACAGTTCAAAAATGGATCAAAGGGGAAAAACCCCGAACAGACAAAAAAAAATAAAATATCCCACCGGGGGCATGGATGTTTGTGTTGTGTTAGATGTATGGACGATAGCATGAAACATAAGGTGACATGCAGGACAAAAAGGACTTCAACAGTACAAATGGATCAAAGAGGAAAACCCAGGAATTAATAATAATAATAAAAAAAAAAAAAAAAAAAACACCGGGGGCATGGATGTCTGTCTCTTGAGAGTGTTGTGTGTTGTCAGGTAGAGGTCTCTGCGACGAGCTGGTCACTCGTCTAGAGTCCTACCGAGTGCGGTGTGTGTAAAGTGTGTGATCGTGGAGCCTCGAAAAATGAGGAGGCCTAAGCCCCTAGGGGCTGTAGAGCCATTAGAAAAAAAAGTAATACCTCCTACATGTATTTTAAATTCTAATACTTATTTTAAACCATATAATTTTCATATTTAATACTTTACCCATGCATTGGTTCACTAAATTTTGTAACATCTCCATATATTTATTCTTCGTAACGCACCTCCCTGAGTATGGCCACATGAGTGGCCGAAACATGTAGGAGGTATTACTACGTTTATAACATGTTTTCATAAACTTGTGTGCATTTGTTGGTTTTAGTTACCACATCTAGAAATTATGAACTTTAAAAAGCAACTATTTATCGAATTTCCTTTTATTTGCCTCTACAATTTAATATTCGTTGAGCGTAGAAAATCACGTTTTTTCAATTAATATATTAATTTCGCCGCCCCTTTGACTCTGCGTCCCAGGGCGGCAGCACCACACGTCCCCCCCCACCCCCAGCTACGCCCCTGGTCACACAACATTTAAGGATCTTACATCAGGTGGCGAAACTGGCCGTTCGAATGTTAGCACAAGTAAATTGGAAGAACTGTGAATCTTGTTGCTGTCCGTAAACAAGGCAGGGGACAATCAGAACACGTAACTCGTGTCCCGAAGCATTTCTCTTTAAGATAAACGTAAAAAAATTGTTCGAAACGTCGGGAACCACTCACCCGACAAAGCGTCACGTCCAGGAAAATTTGAATCCTTAAGGAATGGAACTGATTCAAAAGTAAAGCTGTCCCTGTCCACGCTATGACGGCACATAGGGGGAATAGAGTTTTAGCTCCACTCATTCTTCACCTCGGCGCTGGATAAATGGGAGTGGTCATCTTCAGTCCCCGGCCGCTTTACCACCAGGAAATAATCCCGGTACCCATTAAACAGGAGGCTGGTTGAGCCCCAGGACCGGTCTGTTCGGTTTTTAGAAGACTAGAAAATCTCTTACACCTACAGGAATTCGAACCTCGGACCTTCCAGCCCATAGTCTAGTCACTGTACCGACTGAGCTATCCCGGCTCCTTGGAATCGATTCAGAGCCCTAAAATTCGCTGTATTCACCTTCTATAGCGAACAAGTGTGTCTGCTACAGACACGCACATGACAATGACAGTAGGTACGTCGTGAGACTTCAGTCTACTGTCATTGTCATGTGCGTGTCTGCTACAGACACGCACATGACAATGAGAGTAGGTACGTCGTGAGACTTCAGCCTACTGTCATTGTCATATGCGTGTCTGCTACAGACACGCACATGACAATGACATTAGGTACGTCGTGAGACTTAAGCCTACTACTAACGACTGAATTACGTTGCATCGTGCTCGTGATATTTCGTGAAGACAACCGTCAATTGTTTCAGTCGTCTTGTCTCATCCATGGGCAAAATGGGAGGTAACGAGTGATTATGCGACCCCACAGATGTGTAACACTGCATGACAACAGATAAGAGGATTCAGTCCTGCGGTGGTCACAACAAAAATACCACGCTATACAGGGTGTTCCGTATAAAGCATGCTGAACTTCAGGACGTTATTATATGAGTTATTTTAAGTAAAAAATGTCATATCAACATATGCCATATCGTGATAATTACATCGCTATGAGTGTTTGAATGTACTACATGGCTGTAAACAAAAATTATTTTTCCCCCCATGGCTCGACAGCCCCTAATGGGCCAGGGCCTCCTCATTATCGAGGTTTCACTATCACACTCAGACACACCACACTCGGTAGGACTCCTCTAGACGAGCCATCAGCCCGTCGCAAAGACCTCTACCTGACAACACACAACACTCACAACAGACAGACATCCATGCCTCCGGTGGGATTCGGACCCACGATCCCAGCAATCGAACGCCCGCAGACCCACGACTTAGACCGCGCGGCCACTGGGATCGGCGAAGGAAAATTTTACAATACGTGAATTTCATCGTACTGTACGTACAGAAACAAAAACGAAAGATAAGCATATTCATTACGTCTTAACCTGCTGTACATGTCTGATAGCACCACACAACAAACGCAGCAATTCAGTGCCACTCTGCAGCATGTACATCATTTTAACAAATACTGTGGAGCAATAGTGATGGGTGAAGAGCCCAGTGGCCGTGCGGTCTACGGCGTAGGTCTGTGACCGCTCGCTTGCTGGGATTGCGGGCTCGAATCCCGCCAGGAGCATTGATGTCTGTCTGTTGTTGAGGGTTGTGTGTTGTAAGGTAGAGGTCTCTGCGAAGCCTCGTAAGGGTATACCATGACCCGAATACGGGCCGAAGCGCCACGGGGGGGGGGGGGGGGGGGGGGGAATAGGGGTGGGTACGAGGCAGTAGTTTTTGTCACATGTGGGAATAAGCGTGAAGGTGGCCGTGTTATGGCTCAGGCGGTTAGTCACCGGCCTCTCACCGCGGAGGACCGGGTTCTATCCCGAGTCAGCCACGTGGGATTTGTGGTGGTCAAAGTGGCACTGGGACAGTACTTCGGTTTTCCCCTGTCAATTTCATTCCACCGGTGCTCCATTAGACGGAAAAATGAAAAAAAAAATTGCACAATAAGCCTTAAGGCTGCGGTGCGTCCGTAGCATCCGCTGCGGGGCCCTTCACCACAAAAAAAAAAGTGATGGTGGTTCATAACAACTGATACTGTGCAGATATACAGTGTCTTGACACATTAGAATGTTAGTAGCGATGTAACGGTTGATAATAGGGCACATGTTGGTGTAACATTTTGACTCACAAAATTACATCCTGAAGTTGAGCACACCTTATGCGGAACACCTGTATTCAGTCAGCATAACATGTGCCCCCATATTTTGTCACCTCGAATTCATGTTTTGATAGGTTATGTTATCATCATCATCAGGACTCTTACTGATCTAACTTCATGTACATCTGTCTATTACACTGTATTTTCTATTGTTCGTGTTCACAGTTGCGTAATAATTCCCATTGCTGTCGCCTGTTTTGAAACATGATTCACAGTCAGAGACTTTTGGAGTGCCTTAAAATAGGACACAAAGGATTAATTTAACATGTTTTTCAATTCATCATTAACTCAATTTCTCCACACGACGGTATTAACGCAGGTGCTATTGAAAGAGTAAATAGATAGGTGATCCGATATGGAAACTTCTTAGAGGAGCTTTGTAGCCTGTTCTACAATTCCGACATACAAGTAATATGGCTTAGCTGGCTAATACGCATTGTCCACTTTACCAACTTAACACCATGTTGCACACATCTCGTCATTCTAATGCACGGTCCGCGTTTCATCGGACATGTGATTGCGATCATACGTAACACATCATTATCTGACGGAGTACTTGTGTTACACACACAGCATCCTCTGCATATACACCATGCACTGTAACATGATGCTCAAAATGACTGCAGACTTGACACAGTTCTACAAATTCCATGTCATAACGAAGGAATTAATTACAGGCCAAACATAACTACTGTATTTAATATTGTATTCACCGTGCATCTTGTATAATTTAAAATTAAAACCAACTAGATGCACAATCACTATTAAACAACTTTAATATTAGATTAATTAACCCGACATGTTTCGGTCAGGTACCTGACCATCTTCAGGGGTACACTACATTAAATTGCGTAGTCCATATGTAAAACACACATAAGATATGACCCTGTATGGTCTAGTCATATATAAAGTTTTTCACAAGTCACTAAAAATCACTAAAAACTTGTTTAAAAAGTAGTCAACACTTGTAATCCCACAATAGTTCCACCTTTTATAAAACTTATAGCACTGTTGTTTTATAGTAATTAAGCATATTCACTTATGCGTCCTGTTTTTCATATCGAAGTATGTCTCGTAGAGACGATGTGTAGTGTACCTTTTTATTGTGGATTTTCTATGTTTCTATGTGATTTTTAGTGACTTGTGAAAAACTTTATATACGACGAGACCTTATAGGCTCATATCTTATGTGTGTTTTACATATGGACTACGCAATTTAATGTAGTATACCCCTGAAGATGGTCAGGTACCTGACCGAAACATGTCGGGTTTAATGTAATATTACTATTAAAGTTTTTTAATAGTGAGTGTGCATCAAGTTGGTTTTAATTTCAATTAACAACTATTGTACATTTTATACTACATTCTCGCAACATGTTTCGACACAATAGTGTCATCTTCAGGCCAATGGTACAAGATTCATAAAAAGTACTGTATACAACTGCATTAAAATATATTAATAATTTAAATCTCAATTTTATATTCTCTACAGAAGCATAACATACGAATCCTCTCTTAACCGCATTTTAAACATTTTAAATATTATCATAACAAATCTGACACAGCAACATATATTAGTTTGAATGTAAAATTGAGCTCTCAATTCTTAATACATTTCAACACAATTGTATACAGTGCTTTTTACGGATTTTATATCATTGGCCTGAAGATGACCATAATGGGTCGAAAAATGTTGCCAAAATAAAGTACAGTCGAACTCGGTTATAACGTCATGCATGAAAAGGACTGAATATTTTGTGTCGTTATAAACGAGTGTTGTTATAACCGAGGAGTATAATGTTATGGTTAACAGTGACGAATTAATTGCTACCACAGAATATCTGACGTTATAGACGAGATGTCGTATAAAATGATGTCGTTATAACCGGGTTCGACTGTGTACAAGTATAATGCACACGAGTTGCGTTTGACGGTTATTAATAATTCCTTCGTTACTGCAAACAACATAATGGGATGACAAACAGAAATTTTTCATCTCAGTTTTAAAATGATAACACCTTCCTTCCTGAAAGGACCGAAATATTTTGAACAGTTGCCATGTTGTTATTTTCAACTTCCTTTACAGAACGTCTTAAACAAAACTTTCATCAGACCTGTGTCGTCGTATACTGGAGAACCTACTGTTCTATCTCCCACCACAAGTTTACATAACGGTCATGTTGGTACCACTGACCACAGAAAGCTGAGACAAGACGGGCAGTGTACGTATAAACATAAAACTGAGGCGCGTTCGCGTAACGACTGTTGCCGTGGAAAATCAATAAGTATTACATATTCTGAGTGTGTCTGTAGCCTTAGTTATCCAGCATGCAAAGCGCATGCGCCGTATTATATTGTCATCTGTGGCCTGTCTGGCTGTACCCTATTTTTCCACATTATCTCTCAAACGACACGATTTTCTAAGAAAATGTATGAACATAAAATGTGTGTTTTGATTTACTCTACAACTTTTGTCTGAAACATTTCTCATTCTAAGAAGAATTAAGCGAGATATTATCATAAATGTACATAGGTCTTCATGTAAAGTACCCGTTATTCTTGTCAGATTTTAATCAAACTTCAATTTTCTGGACAGATTTTCGAAAAAATACTCGAATACCAAATTTCATGAGAATCTGTGCAGTGGGAACCGAGTTGTTCCATTCGGAAGACAGACACGACGAAGCTAATAGTAGCTTTTCGCAATTTTGCGAACGCGCCTAAAATTGACGGAGACATGGAGGTATCCAGTGGCAAAACATTCATACCGAATCTCATGCAAATTGACCAATCAGCGAATCAATATATAGTTCATACAGCATACGTACGTACAAACACACGTTTCGATAATTCGGTTTTCAGAAAGGAGTACAACTGCTCCCTGGGACATGTGCAGCTGCTAAAAATGAAGCATTTTACAATGTGTCAAGCTTCGTTATAATCCGTGAAACAGAGTTGTTATGCAACGACAGTACTGCACGTGACGTCATCACGTTTTGTTGGGCCGAGCGGAAGTGTACCAGCAAGTGTCTCACCTTGACCAAATATCGTACATGTATGTAGATACTGGAATAAGCAGCTTACGTTCAGGAATTTGTTTTTCGAGAACGTCAAATAACAATATGGCAGCCTGCGAAAACGTGTTTTAGCTTTCGGTTTGGTAGTGACAAATAATGAAAAATGGTGTCAAATGTGGGGTTTTAAGCTGCGGGGAAAAATATAAAATTGAATGTGTCTGACAGCAAAGGGCTGAGATGACAACGTGTACGTAGCGTGCCTTGAAAAGTTGGTAATCAGCCTACTGAGATGGCAAACAGCTTCCCTACTGTTATGGAACCCAATGATTCACTGCCATGTACGTAAAAGCTTGTTACTGGACAGTTGCTATTTATTGCGATAATTATGTGGAACAAATAATGACACTGTGTGGGCAAAATGTAGAGTTTTGCGTGTTAAACCCGGTCCTACATATGTAATATTATTCAATCCGTGCACTGTGTTTATAATCATTTACTTATATATATGTATATATATCAACATATGCACGTAAATTTTATAAAATATAAAACATTTCTCATTCTAAGAAGATTTCAGCGAGATATTATCATAAATGTACATATGTCTTCATGTAAAGTACCGTTATTCTTGTCAGATTTTAATGAAACTTGATTTTGCTCGACAGATTTTCAAAAAGTACGCAAATATCAAATTTCATAAAAATCCGTCCAGTGGGAGCCGAGTTGTTCCATGCGGACGGACAGACATGACGAAGCTAATAGTCGCTTTTCGCAATTTCGCGAAAACATCTTAAAAAAACGAAGTACTCTTGAGAAAAACCTGTCACACTGCCACTTTGTCAACCACAAATCCCATGCGGACTGTCCTAGGACTGAACCCAGTCCTCCGCGGCAAGCGGCCGGCGACTCACCACCTCAGCCAAAGCCACGGCCCTGTTCGGTGTACTTTCGGAGATCCTAACCGCTTGAGTTAGATCGCACAGCTTTGTGTCACATGCAGTTAATGAAGCAGCTGTCATTTGTGTTATGTAGTGCAGTATTTGTAGGTTCATTACTGCTGTCAGCAGCACAATTTATGACTAGTTTACATCCCATCTATTCTGCACTGTTCATTAGATTTGCAACAGCAAGCGTGTGTCTTACTTGAGCAAAGATAAGAACCAATGAGATACGCAAAATCGAAAGGAACTCATTTGCAAAGCACGTGTTTCATAAACTGGAGTAGGCACTGCAATCTATTATTTTTTAGGCCGTTGTCTACATTATATAGGGACAAGTGGGGGAATTCCTATCATTGGGTAATTCCGATCGCTGCCATTTCCCGGAAAAAGAAATAGATAAGATTGATTTCAGCAGGCCTGTAACGGCAAGTCATAAACAGATACAAACTGACACACCAAATCTCACAAATATACAAGACAAAAGCCACAATTTTGAACCGAAAAATAACAAGCAGTTCCTTATTTACATAAGTTCTACACTTATACTCTTCTTAGGCCACATTCCCACGACAGGTATAACTGATAAATGCGCCAATAACTGTGCCCTGTACATGGAGCCAAGTGAACGACTGTCACAGTGTTCCCACAACTGATTCATTTGGCAAACGCTCATATCTCGATGCAGTTGCCAAATCTTTACCTGGTCACTGTGATCGTGTCCCCATGACTTACGCACTTCGCCACTCCACATGCGGAAGGATACTGATTGTCTACACACGTCACTGTGATCGTGTCCCCATGACTTACGCACTTCGCCACTCCACATGCCGAAGGATACTGATTGTCCACACACGTCACTGTGATTGTGTCCCCATGGCTTACGCACTTCGCCACTCCACATGCCGAAGGATACTGATTGTCCACACACGTCACTGTGATCGTGTCCCCATGACTTACGCACTTCGCCACTCCACATGCCGAAGGATACTGATTGTCCACACACGTCACTGTGATCGTGTCCCCATGACTTACGCACTTCGCCACTCCACATGCCGAAGGATACTGATTGTCCACACACTTATGCACTTCGCCACTCCACATGCCGAAGGATACTGATTGTCCACACACGTCACTGTGATCGTGTCCCCATGACTTACGCACTTCGCCACTCCACATGCCGAAGGATACTGATTGTCCACACACGTCACTGTGATCGTGTCCCCATGACTTACGCACCTCGCCACTCCACATGCCGAAGGATACTGATTGTCCACACACTTATGCACTTCGCCACTCCACATGCCGAAGGATACTGATTGTCCACACACGTCAATGTGATCGTGTCCCCATGACTTATGCACTTCGCCACTCCACATGCCGAAAGATACTGATTGTCCACACACTTATGCACCTCGCCACTCCACATGCCGAAGGATACTAATTGTCCACACACTTATGCACTTCGCCACTCCACATGCCGAAGGATACTGATTGTCCACACACTTATGCACTTCGCCACTCCACATGCCGAAGGATACTAATTGTCCACACACTTATGCACTTCGCCACTCCACATGCCGAAGGATACTAATTGTCCACACACTTATGCACTTCGCCACTCCACATGCCGAAGGATACTGATTGTCCACACACGTCACTGTGATCGTGTCCCCATGACTTACGCACTTCGCCACTCCACATGCCGATGGATACTGATTGTCCACACACTTATGCACTTCGCCACTCCACATGCCGAAGGATACTGATTGTCCACACACGTCACTGTGATCGTGTCCCCATGACTTACGCACTTCGCCACTCCACATGCCGAAGGATACTGATTGTCCACACACTTATGCACTTCGCCACTCCACATGCCGAAGGATACTGATTGTCCACACACGTCACTGTGATCGTGTCCCCATGACTTACGCACTTCGCCACTCCACATGCCGAAGGATACTGATTGTCCACACACGTCACTGTGATCGTGTCCCCATGACTTACGCACCTCGCCACTCCACATGCCGATGGATACTGATTGTCCACACACTTATGCACTTCGCCACTCCACATGCCGAAGGATACTGATTGTCCACACACGTCACTGTGATCGTGTCCCCATGACTTACGCACTTCGCCACTCCACATGCCGAAGGATACTGATTGTCCACACACGTCACTGTGATCGTGTCCCCATGACTTACGCACTTCGCCACTCCACATGCCGAAGGATACTGATTGTCCACACACTTATGCACCTCGCCACTCCACATGCCGAAGGATACTAATTGTCCACACACTTATGCACTTCGCCACTCCACATGCCGAAGGATACTGATTGTCCACACACTTATGCACTTCGCCACTCCACATGCCGAAGGATACTAATTGTCCACACACTTATGCACTTCGCCACTCCACATGCCGAAGGATACTAATTGTCCACACACTTATGCACTTCGCCACTCCACATGCCGAAGGATACTGATTGTCCACACACTTATGCACTTCGCCACTCCACATGCCGAAGGATACTGATTGTCCACACACGTCACTGTGATCGTGTCCCCATGACTTACGCACTTCGCCACTCCACATGCCGAAGGATACTGATTGTCCAAACACTTATGCACTTCGCCACTCCACATGCCGAAGGATACTAATTGTCCTCACACTTATGCACTTCGCCACTCCACATGCCGAAGGATACTGATTGTCCACACACTTATGCACTTCGCCACTCCACATGCCGAAGGATAATAATTGTCCACACACTTATGCACTTCGCCACTCCACATGCCGAAGGATACTAATTGTCCACACACTTATGCACTTCGCCACTCCACATGCCGAAGGATACTGATTGTCCACACACGTCACTGTGATCGTGTCCCCATGACTTACGCACTTCGCCACTCCACATGCCGAAGGATACTGATTGTCCACACACGTCACTGTGATCGTGTCCCCATGACTTACGCACTTCGCCACTCCACATGCCGAAGGATACTGATTGTCCACACACTTATGCACTTCGCCACTCCACATGGGATCGCAACAAGCCTCGACCTGATAGGTAAACAAATATTGGCGATTCCTTTGAGTTGTGTCACATTTACCGACAGCCAGCGGGAAATGGGTAGGCGGCCGATATTTGTACATGTACACCGTTCCCACGACGTGACAAATATCCACAAGTGGCAAATGTTTGTAAAATATACGAGTGGTGGGAACATGGCTTAAGATGAAGATCTTAAGTGACTGTAATAATAGACAATGCATACAGCTTACAGTGTTATGCAGTACGTAAATTAGTATTACAATTCTCTTACGTATTCAAATAACATACGATTATGACGCAAAAACAGAAAGCGTGAAAAACTTACTATTCAACAAAAGACATGGTTAACATTTGTTTTGCGTGATTTGAGGTATTCACAGCTGTTGGGACAAACATTCGAGTATTCTAGGATACGCCATCGTGTCGACTGGTAAATTGATTTCTCCTTCCCAAACATGTATTATTACATATACACGCTAATTCCTACCCTCACTCTCACCACGAGAAATATCGGCTCACTCCATCTTCTGCCAGACTCACCACGAGAACTATTGGCTCACTCCCTCCTCTGCCAGACTCACCATGAGAATTATTGGCTCACTCCCTTTTCTGCCAGACTCACCACGAGGACTATCTGCTCACTCCCTCTTCTGCCAGACTCACAACGAGAACTATCGGATCGCTCTCTCTTCCGCCAGACTCACCACGAGAACTATCGGCTCAATCTCTTCCGCCAGACTTACGAGAAGTATCGGCTCGCTCCCTCTTCTGCCAGACTCACCACGAGAACTATTGGCTCACTCCTCTTCTGCCAGACTCACTACGAGAACTATCGGCTCACTCCCTCTTCTGCCAGACTCACCACGAGCACTATTGGCTCACTCCCTCTTATGTCAGACTCACCACGGGAACTATCGGCTCACTCCCTCTTCTGTCAGACTCACCACAAGAATTATCGGCTCAATCCTCTTCTGCCAGTCTCACCACGAGAACTATCGGCTCACTCCCTCTTCTGTCAGACTCACAACGAGAATATCGGCTCACTCCCTCTTCTGCCAGATCTCACCACAAGAATTATCGGCTCAATCCTCTTCTGCCAGTCTCACCACGAGAACTATCGGCTCACTCCCTCTTCTGCCAGACTCACCACGAGAACTATGGGCTCACTCCCTCTTCTGCCAGACTCACCATGAGAATTATTGGCTCACTCCCTCTTCTGCCAGACTCACAACGAGAACTATCGGATCGCTCTCTCTTCCGCCAGACTCACCACGAGAACTATCGGCTCAATCTCTTCCGCCAGACTTACGAGAAGTATCGGCTCGCTCCCTCTTCTGCCAGACTCACCACGAGAACTATTGGCTCACTCCCTCTTCTGCCAGACTCACTACGAGAACTATCGGCTCACTCCCTCTTCTGCCAGACTCACCACGAGCACTATTGGCTCACTCCCTCTTATGTCAGACTCACCACGGGAACTATCGGCTCACTCCCTCTTCTGTCAGACTCACCACAAGAATTATCGGCTCAATCCCTCTTCTGCCAGTCTCACCACGAGAACTATCGGCTCACTCCCTCTTCTGTCAGACTCACAACGAGAACTATCGGCTCACTCCCTCTTCTGCCAGACTCACCACAAGAATTATCGGCTCAATCCCTCTTCTGCCAGTCTCACCACGAGAACTATCGGCTCACTCCCTCTTCTGCCAGACTCACCACGAGAACTATGGGCTCACTCCCTCTTCTGCCAGACTCACCACGAGAACTATCGGCTCACTCCCTCTTCTGCCAGACTCACCACAAAAATTATCGGCTCACTCCCTCTTCTGCCAGTCTCACCACGAGAACTATCGGCTCACTCCCTCTTCTGCCAGACTCACAACGAGAACTATCGGCTCACTCCCTCTTCTGCCAGACTCAACACGAGAACTATCGGCTCACTCCCTCTTCTGCCAGACTCACCACGAGAACTATCAGTTCACTCCCTTTTCCGCCTCACTCTCACCCACAACACACCAACTGCAATGTGCAGCGAAATGTTGCAACAATCGTAACAATCTAGCGGCTATACTCTGAAACCAGAAAGTACGCATTACGTAGGTAAAAAAGGTAAAGTTGTCCCTGTCCACGCCATGAAGGCATATAGGGGAGCAGAGGTATAGCTCCGCTCATTCTTAATCTCGGCGCTAGGTAGAGGAAAATGGTTAACACCACTCCCCGGCCGCTTTACCCCGGGAAACAACCGCCAGTACCCATTTACTAGGAGCCTGTCTGGACGATTCCTCAGACGCATAGCCTAGTCACCATACCGACTGAGCTATCCCAGTTCCAATCATGACACAGAGGCCATGAAAATGAAGAACATTTATGGATTACCTGGTTTCTAGAGCATGTCCATTCTCTAGCATTTAGAACAGAACATGAGAGTTTGGGACATTGGATGTGTGTCTGTCTTCAGACGGAAGAGTGGAGAGGCAGCTACTGAGTTAGTTCTGATAATTACTTACGGGACTGTTGTGTTCTGTTCACAATAGTTCCACGGACCCAGAGCAGAGACCACTGTCAAGTACCATCGTTACAACATTAACGCCTTAGAGCAGGGATTATTAAACCTAGGGTCGCGACACAAACTTGCGCCTCGAGAGTGTGCTGATGGGTCGTGAAGTCCCAAAACAGACTAACTTTGTGGCTTAGCCGGGGCGGTGAGTGGGCGCTGATTCCGTTCTCTGCCCTAAAACGAAAGCAATTCACGATTTGAGCAGTGGAGAAAAAAAAATCTGAGAACCCATTATTTTAAAGCCAGTGGTAATTACGCCTATATGTTAGGCCAGGGTTAACACTAAAAACTCAGCATTTTGTCCACACTGCTAATTCATGTGTTCCATATTATTCTTACAATAGAAACACATCATTTCCTTATACAGCACTCACAGGTTGGTCTTTCTAAAGGAAGCACACTGCTCTCTGTGAGGTACAAACTGAATCTTTATACAGAATGCAGATTAGTTGTAGTTTTAAAAGGGTTAACTAAATAACACACTGCATTGCTGTAGCCATTTTAGAATACTCGTAATAAAACAAATCAGTTCGGATAAGTTGGTTAATTGGAAATAACGGCATGAAAATTGTATCTAGAAATGAATGTCACTGAGGTTAATCCTAGCGTTCAACAAGAGAGGCAATGTAATATAAACGTAACATTGAGGCGCTTTCGCGTAACCATTGTTGTCGTGGAAAAGCAGTAGGTATTACATATTGTGAGTGTGTGTCTGTAGCCTTAGTTATCCAGCGTGCAAAGCGCATGCGCTGTATTATATTGTCATCTGTGGCCTGTCTGGCTGTACCATATTTTGCCACATTATCTCATAAACGGTACGATTTTCGGGAAAAAGTTATTGAAAATAAAATGCGTGTTTTGATTTTCTCTACAACTTTTGTTTGAAACATTTCTTATTCTGAGAAGAATTGAGCCAGATATTATCATAAATGTACATAGGTCTTCACGTAAAGTACCCGTCTTCCTTATCACATTTTAATAAAAGTTGAATTCTCTCAACAGATTTTCGAAAAACCTTCAAATACAAAATTTCATGAAAATCCGTCCAGTGGGAGCCGAGTTGTTCCATGCGGACGGACAGACATGACGAAGCTAATAGTCACTTTTCACAATTTTTCGAATGTGCCTAAAAATGACTGCGGAGATTCCAGTTCGATCCCAGGCCACTCCATGTGAGATCTGTAGTCACAAAGCTGCATTCAGAGAGGTTTTTCTCCCAGTACTTCGTCTTTCTCCATGCAGCACAATTCCACCATTTTTCCCACAATCATCTTCATCCTAACCTTTATCTGACCGGGTTGGTATTTAAATTTTAGCGCATGGTTTTTTTTTTAAAACATGAGTATTATTTGAACAGGAAAAGATGAAATTACGAAAAAATAAAACGGAGATCATGCAGCATGTCAAATATTCTGTAAATTTCCCTGTTGTCTAAATATATAAAATAGATTTCAATGGGTGTTTTACTACGTGTGTTTGCATGCGGAAATGCAGGTGGTTACAACGTTAATACTATTGTTATCAGAGGGACAAGCGGGCAAAGCCTTGAAACTTTCAAACAAAGCCGTGCTGTTTCGGATATCGGGGAGCATTGGACAGAAAAGTACTATCGCACTGTGTAGTCCTCAAGTGTTCAACGCGAATGTGCAGCGTGGAAGGTTCTGACGTGTCGCCTGTTGTGCAAGTGCTAATATTTTAACGGTAAACAAACGTGTTTACACCGCCTGCTGGCAAGTACAGTGTACACTACTCTACTCTGCACGCGGTATAAGTTCTCGGGGCACAAATATCCCCACAGCCGTTCAGTGAATCACCGGTGACTAAACCTCGGCCCTTATTTCAAGCTCCTTCTTCTCTTATGACTGCAGCAAGCCCTTCCTTTGATGTGCAGCGCGCTACATTACCGGCACGTTTTTTTTTTCTCCTATGACTCGACAGCCCCTAGGGGACCTAGGCCTCCTCGTTGTTCGAGGCTTCACGACCACACACTTTAGACACACCACACTCGGTACGACTCCTCTGAATGAGTGACCAGCCCGTCGCAGAGACTTCTACCTGACAACACACAACACTCACAAGACAGACATCCATGCCCCCGGTGGGATTCGAACCCACAATCCCAGGAAGCGAGCGGCCGTAGACACAACGTTTCTTACCTTTCCTTTAATTTAAATTTCCAGACTCAAAATATAAAGGACTTCATAGCCTACAAATTACAAACTTGCTATACAGATATTCAAGCAGTCTATATTCAAGAAAATATATGTTTAAAACCATGAATTTTCTCTACATAATCTTCAAAAAGTAAAATTATAAACCATAGTCAAGCACTTTACATAAAGTAACCTTAAAATGGTAAAAGACAGAACTTCAAAACAGCTGCAACACGCACTTCAAAATTTATTCAAATAATATAAACTCTTATATATCATTATCCTTTACGTAAAAATGAGATTTCATTTCTTTTTATATAACTTTATGTTGCTAATATCCTCCAGAGCATTTTGTTTATATTGTGTATTACCTGAAGGTGGCCAGGCCGGCCGAAACATGTGGTAATGAATACTAAATTATGAGAACAATAAAAATTTAGTTGTGATTGACGGGCTACTTCAATATAATTTATATGTTATCGCAACGGGATGTATGGAGTAAAGGTTATTTCTTGCATTTCATAGCTCCTTGCTTTCCTTTCTTGTTCAAGGTAAGCCAGACGCAGAATTACAACGAAACACACAAAGCCGTATTGACAGAGCCGAAATTACAACGAGGAAAATCCGTCTGGATGGTAGTCGTGTGGAGGAGGGGCCCGTCGGTGCGGATCATAGCAGAAGTGATTGTGCGTGTGTGAAATACCGTGTGCGTGTGCGTGCTTCGTTGTCCAGCACTTGTGAGTGTCTGTTTGGGATCTGCACTGCTTGGAACTGTCCCAGTCACCTGATTGCAAAGAACTCTTACGTCAGTTGAACACACTCTACTGCATCTCTCAACATTCTGTTGACTACGTCTATAAGAAATGTAAGTGAACGTTATATGCATGGAACTCACGTGCCAAGTTCTTGCAGCAGCTGTTTCTGAGTTTGAGGGAGGTGACGGTGCATGATACATAACAAAGCAATGCCGGCCTTAGCAAACGCGGGGCCCGATTGCGATCCTTGTGGCGGGCCCCCAAAAGTTATTGCGCAGAGCAAACCAAGGACTAACGTTTTGGTATATTAACGTAAGTTAGGATGAAAAATTGAAAATGGTCCATTTTATTATAATTTTTAAAAATTACTATGCGCTAATCCCCCACGAGCGCGGGGGGGGGGGCCGATTGCATCAAATCGGTCCAATGGGCCTAAGGCCGACCCTGCATAAAGCTTCTGTTACCTTGCGCGATTTCAGGCTTCCGCCGCGTTGTAAATGAGATCTGCGTTCTTTTGGGATTTGACACGAATCCTTGGACTGCTTGAACCTTAAAGATGGGCCCGATAGGTTCTCCCGAAACGTCGGTAAGTAACTACCATTATACGTCGCGTAAAATCCCAAAACAGCGCAGATCTCTTTATTGTACCTTAATATTACTTTCATGCAAAGCACACTGTCATCACGAATGAGCCTTTGACGACCGAGTCGTGCCAATATAACTACTGTATATGGCATGGAGAAAACGTGACTGCAAAATGAGGAGAGGTTAGATGTCTACAGTAAAACGTCAAAGACTTCAGAGTCATATAGCCTACTGACAGTCATGAGTAACTGAGGGAGATGAGTCGAGTTTCATCTAATTGAGGCTGTATTTCCTTCACACATTATGGCGAACATCGCGTTTGCTGTCGCACTTCAAAAGACAGCAAAACGTGAAAATGCACTTCGCACAGATTAATGCGTTACATAACGATACCTCAGGCGGTTAGTCGCCGCCTCTCACCACGGAGCCCGGTTCGATCCCAGGTCAAGTCCATGTGAGATTTGTGGTGGACAAAGTGGCACTGGGACGGTTTTTCTCCGAGTTGTCGGTTTTCCCTGTCAATTTCATTCCACTGGTGCTCCATTACTTGTAAACTTGGTAAAACTGCTCATCTTCATCTTCATCACAGGGGTTTGCACAATAAGCCTTAAGGCTGCGTGCGTCCGTACATCAGCTGCGGGCCCCCTCCCACAAAAAAAAAAAAACCTGAAATCACAGGATTCTCAAATAACATGAATTCAAATCAATAATTTTACATTTAGTTTACAGTTTTGTGGGCTTTTATGCCGCGCAGTTTCATACAGATACCGACGTTTCTAGAAACCTTCTGCTCCATCTACTCTGAAAGTATAGACAGCAGATTACTCCGAAATGTCGGTACATATGTACCAAACTACACGTCGTCACATCCCACAAGACCATAATCTTCATATTCACCGGCGTGGTAATTACAAACCTCTGATACAATAAAAAATTTGCCATGTGATTTGTATGAATGTAAAATGTGGTATCTTACTTTGGTGGAATAAGAGAAACAGAGAAAGCAGATATAATTTAGGTAGGGAACTTCTCAGAAAGCTGCCCGTTGGAACTCGGACAAGGAAAATGGAGACTTGTATATGCAGATGAAGCTTAAGGAAACCGGTTTTTGAAAAGTCAACGGAAAGACCACGATTATTGACAATATTATGCGAAGGTACTTCTTAGTGATTGGGCAAAGCAGCCCGTTTTGTGTGCGCAGTGACGAGATGCTAGTCACGCCTCGGGCTCCTCCTGTCCAAGGTCGAAGAACCGCCAACCGTCGACACCACTCCGTGCTTAAGTTACTTTAGATTAGGTTAGGAACCTGTACACAGTAGTCGGTATAGCGACTCGCTACGGGCTGGACGGTCCGGGGATCGAATCCCGGTGGGGGCGAGATTGTTCGTAGCCGTCCAGACCGGCCCTGGGGCCCACCAAGCCTCCTATACAATGGGTAACGGGTCTCTTTCCCTGGGGTAAAGGGGCCGGGGCGTGGAGTTGAATACCCACCCTCATCTAGTGCCAGGGTTAAAGAAAGAGTAGAGTTATACCTCTACTCCCCCTCTGGGCCTTCATGGCCTGTTCTAGGGATAATTTTACCTTTACCTTTACACGTACGCAGGCGTTCGGATGTCCTGCAGACGTTCTGAACACGACTCACTGCAGCTACACGTAAACTTGTCTTCTTAACTTCCTCCACAAATTCACCCGGAGCATACACAACCTGGGCCGATCTCAGTGGCCGCGCGGTCCAAGGCGTGGGTCTGCGGCCGCTCGCTTGCTGGGATTGCGGGTTCGAATCCCGCCGGGGGCATGGATGTCTGTCTCTTGTTAGTGTTATGTGCTTTAGAGGTCTCTGCGACGAGCTGGTCACTCGTCCAGAGGAGTCCTACCGAGTGTGGTGTGTCTAAAGTGTGTGATCGTGAAGCCTCGAAAAATGAGGCGGCCTAGGCCCCCAAGGGGCTGTCGAGCCATTGAAAAAGAGAGAGAGAGAGAGAGAGGAAACTCTGTCGCTGCTGGGAATCAAATCCCGGCCTTCCTTCCTGTAGCCTGGTCACTATGCTGACTGACCGCAGATCTCAGTACGGCTATGAGCGTACCCAATTAGAGTTTCAGCAAGAACAAAAATTGACGGCACAGTGCTTTCCGCATACTGCAAGAATTTGTACAATACAGTAGGTCGGCGAGCGTGACACGCTTCTTATCCACAACGTAATTGCTTTTTCTGTTCCTGTTATGAATTTGTTGACGATTTCGCGAATATACAGACAACAGTCAGCAAAATCTATCTGTCCTAATGTACCACCCATTCTAAAGGAAAGGCTTCGTAACACACAAAACAAAGTACAGACGGCAGACCAGAAGACGATTTCCGCTGGGTGTGGGCGTGTCAGGCGCGGTGCGGTGCGGGGGTGTTTATCGTGGGGACTAAAAGACTGCTATTGGTAGGCGCGACAGTTCTGCTACTACACACTACTATAGCAGCACACATCCTCAACTTCCGAAATGGAGGTAAGTGGCCAGCTTTATACACGGGCCGCTTTACCCCCACGGGATAACAAGAGTTGGTGTAGACGTGGTGGAGAAAAGAAAATAACTGAACCTTCCAGGAATCGATCCTGGTAGTCCAGATCGTGGCGTAGTCATACCGACTGACTGAACTGCGCTCTCTTAATCTCGATTCAAATTATATTTGTACGCCGTGAGGGCCGAACTAAGGAGCGTGCCAGCCGGGCAGCTGCCCGGGGCCCCAACCAATACGGGGCGCTAAGACGTCACTGGAATATTCGAAAACATTGTGCTAGTAAACGAAGTTTTCCAAACGCGAAAAAAAATTCCTCGAAAATTATCCGCAGTTTGGGCAAGCGCCCTCAAAAAGTATCGCCAGCGCTGTCATAGGCCGAAAAAGTTTAAAGAATATCGGTTGTCAGGGGCGTCAAATTATTAGCCTGCCCGGAGGGGCCACATGTCTCGGGCTGGCTCTGTACACCGTTCATTTTGTGGTGCAGCTACAAGCGTACAACACAATTTTGGGACGTTCCATTGACATTCCAAATCATCAGAGTACAGGTTTGTACAACACTCATTTTGGGACGCTCCAGTGACATTCCAAATCATCAGAGTACAGGTTTGTTCAACACTCATTTTGGGACGTTCCATTGACATTCCAAATCATCAGAGTACAGGTTTGTTCAACACACATTTTGGGACGCTCCATTGACATTCCAAATCATCAGAGTACAGGTTTGTACAACACTCATTTTGGGACGCTCCATTGACATTCCAAATCATCAGAGTACAGGTTTGTACAACACTCATTTTGGGACGCTCCATTGACATTCCAAATCAACAGATTACAGGTTTGTACAACACATTATTACTGTGAACACCAGTATGAGACTGTAAACCAACGAGGTACACTTTACGTAAGATATTTACTTAAGATCCGACATGGTTTAACAACCATCCTCAGGTATCATGGTGCTGTTATGTTTAAGATGTAACGGCCTTCAAATCTTCCTGATCCCAGGGAATGGATGTTGAACATAAACGTGTCGGATCTTAACATCTCACGAAAAGTGTACCCTGTTGGTTTTACTACATTATATTTTTGTATATTTCAGCGCATTGGATCAGACAACAAACAGACACGTCCTACTGGCGCCAAGTCTGGTACTCTACAGAAAAGAGTAGGTCAGTTCTCAGCGATAAGGTCCGGGTTTGATAACAGGTCAGTTCATGTGGGATTTTTGATGGAAAAAGTTGCAGTGGGACAGGTTTCTCTCCAAGTACTTCGGTTTTCCCCTGTCAGTATCATTCCACCAATGCTCCATACTCATTCATTCATCTACCACCTACGCTGTATAATGTTTCTCTCCCAGTACTTCAGTTTTCCCCTGTCAGTACCATTCCACCAATGCTCCATAATCATACATTCATCTACCACCGACGCTATATAATGTTTTTCTCCCAGTACTTCAGTTTACCCCTGTCAGTATCATTCCACCAATGCTCCATACTCATGCACTCATCTACCACCAACGCTGTATAATGTTTCTCTCCAAGTACTTCGGTTTTCCCCTGTCAGTATCATTCCACCAATGCTCCATACTCATTCATTCATCTACCACCTACGCTGTATAATGTTTCTCTCCCAGTACTTCAGTTTTCCCCTGTCAGTACCATTCCACCAATGCTCCATAATCATTCATTCATCTACCACCGACGCTATATAATGTTTTTCTCCCAGTACTTCAGTTTACCCCTGTCAGTATCATTCCACCAATGCTCCATACTCATTCACTCATCTACCACCAACGCTGTATAATGTTTCTCTCCCAGTACTTCAGTTTTCCCCTGTCAGTATCATTCCACCAATGCTCCATAATCATTCATACATCTACCACAGACGCTGTATAATGTTTTTCTCCCAGTACTTCAGTTTTCCCCTGTCAGTATCATTCCACCAATGCTCCATAATCATTCATACATCTACCACCGACGCTGTATAATGTTTTTCTCCCAGTACTTCAGTTTTCCCCTGTCAGTATCATTCCACCAATGCTCCATACTCATTCATACATCTACCACCGACGCTGTATAATGTTTCTCGCCCAGTACTTTAGTTTTCCCCTGTCAGTATCATTCCACCAATGCTCCATACTCATTCATACATCTACCACCGACGCTGTATAATGTTTCTCTCCCAGTACTTCAGTTTTCCCCTGTCAGTATCATCATTCATACATCTACGACCGACGCTGTATAATGTTTCTCTCCCAGTACTTCAGTTTTCCCCTGTCAGTATCATTCCACCAATGCTCCATACTCATTCATTCATCTACCACCAACGTTGTATAATGTTTCTCTCACAGTACTTCTGTTTTACCCTGTCAGTATCATTCCACCAATGCTCCATACTCATTCATTCATCTACCACCAACGCTGTATAATGTTTCTCTCCCAGTACTTCTGTTTTACCCTGTCAGTATCATTCCACCAATGCTCCATACTCATTCATTCATCTACCACCAACGCTGTATAATGTTTCTCTCCCAGTACTTCTGTTTTACCCTGTCAGTATCATTCCACCAATGCTCCATACTCATTCATTCATCTACCACCAACGCTGTATAATGTTTCTCTCCCAGTACTTGTGTTTTACCCTGTCAGTATCATTCCACCAATGCTCCATACTCATTCATTCATCTACCACCAACGCTGTATAATGTTTCTCTCACAGTACTTCTGTTTTACCCTGTCAGTATCATTCCACCAATGCTCCATACTCATTCATTCATCTACCACCAACGTTGTATAATGTTTCTCTCACAGTACTTCTGTTTTACCCTGTCAGTATCATTCCACCAATGCTCCATACTCATTCATTCATCTACCACCAACGCTGTATAATGTTTCTCTCCCAGTACTTCTGTTTTACCCTGTCAGTATCATTCCACCAATGCTCCATACTCATTCATTCATCTACCACCAACGCTGTATAATGTTTCTCTCCCAGTACTTCTGTTTTACCCTGTCAGTATCATTCCACCAATGCTCCATACTCATTCATTCATCTACCACCAACGCTGTATAATGTTTCTCTCCCAGTACTTCTGTTTTACCCTGTCAGTATCATTCCACCAATGCTCCATACTCATTCATTCATCTACCACCAACGCTGTATAATGTTTCTCTCACAGTACTTCTGTTTAACCCTGTCAGTATCATTCCACCAATGCTCCATACTCATTCATTCATTCATCTACCACCAACGCTGTATAATGTTTCTCTCCAGTACTTCTATTTTACCCTGTCAGTATCATTCCACCAATGCTCCATACTCACTCATTCATCTACCACCAACGCTGTATAATGTTTCTCTCCCAGTACTTCTGTTTTCCCCTGTCAGTATCATTACACCAGTGCTCCATACTCATTCATTCATCTACCACCAACGCTGTATAATGTTTCTCTCCCAGTAATTCTGTTTTACCCTGTCAGTATCATTCCACCAATGTTCCATACTCATTCATTCATCTACCACCGACGCTGTATAATGTTTCTCTCCCAGTACTTCTGTTTTACCCTGTCAGTATCATTCCACCAATGCTCCATACTCATTCATTCATCTACCACCAACGCTGTATAATGTTTTTCTCCCAGTACTTCAGTTTACCCCTGTCAGTATCATTCCACCAATGCTCCATACTCATTCACTCATCTACCACCAACGCTGTATAATGTTTCTCTCCCAGTACTTCAGTTTTCCCCTGTCAGTATTATTCCACCAATGCTCCATAATCATTCATACATCTACCACAGACGCTGTATAATGTTTTTCACCCAGTACTTCAGTTTTCCCCTGTCAGTATCATTCCACCAATGCTCCATAATCATTCATACATCTACCACCGACGCTGTATAATGTTTTTCTCCCAGTACTTCAGTTTTCCCCTGTCAGTATCATTCCACCAATGCTCCATACTCATTCATACATCTACCACCGACGCTGTATAATGTTTCTCTCCCAGTACTTCTGTTTTCCCCTGTCAGTATCATTACACCAGTGCTCAATACTCATTCATTCATCTACCACCAACGCTGTATAATGTTTCTCTCCCAGTACTTCAGTTTTCCCCTGTCAGTATCATTCCACCAATGCTCCATACTCATTCATTCATCTACCACCAACGCTGTATAATGTTTTTCTCCCAGTACTTCAGTTTACCCCTGTCAGTATCATTCCACCAATGTTCCATACTCATTCACTCATCTACCACCAACGCTGTATAATGTTTCTCTCCCAGTACTTCAGTTTTCCCCTGTCAGTATTATTCCACCAATGCTCCATAATCATTCATACATCTACCACAGACGCTGTATAATGTTTTTCTCCCAGTACTTCAGTTTTCCCCTGTCAGTACATTCCACCAATGCTCCATAATCATTCATACATCTACCACCGACGCTGTATAATGTTTTTCTCCCAGTACTTCAGTTTTCCCCTGTCAGTATCATTCCACCAATGCTCCATACTCATTCATACATCTACCACCGACGCTGTATAATGTTTCTCTCCCAGTACTTCTGTTTTCCCCTGTCAGTATCATTACACCAGTGCTCAATACTCATTCATTCATCTACCACAGACGCTGTATAACGTTTCTCTCCCAGTACTTCTGTTTTACCCTGTCAGTATCATTCCACCAATGCTCCATACTCATTCATACATCTATCACCGACGCTGTATAATGTTTCTCTGACAGTACTTCTGTTTTACCCTGTCAGTATCATTCCACCAATGCTCCATACTCATTCATTCATCTACCACCGACGCTGTATAATGTTTCTCTCCCAGTATTTCTGTTTTACCCTGTCAGTATCATTCCACCAATGCTCCATACTCATTCATTCATCTACCACCAACGCTGTATAATGTTTCTCTCCCAGTACTTCTGTTTTCCCCTGTCAGTATCATTCCACCAATGCTCCATACTCATTCATTCATCTACCACCAACGCTGTATAATGTTTCTCTCCCAGTACTTCAGTTTTCCCCTGTTAGTATCATTCCACCAATGCTCCATACTCATTCATACATCTACCACCAACGCTGTATAATGTTTCTCTCCCAGTACTTCAGTTTTCCCCTGTCAGTATCATTCCACCAATGCTCCATACTCATTCATTCATCTACCACCAACGCTGTATAATGTTTCTCTCCCAGTACTTCAGTTTTCCCCTGTCAGTATCATTCCACCAATGCTCCATACTCATTCATTCATCTACCACCAATGCTGTATAATGTTTCTCTCCCAGTACTTCAGTTTTCCCTTGTCAGTATCATTCCACCAATGCTCCATACTCATTCATTCATCTACCACCAACGCTGTATAATGTTTCTCTCCCAGTACTTCAGTTTTCCCTTGTCAGTATCATTCCACCAATGCTCCATACTCATTCATTCATCTACCACCAACGCTGTACAATGTTTTTCTCCCAGTACTTCAGTTTTCCCCTGTCAGTGTCATTCCACCAACGCTCCATACTCATTCATTCATCAGCCACCGACGCTATTTCATCTTAGCAAATAATAACACAGTAAAAGAAAGTTGTTAACGCAGCACAGTTCGCCTGAGTAATAAAACAAATAAAAAAGCAGCTGACGTGACCTTGGCGTGCCATATGCTTTGCAGAAGTCAAGAACACGACGTAAAAATGCAAAGCTAATGAATTTTCAGTTCTCCATACCAGATGGAGCCCGGGATATGGTAGTCGGTATAGCGACTCCCTACAGACTGGATGGTCCGAGGTTGGAATTCTTCTCCCTATCCATCCAGACCACCCAGCGTACTCTACAACGCATATACGTTCTCCTTATCTGCGGCAAAGCGGCCGCGTTGTGGCGTTCACCACCCACCCTCAACTAGCGCCGAGGTTAAGAGTGACTACACCTCTACTCCCCCTACATGGCTTCAGGGCGTGGACAGGGACATCTTAGGTTTTATCTTTGAGATAAAAAATTATCTGAGCTCATAGATGGCGCGTCTGGTGTGTGTGTGTGTGTGTGTGTGTGTGACCCCACCAGACACACATGAGACACACAGATAATCAAGGACCTTTCCCGGAAGAATAAAGTTACCAAGAAACCTTTAGAATTTCCCCGTAAATCATTTTTAGGCACGTTTGCAACATTGCGAACAGCTACTATTAGCTTCGTCATGTGTCTGTCCGTCCGCATGGAACTCGGCTTCCACTGGACAGATTTCATGAAATTTTGTATTTGAGGACTTTTCGAAAAGCTGTCGAGAAAGTTCAAGTTTCATGAAAACCTGACAAGAATAACAGGTACTTTACATGAAGACCTACGTACATTTATGATAATATCTCGCTGAATTCTTCTTAGAATGAGAAATGTTTCCGACAAAAGTTGTAAATCAAAACACACATTTTATGTTCAATAACTTTTTTTTCGAAAATCGTGCCGTTTATGAGATAATGCGTAAAAACACAGAATGTACGTTTGCGTTTCCACGGCAACAATGGTTACACGAACAAGCCACAAATCACGTTATACGTACACTGCTATCTTTACCTGTTTAAGGCTCTAACCACGCCCGTATTCGATCCCAGGTTAGTCCACGTGGTATTTTTGGTGGACGAAGTGACAGTTGGAAATGTTTTCTTTTTTCCTCTGAATTATTTCTTCCTATCACTAATCACCGCACTACTTCTCCATATTCATCTGTAATTCATGTATGGACAATTGGCCCAAAAGAGGCCGTTGTTCCACACCGACACAGTCTCAGCCCACCAAAATGCGATAAGGATATGGCACGGAGCAGAAAGATGAAACACAAGATAGGTGGAATTCGACACCGCAACTTACAGGCCCGAAACTTCAACGCCCTAGTGACAATTCCGACAGCGGTCAGGATCCTCTGAAGAAATACGATGGGAGAAGCCATGTTCCATATACCCCGCTGTCTGCCATTAATGATGTGCCGAGACCTTCAATGGCATGTCCTTCAGAGTACGGAAGCTGTGGGTCTGGTAATTCGCGTGTGGGCTGAAGCAATGCGGGAATTATTACGTAATGGACCCTTTGCACGTTATGTGCGAGATATATCGCTTGTTAGTCGTGATCTTCATTTGTTTGGCACTGTGAACATCAACGCAATAAGCACGTCAACTCGTCCCTTAGCAAAGACCAACATATTCGGTGTGAACTGACAACGCGAAACAAACCGAGACGGCAAGTCAGTGTAGTCAGGTTACTGTACCAACTAACTGCACACTGCTATTCACATATGAATATTTGCACATATATTACAAGATATACATATATCGCTGCGACATGTTTCGATGCCAACGCCCCATGCTCAGGCAGCATGATGCCAAGTTTAAAACCAACTGTCAGTAAGGCCGTGCTCAGGCGGTTAGTCGCCGATCTCCCACCGCGGAGGCCCGGATTCGATTTGTGTCAGTCCATGTGGGATTTGTAGTGGACAAAGTGGCACTGGGACTTTTCCCCGATTACTTCGGTTTTCCCTGTCAATTTCATTCCACCGGTGCTCCATTACAAGGAAAAACGAGAAAAAAAAACTCATCATCTTTCTCTTCATCTTATCACAGGGTTGTACAATAAGCCTTAAGGCTGCGGTGCGTCCGTAGCTTCTGCTGCGGGGACCTTCACCACAAAAAAAAACTGTCAGTAAACAGGCCACTTTTCTTATATGTTTCCACATTTTGGTAGGCTGCGTTGGTGACATCACTATCGTATAAAATGTACAACTTATATTATTTTCAAAATACATGTAGTTAAAACACTAAAACATGATTAAAATGTTGACAGTTGGTTTTAAACGTGGCATCGCGTGCTGCCTGAAGATGGTGCATTAGCACTGAAGCATGTCGGAGCGATATATGTAACATTCATATGTGAATATTGTCGACCTCGGTGGACTAGTGGTTAGCGAGCTCGCCACTGGACCCAAGGTTCGCGGGTTCGATCCCGATGGATTTTTAAGGGTGATAAAAATAATCCGGAGCACCACTAGATTTACGGCATGTAAAAGAACCTTACGGGCATGAATTGAGATGTTTCGTAAGCAAAATTGAACCCAATTTCTCACCCAAGTTTCCTGACTGCCTGCCAGATGGCTCTGGCGGTCACATCAGGATCGATAGAACAGCAGCGCGGCCAGTTGGCCAGTCACCAACTGACCACGAATGCGCACGACCAGTAACCTCGGAAAGAGGAGGCCCGAGCCCATATAGGGCTGTTGAGCCATGGTTATTATATTATATGTGAATATTAGTGTGCATTTAGTTGGTACAGTAACCTGACTAACTGATCAGAACCGTGCACGGAATGGACGACCTTAAAATACGAGACAGCAACATTTATTGACATGAATTCTAAACGTGTGAAACGTTAAGAAACAACAACATCAACCGTGATAAGGTTTGAAAGTCTGAACCTGGCTACCATAATGTTTCGCTCACTTTTTGTTCGCGGAACCCCTGTTGGCTTTGAAAAATAACCACGGATCCTCACATTCTTGCTCACGTAAATATAGACTGTCCGGATGACAGGTATCCAAAATTAAAAATTTATATTTCGAACTGATTTTAAACAGCTACGAATACATATCAGTAACATAGTAACAATGCATTGCATGATTTGACCTTAAAAAAAACGACTGTCGCTGCTTCGTGGTTACAGCAAGTTTCTTAATTAGATATTCTAACGGTCATATCAAATAAACACATCGCCATTAAAGAAGTTCCGCCATTATTTTTAACAAAACATTATTCCTTTAATGAAATAAATGAGTAAACTACAAAGTAGCCATTACAGAAATGTATCCGCCCCTTGGGATCCGCGGACACACACACACACACACACACCGTTACGCAATTTCAGAGAGATAATAAAAAGATTAAACAAGTAATATTGCTTAAACGTGCGCCAAATTGTTTCCTTACAGGAATGACAGTGCAGTGAGTTGGAGGTGGAATACAGTCACCTCCCCCCCCCCCCCCCCGGTTGCATAAGCCCTGACTTACGTACGCTGACCATACGTATGCTTTTGCATACACTTATTTACATTATTTACTGTAGCCACAGCTGCTTTTAGCGTTTCCAACAGACGATCAGCAGTACACACACATACGCACAGACCGTGACTGTGGAGTTTGCAAGTGACCTTGGCAATGGTTTGGGCTGGTGAAAGCCGACCGTCCCTTGTTTGTGAAAAGTAACCGATGTATTCCAGTTAAAAGTACATTCGGCTGAAGTGCAGTCGTGTTCTGTCTGTGCGTGTGAGTTAATACAGTTATTTTCTATAGCGTTCTGTGTGGTTAGAACTGTGCATAAATTTGACTTTAGGCTTGTTATAAACGAAAGACCTAACCAATGGCGACCAGTATAAAGAAGGTCATGCAGTGATGGAGACTCATGTTTTTGGCTGGATCTATATGTTTTCTCCCGACCATCGTCGCGAGCCTTAAGGGACTCTACCCACTCTGGACAGACCAACTGCATTCTCTGGACTAAACGACGGTATATCATATAAATAAATATATATACGTGTGTGTGTGTTGCGTAGTGGGTCGAATTTGAGTGAAGGAAAGGCATGTGTAACTGAACCTTTTTTCTTTGTTGCGTGGTGAAGGGCCCCGCAGCAGATGCCACGGAAGCACCGCAGCCTTAAGGCTTCTTGTGCAACCCCTGTGATGAAGATGAGCAGTTTTTTACCAAGTTTTACAATTAATGGAGCACCAGTGGAATAAAATTGACAGGGGAAAACCGACAACTCGGAGAAAAACATGTCCCAGTGCCACTTTGTCCACCACAAATCTCACATGGACGAACCCGGGCCTCCGCAGTGAGAGGCCGGCGACTAACCGCCTGAGCCATGGCACGGCCTTACCTGAACCCTTACATCACTCTGGGAGTGGCAAGTGTGTGATATTCATACTCCCGTTATGAACTGTCCGTTGTATGAAGCGGCCTTGCGAGGGGCTGATCCCTCGCCCAAGCAGTTATCTAAATCGGGCAACGTTGTCCCTGAACGCGGTCTTGGTACTAGATGGGTTTAGGGGTCAGCGTCACGCCCCGGCCGCTCTTTCCCCGGGGGAAGAGTTTCAGGTACCCATTGAATAAGGGGCTAGGTGGACTCCAGAGCCAGTCTGGACGCTTTGGAGAAGAGATAAAACGCTACTGGGAATCGAACCACGATTCCAGGACAGTTCAACCCGTAGCTTAGTCACTATACCGCCTGAGCTAATGCGTCTCCTACCAACTGTCTGAAAAGAGTTTGTAATTTCTGGTGATAATTCTGCGTTGAAATGTCCCTGAAGACATAATCCTTAAAGGATAAACTGAGAAATAAAAAGAGGAAGGCGGGTGCAGGGCGTTAAAACAAATAACTGTCTCTTCGTAT